>OZ017743.1:46798755-47051255 GCA_963969285.1 Odontomyia ornata
TCATCACAGCTAATCTTGGACCACGTCGGGAGTTGGTTAAGAATTTTTTGTATCATTAAGTTTTCACTGTTCCACTTAATTAAGTTAGTATTTAAGCATAAAGAGTAAGATGTCTGTATCCGTGTATAAATCCCTGAAGAAAAAGTACAATAAAACTCCTAATAAACAACACTGTCATTTTTGCGATGTTGAAGTTAGTCAACAATTTTTCAAGAGCCATTTGAGGAGTAATGAGCATAAAAAATGCAACCCAAACCAATAGTAGTAATCAGGGAAAAGTGAAGAAAATTTCACAAGCATTTGCTGCTCGAATAGCAACGTACCAAATTATTCAGCAAAATGAGAAATTAAGTGTTCAAGAGTTTTTAAAAAATGAGATTCATTGTTTCAAAGATCTTATAAGTGCTCAACTTCAAGAGCTCACAGCTATACAAGTCAATTAAGCACGTTTTGCTGTTTTTATTAAATTTAAGTAGCCAGAATGATATAAGCGACCAGGGATTGTGAGTTTGAGTATGTTTACAAAGATTTTTGTGTAGCAATCTTGAAAAAGTGTGAGGAATTTTAAGAGAAGGATAGTGGCTGGACATACCAACAGGTTCTTTATTTACAGATTGATATAAATAAGTATACATCCTTCCATGGAGGATCTTATTTACCCCTACCAAAAGAGGTAATGTTAAAAAGAGCATGCGAGAATGTGAAAAATTCAGATGATGCATGTTTTGCTTGGGCTATCGTTTCTGTTCTTCATCCTGCTGAAAGTAGAACTGAGAGGGCCAGCTCTTACCCTCATTACTCAACTGTTTTAAACTTGGAAGATATTACATTCCCTATTTCTTTCAAAGAGATTCCCATTTTCAAGGAAAAAAAAATCATGTAAGTGCAAATGTTTATGGCTGAAAAAAGGGGTCTATTGAGGGCCCATTCTATTTTTCCAAAAACACACAAGACTCTAAGAAACACATAAACTTACTTTATGTGGAAAATGAAAAAGGAACAATTAGACATTATTGCTGGATAAAAAATTTAAGTCGACTTGTCAAAAGTGGAATGACTAAACATGATCTGTGATGGGTGCCTTATTAAATTTACCAACATTGAACAATACAATGAGCACATCAAACATGATTATAATAAGATCCATACAATTTTACCATCAGAAGAGGAAAAATATTTAAAGTTTAAAAATGTAGGAAATCAGATCATAGTAACTTTTATAGTCTTTGCTGATTTTCAAGCATTACTGCAACCAATAGAGTCATGTTCTCCAGACCCTCAAAATTCATTTGCAGATACTACCCACATTCATGTACTATATAGCATTCCATCCAATGAGCACATCAAACATGATTGTAATAAGATCCATACAATTTTACCATCAGAAGAGGAAAAATATTTGAAGTTTAAAAATGTGGGAAAACAGATCAAAGTACCTTTTACAGTCTTTGCTGATTTTGAAGTATTACTGCAACCAATAGAGTCATGTTCTCCAGACCCTCAAAGTTCATTTACAGAGACTACACACATTCATGTACCATATAGCATTCCATATTATATAAAGTGTAGCTATGATCCATCCTTGGATAAATTAGAAATTTTTAGAGGTCGAGATTGCCCTGAGGTCTTCCTGAGGAGGTTGCAGGAAGATGTAAAACGAATATTTAGGATCTTAAGGGCAAACAAGCCCATGCAATTGTCCGATGAGGAAGAAGAAGAGTTTTCAAAGGCAGCATCTTGCCATATTTGCGGTGAAAATTTTGACTCAGAAATGTGAAAAGTAAGAGATCATTGTCATTGGACAAGAGTCTTTAGAGGTGCAGCTTGCAACAAATGTAAAAGTCTATATAGAGTTCCCAAATTCATACCCATCCCCGCGGGGGGAACGCCGGTCGACAAGAGCACTCTTGGAGGTGAGAGTTCTTTGGGGAGTTCCACCCCCTCGTACCCGAGGAACCCGCAGGGGGAGTGCCGGTCGACAAGAGCACTCTTAGAAGCTAGCATTCGTTGGGGAGTTCCGCCCCCACGTACCCGAGGAAATTCCCGCAGGGGGAATGCGGGTCAATAAGAGCACTCTTGGAGGCTAGCACTCTTCGGGGAGTGCCACCCCTACGGACCCAAGGATATGGGAAGTGCCGTGAGGTTCCCTCCTGGGATGACACGTAACGACTCTGATCGGATCTGGACTACGCTTTGGAGAACGAACTGGAATTGATGCTTTGGGCTGGCGGATGTGATGTGTTGGACCTAGTTGCTTTGCACAGTAGCGTCGAGGTGAAACTCGTGTGTGAACGGCTCCAATTCAACTGTCATACCGTCTACGTCCCGGTAAAACCTTGGCAGGCCTCGGAGTACGTTCGAAGCTCGCACCATTGGGTTGGTGGTGTAGGCTCGGTCGAGACGGACTCCCGTTTGGCGCTGGTCTGGCTCTGAGCACTTGTCCCCATAAAGGCTTGTGCCAACGTTCGCATGGCCTCCCTGCTCTGCAAAGATAGCCATGGGACCAAAAAGGCGACTACACACACGAATGGAGATAGTGGCTCCGAGGGAGGACCTAACAAAACTGGAGCAAACAAAATCAAAAGACCAAAAACATCCAAAAAATGAAACAAAACTTAATAACAGCAACGACGCGACCAGCGGTTGCAGCCACGATGTTAACAGTACATCGAAAGCGGTACTAATCACGACAAAAACGAAAAATAACACAATGACAGTGAAGACGGACAAAAAACGGAGAATAGCAGACAGTCTGGTTCAGACCGAGATTCCTGCGGCGTTTGGGTGCAGAAAAAAAATGATGCGAACGCCAGAGCGTCCTATTAAGGAAAAGCGGCGGGGAAACTCTGTAGGACGCTTCAGGTGTTCGAGCGGCGGAAGATAGTATAAAGAGCACCAAAAATTCGATTGTCACTGCTGCGATCGTTACCAAAGCGACCGATGCAAGGGTCGCGAATCCCGACATTGCAACGAAAAATTCAGAAGCCAACGAGGAGATTACGGCACGAAAAGCAACGAGTCACCAGACACCGCGTGATTGCACCACCAGTGTCGAAAATGTGGCGGAATTCGGAGCAGAGGCTGGCAATAAAGAAGCATTCTGTGACGCAGCAAAGAAAGTCCTCGGCAAAAGCGCTACTATAGCCCCGCTCGAGCCGATGGCAACGATCGAAATACGAGACCTTGACTGCATGACGGATCTGGCCGAGATAGAAGAGGCCATCAAAATGGAGTTCACTAGCGTGTGAAGGATCAAAGCGAGACTGACACCAGACAACAACAGGGGACTACGCATGGCCATAGTTGACCTGACCGAAATGGACGCTGAACGAATCCTGAACAAGGGCAAAGTGCGAATAGGGTGGGTTGTCTGTAGGATACGGCGAAGAGTAATGCCTCTTCAATGTTTCAAATGCCTTGGTTATGGTCAAAGGACCCGATAGGAGGGACATAAAAGAAAAGAGTGTACGAAGGAGGCACATTGTATTCTCTGCAAGGACGCTAATCCAAAACCTGATTATGGACACGTCTAGGGATAAGGAAAATGCCAGGTGTTCCAGGAAGCCCTGCCAAGGCAAAATCAGACCTCCGATGACCCGCATTCTGCAGCTAAACCCACATCGCAGTTCAACCGCCCAAAATCTGGTTGAGCAGTTTGCGAGGGACATGAAAGCTGACTTCTTGCTGCTCAGTGAGCAACACCATAATAAAAGTCCTGCATTATGGTATTCTGATGAAACTGGTACTGCCGCCATCTCGGTTCGGAACAGTGACTTTCAGGCGGAGAGTTGTGGACGGGGAAATGGTTTCGTGTGGGTTCGGTGCTCAGGGACCACCTTCTTTAGTGTGTACCTAACGCCGAACGAATCGATTTCATCTTTCCAAGCCAAGCTTCACGCTTTGGAGGGCGCTGTCTCGAACGCGGAGGGCAAAGTGCTCGTTGGGGGGTAACTTCAACGCTAAAGCAATCGAATGGGGCACGCCTCAGACAGATCCGCGGGGAAAACGAGTCCTGGAAATGGTGGCCAGGACGGCCCTCGTTGTACTAAACTCCAGAAACACGCCGACTTTCCGCCGTATTGGCTATTAGGGAACCATACCGAACGTGCCATTCATGTCGGAGTTCTTAGTACGGAGGATACACTACTGGAAAGTATTAGAGGACTACTCAGTCAGTGATCATCAGTGCATTCTGCTTGAGATAAGTGATGCTGTCTCCCAACGCCCGTGCTCTTGGCCTTCTACAACTGGATGGAACATCGGAAGAATGGACGTTGAGAGGTTTGTCAAGGTTCTCACAGCAGGTGAGCCACTGCAGGGAGCTTCGGAGCGGACGGAAGAACTGGCAGCTCAAGACGTGGTGAACTCTACTATGAGCATCATTACGACTGCTTACTGCGCTTCTATGCCCCGTTGAAGACCCCGGCACGGCAAGCCGCCAGTGTACTGGTGGTCAACTGAAATCGCTGAAAAGCGAAAGGAGTGTCACAGGCTTCGACGTGAGGCTCAACGGACGCGGAACCGTGACGAGGCATGCAACCAGGTGGCAGCATATAAGTCGGCCAGGAAATGCCTTCGCAAACTGATCAACAGTAGCAAGGCTCGCAGCTGGCAAGACCTAGTGGACAATGTGAACAAGGATCCGTTGGGCCTTGGCTACAAGCTGGTCATGGGGAAACTTGGTGCCCTACGGAAGCCTTGTATACATGACGCGGAAAAGATGGACGCGATAGTGCGGGGACTCTTCCCCGCCCATCCAGTCCGTGTTGACGCTGTCCATTGTGAAACTGCAGTCGAGTGCCCACTCTTCACACAGCTGGAACTGGAGGAGGCAGTCCTCTCATTGAAAGCGAGGAAGGCTCCAGGTCCAGATGGTGTTTCAGCTGAGGTGTTGTGGCTCGTCTATCACCATTGTCCTGACTTGCTGAATCGCTGTCTGCATACGAGTCCCGAATCGCTGTCTGCATACCACTCGTTATGCATGCTAGACATGGCTGGGAAAGTGCTAGAGAAACTCATCAAGGGAAGACTCACTGACGCGATTCGTGCTGCTGGGGACCTATATTGATGCGATTGCAGAGGTCGTGAACGCAGTCCAAAGGGCAGAGGCATATAGTCGCGCCAAGCGACGGATCGTCTTGTTGGTGACACTCGACGTCAGGAAGCGCTTCCATTCCACTAGATGGGTGGATATTCTGGATACGCTGGGAAACTCTTTTCAAGTTCCAGAATATCAAATGCGGCTTTTGCGGAACTACCTGAAGAACCGAAGCCTTCTCTACGACACGACACAGGGCCAACGAAGGATGGAAATTACATCAGGCGTTGCCCAAGGATCTATCCTTGGTCCGGACCTGTGGAACGTGTCTTACGACGGGCTACTGAGACTTGAGATTCCAGATGACTCGCGCTTGGTCGGCTATGTGGATGATGTTGCGGCTCTGGTCACTGGACGCACCGTTGAACAGCGCAACCTCGACTAGGTATGCTAATGCACCGAGTGAGGGTCTGGATGACTGCTCGCGGGCTCAGTTCAGCACTGGAGAAAACTGAAGTGGTCATCTTGACAAAAAAGAGAATCCCTAGAGCAAGGATGATCAGTATTGGAGACATACAAATCGAATCGAAGCCAGCGGTGAAGTACCTGGGGCTACTGATCGACTCGAAGATGAGTTTCTCTGAGCAAATCAGGGCAACGGCTGAGAAGGCTGCTACTTATGGTCTACATAGGGGACCCGGCCCGTCAAGAAGACGCCTCTTGATGAGTGCTGTAGGCTCAGTGCTACTGTACGGGGCAAAGGTACGGGGCGTAGCTCTCAGCAAGGAGGTATACCGAAAACGCTTGGCATAGGTACAGAGAAGAGGAGCACTGAGAATTGCATTTTCGTATCTGACAGTCACTGATCCGGCGGTGAGAGTTATTGCACGCATAATACCTGTCGCCCTCCTTGCTAGAGAGCACCGTGTTATTTACCTGCGCTGAAACGAGGATGCGAGGGAGATGGTTGTCCGCGAGGAGAGACAGCGCTCGCTCAACGATTGGCAGCAGTCTTGGGTCAATTGCACGAAGAGAAGGTAGACTGCGCGCCTCATCCCGGATGTGAGACTGTGACTTAATCGAAGGCATGGTGAGACTGAGTTCTATCTGACCCAGCTTTTGAGTGGGCATGTGTTTTCAGTCTTACCTGCACAAGATCGGTAAGTCACGGTCTCCCGATTGTCGGTTTTGCCTAGGAGAGGAGGACAATGCGTGTCACACATTTTTTGCGTGTACAAAATGGGTCAGGCTGCGAAGGAAACTCTACACGACAAGAGAGTTCACCCTGGATAATATAGTTGTGGTGATGCTCGAATCGGTCGACAAATGGAACCAGGTGGCACATTATGCTCGGGCAGTCCTAAAATATAAAAGGGACTCACAGCAGCCGGGGGCGCTAGGGCTGGGAGATTGCTCTTCTGGTATTTCCTCTTCCCCTCTCACCTCCCACTAGGAAAGGGATTCCCCAACTTGAAGGCGTCCCACGGCGTAACAAAACGAAGTAATGTGTCAAACGGTTCTAGGCCGGGTTTTCAGGTTGACAGGGGAGGTTTTTAGTGGGTAGTCCCGTCGCGCATGGAGGTTCCACATTCTGTGCATGAATGGCGTTCACCTCCCAACCACAAAAAAAATTCATACCCATAGTCTTCCCTAATCTCAGTGCTCATTTCATATTTCAGAATTTTGGAGGAGATCCTGATAGCATTGAAGTTATTCCTTAAAAATAAGGAAATATATATTGGATTTTCCAAATTCATGAGGGTTGATAACGAAACCATATCACCAGGATTTATTGTTTCCTATCGTTTTATGGGCTGTAGTTTAGACAAACTTGCGAAGAATTTAACTTCAGATAAATTTCTCGAGACTAAAGGATGTCATTCTGAGGATAGTTTGTTCAACCTCGCGGTAAGAAAGGGGATTTTCCCATACGAGTATATTGATTCCTTTGATAAACTTGATGAAAAATGTATGCCAGCCAAATCATTCTTTTACAGTACACTACAAAATAATGGTCTCAGTGATGAAGAGTATAAGCATGCTCAAAATGTGTGGGAAAAATTCAAATGTCAAACGCTGGGTCAGTACTCAGATGTTTATTTAATAACAGATGTGCTCCTGTAAGTAGATATATATGAGGAATTTAGAAATGTATGCCAGCAAATATATAGACTAGATCCAGCTCATTATTTTACGGCCCCTTCACTCAGCTTGGATAGCATGCTCAAATATGTCATTCTGACATATAATCAAAATGCACGGAGAAAAATCGGTCGCGAAGTGAAATTATTTGCACGTTTCAAAAAAATCTTAAGGATAAGTTCCACAACATACGGAAGAGACTTTATTGCTCCTCCCCAACCTGGGCTGGATCTTCCTCAGACATCACTTCAACCAGAAACAATAAAGCGTTCTCTTCGCTCAAAAAACAAATAATTATCTCTTCAAATTCTTCGACATCTGCTATGAACAATATTGAAGCCACGGCTTTATCTTCACTGAGGACCTACTCCATCTACTATCAAAATGCTGGTGGTATCCGAACAAAAACATCGCAGCTATTACTCGCTTCGCAACTGCGTGAATATGATGTTATTGTTCTGACCGAAACATGGCTTCACGATAGTATTTCGGCTGCGGAAATTTTTAGTAGTTATTACCATGTCTATCGTTGCGATCGTTGCCCACTTGCTACTGGACTCGTGAGAGGTGGAGGTGTTTTAATTGCCGTGCGAGCTGATCTCAATAGTTCAATCGCTCAGCTACATATAAATAATGCTACCGTTGAACAACTTTGCGTTCGCCTAAATTTCAATGAAAAGCATGCCGTAATTGTTTTTGTTTCTTATATTCCTCCAAGTAGTCATATAAGTGTATACAAGAATCATTTGGATAACTTAGAGTTTATAGTTAATTCATTAGATTTAAATATTCATTGAATTGCTCTTGGAGACTTTAATTTAGGTAATGTATTATGGGCTCATGATAATGGAATTTTATTGCCTCTAAATATTAAATCAGATATTGAATCCATGGTAATGGGCTATTTCTTATCTAATGATTTTCAGCAGATCAATAGTACTATAAATGACTTAAATAGAATCTTGGATTTAATATATATTACAAATGATTTAAAATGTTCTTGCGAGCGCAACTTATCACCAATATTCAATAACAGTATGCATCACACAGCACTTACAGTAAAATCTGAGTTTTATAAATTTGATGAAACTAGCGATGATGATATTTTTGATCAACTTGATTTTTCAAAAGCAAAGTTTGAAAAGATTATTGAAATGTTTAAAACCGTTGACTGGTCAGTTTTAGATTCATTACAAATTTATTTGCGATAAGTTCTCTCATGCCATTTCTAATTTTGTCCCTAAAAAACAAAGTATTAAGGAATAAACCTCCTTGGTTTAATTCACACTTAGCCAACTTAAAAAATGTAAAAAACAAAGTATTCAAAAAATTTAAAAGATCAAACTCTGAGGAAGATAGATTATACTTTTTTTCAAAAACGAAACGAATTCGATTATTTACACAATTTTCTATACAATCAGTACTTATTTAAGATTGAGAGTAATTTGAAGGCAAATCTTTCACCTTTTTGGCATTATATCAATTCTAATCGCAAAACAAATGGATTTCCGTCAAAAATGGAGTTTAATGGCGACAAGTCTAATAATTCACTTGAGTCATGTAATCTTTTCGCTATGTTTTTTCAGACTGTCTATGAAAACTATGATGGGTTGTCTTCCACTAATTCAATAGCTGGTTTTGACTATCCTAACGTCGGTATCTTAGACAATGTTGATGTTCCTACTGAGGATGTACTTTGCGCTATATCAAATTTAAAACCTAGTTTTAAGTTTGAACGTGGTGACTTCCCCCAATATTTTTTAAACGTTGTGCTGACGTTATAGTTAAGCCCATTGCTTTTCTGTTCAATCTTTGCTTGAATCAGGTATTTTCTTAA
This sequence comes from Odontomyia ornata, assembly GCA_963969285.1. Taxonomy (NCBI): domain Eukaryota; kingdom Metazoa; phylum Arthropoda; class Insecta; order Diptera; family Stratiomyidae; genus Odontomyia; species Odontomyia ornata. Next base: position 46,807,773 of record OZ017743.1, read on the forward strand.
AGTCTTGGAAAACTTGTTATGTTATTCCGATTTTCAAATCTGGTGACCGTAATATCATAACTAATTATAGAGCCATTGTCAAACAATGTACTTTTCCGAAATTATTTGATTATATAATTAAGAACAAATTATTTGATCTCGTTAAAAATGCACTATGTGACTGCCAACATGGATTCTCGCCGGGAAAGTCAACTTATACTAATTTGGCATTAATCTCAGGCGACATTATTGATGCACTAGAATGCTATATGCAATTAAACGTTGTCTATACTGATTTCTCGAAAGCCTTTGATAAAGTTGATCACAATATCCGACTTTTAAAATTAAGTAAAATGGGCTTGTCTGATGTTTGGCTTAGATTTATAAAAAGCTTTTTAGTCAACGGAAAACTTGTCGTGAAAATAGGTAAAACAACTTCCTACATCCTTCCATGGAGGATCTTATTTACCCCTACCAAAAGAGGTAATGTTAAAAAGAGCATGCGAGAATGTGAAAAATTCAGATGATGCATGTTTCGCTTGGGCTATCGTTTCTGTTCTTCATCCTGCTGAAAGTAGAACTGAGAGCGCCAGCTCTTACCCCCATTACTCAACTGTTTTAAACTTGGAAGATATTACATTCCCTATTTCTTTCAAAGAGATTCCCGTTTTCAAGGAAAAAAAATAATGTAAGTGCAAATGTTTATGGCTGAAAAAAGGGGTCTATTGAGGGCCCATTCTATTTTTCCAAAAACACACAAGACTCTAAGAAACACATAAACTTACTTTATGTGGAAAATGAAAAAGGAACAATTAGACATTATTGCTGGATAAAAAATTTAAGTCGACTTGTCAAAAGTGGAATGACTAAACATGATCTGTGATGGGTGCCTTATTAAATTTACCAACATTGAACAATACAATGAGCACATCAAACATGATTATAATAAGATCCATACAATTTTACCATCAGAAGAGGAAAAATATTTAAAGTTTAAAAATGTAGGAAATCAGATCATAGTAACTTTTATAGTCTTTGCTGATTTTCAAGCATTACTGCAACCAATAGAGTCATGTTCTCCAGACCCTCAAAATTCATTTGCAGATACTACCCACATTCATGTACTATATAGCATTCCATCCAATGAGCACATCAAACATGATTGTAATAAGATCCATACAATTTTACCATCAGAAGAGGAAAAATATTTGAAGTTTAAAAATGTGGGAAAACAGATCAAAGTACCTTTTACAGTCTTTGCTGATTTTGAAGTATTACTGCAACCAATAGAGTCATGTTCTCCAGACCCTCAAAGTTCATTTACAGAGACTACACACATTCATGTACCATATAGCATTCCATATTATATAAAGTGTAGCTATGATCCATCCTTGGATAAATTAGAAATCTTTAGAGGTCGAGATTGCCCTGAGGTCTTCCTGAGGAGGTTGCAGGAAGATGTAAAATGAATATTTAGGATCTTAAGGGCAAACAAGCCCATGCAATTGTCCGATGAGGAAGAAGAAGAGTTTTTAAACGCAGCATCTTGCCATATTTGCGGTGAAAATTTTGACTCAGAAATGTGAAAAGTAAGAGATCATTGTCATTGGACAAGAGTCTTTAGAGGTGCGGCTTGCAACAAATGTAAAAGTCTATATAGAGTTCCCAAATTCATACCCATCCCCGCGGGGGGAACGCCGGTCGACAAGAGCACTCTTGGAGGTGAGAGTTCTTTGGGGAGTTCCACCCCCTCGTACCCGAGGAACCCGCAGGGGGAGTGCCGGTCGACAAGGGCACTCTTAGAGGCTAGCATTCTTTAGGGAGTTCCGCCCCCACGTACCCGAGGAAATTCCCGCAGGGGGAATGCGGGTCAATAAGAGCACTCTTGGAGGCTAGCACTCTTCGGGGAGTGCCACCCCTACGGACCCAAGGATATGGGAAGTGCCGTGAGGTTCCCTCCTGGGATGACACGTAACGACTCTGATCGGATCTGGACTACGCTTTGGAGAACGAACTGGAATTGATGCTTTGGGCTGGCGGATGTGATGTGTTGGACCTAGTTGCTTTGCACAGTAGCGCCAAGGTGAAACTCGTGTGTGAACGGCTCCAATTCAACTGTCATACCGTCTACGTCCCGGTAAAACCTTGGCAGGCCTCGGAGTACGTTCGAAGTTCGCACCATTGGGTTGGTGGTGTAAGCTCGGTCGAGACGGACTCCCGTTTGGTGCTGGTCTGGCTCTGAGCACTTGTCCCCATAAACGCTTGTGCCAACGTTCGCATGGCCTCCCTGCTCTGCAAAGATAGCCATGGGACCAAAAAGGCGACTACACACACGAATGGAGATAGTGGCTCCGAGGGAGGACCCAACAAAACTGGAGCAAACAAAATCAAAAGACCAAAAACACCCAAAAAATGAAACAAAACTTAATAACAGCGACGGCGCGACCAGCGGTTGCAGCCACGATGTTAACAGTACATCGAAAGCGGTACTAATCACGACAAAAACGAAAAATAACACAATGACAGTGAAGACGGGCAAAAAACGGAGAATAGCAGACAGTCCGGTTCAGACCGAGATTCCTGCGGCGTTTAGGTGCAGAAAAAAAATGATGCGAACGCCAGAGCGTCCTATTAAGGAAAAGCGGCGGGGAAACTCTGTAGGACGCTTCAGGTGTTCGAGCGGCGGAAGATAGTATAAAGAGCACCAAAAATTCGATTGTCACTGCTGCGATCGTTACCAAAGCGACCGATGCAAGGGTCACGAATCCCGACATTGCAACGAAAAATTCAGTAGCCAACGAGGAGATTACGGCACGAAAAGCAACGAGTCACCAGACACCGCGTGATTGCACCACCAGCGTCGAAAATGTGGCGGAATTCGGAGCAGAGGCTGGCAATAAAGAAGCATTCTGTGACGCAGCAAAGAAAGTCCTCGGCAAAAGCGCTACTATAGCCCCGCTCGAGCCGATGGCAACGATCGAAATACGAGACCTTGACTGCATGACGGATCTGGCCGAGATAGAAGAGGCCATCAAAATGGAGTTCACTAGCGTGTGAAGGATCAAAGCAAGACTGACACCAGACAACAACAGGGGACTACGCATGGCCGTAGTTGACCTGACCAAAATGGACGCTGAACGAATCCTGAACAAGGGCAAAGTACGAATAGGGTGGGTTGTCTGTAGGATACGGCGAAGAGTAACGCCTCTTCAAAGTTTCAAATGCCTTGGTTATGGTCACACCACACAAGTATGCAAAGGACCCGATAGGAGTTCCTTATTCTACAAATGCGGTGAAATGGGACATAAAAGAAAAGAGTGTACGAAGGAGGCACATTGTATTCTCTGCAAGGACGCTAATCCAAAACCTGATTATGGACACGTCTAGGGATAAGGAAAATGCCAGGTGTTCCAGGAAGCCCTGCCAAGGCAAAATCAGACCTCCGATGACCCGCATTCTGCAGCTAAACCCACATCGCAGTTCAACCGCCCAAAATCTGGTTGAGCAGTTTGCGAGGGACATGAAAGCTGACTTCTTGTTGCTCAGTGAGCAACACCATAATAAAAGTCCTGCATTATGGTATTCTGATGAAACTGGTACTGCCGCCATCTCGGTTCGGAACAGTGACTTTCAGGCGGAGAGTTGTGGACGGGGAAATGGTTTCGTGTGGGTTCGGTGCTCAGGGACCACCTTCTTTAGTGTGTACCTAATGCCGAACGAATCGATATCATCTTTCCAAACCAAGCTTCACGCTTTGGAGGGCGCTGTCTCGAACGCGGAGGGCAAAGTGCTCGTTGGGGGGCGACTTCAACGCTAAAGCAATCGAATGGGGCACGCCTCAGACAGATCCGCGGGGAAAACGAGTCCTGGAAATGGTGGCCAGGACGGCCCTCGTTGTACTAAACTCCGGAAACACGCCGACTTTCCGCCGTATTGGCTGTTAGGGAACCATACTGGACGTGCCATTCATGTCGGAGTCCTTAGTACGGAGGATACACAACTAGAAAGTATTAGAGGACTACTCAGTCAGTGATCATCAGTGCGTTCTGCTTGAGATAAGTGATGCTGTCTCCCAACGCCCGTGCTCTTGCCCTTCTACAACTGAATGGAACATCGGAAAGATGCACGTCGCGAGGTTCGCCGAGGTTCTCACAGCAGGTGAGGCGCTGCAGGGAGCTTCGAAGGGGATGGAAAAGCTGGCAGCTCAAAACGTGGTGAACTCTACTATGAACATCATTATGACTGCTTGCAAAGCTTCTATGCCCCGTCGAAGACCCCGGCACGGCAAGCCCCCAGTGTACTGGTGGTCAACTGAAATCGCTGAAAAGCGAAAGGAGTGTCACAGGCTTCGACGTGAGGCTCAACGGACGCGGAACCGTGACGAGGCATGCAACCAGGTGGCAGCATATAAGTCGGCCAGGAAATGCCTTCGCAAACTGATCAACAGTAGCAAGGCTCGCTGCTGGCAAGACCTAGTGGACAATGTGAATAAGGATCCGTTGGGCCTTGGCTACAAGCTGGTCATGGGGAAACTTGGTGCCCTACGGAAGCCTTGTATACATGACGCGGAAAAGATGGACGCGATAGTGCGGGGACTCTTCTCCGCCCATCCAGTCCGTGTTGACGCTGTCCATTGTGAAACTGCAGACGAGTGCCCACTCTTCACACAGCTGGAACTGGAGGAGGCAGTCCTCTCATTGAAAGCGAGGAAGGCTCCAGGTCCAGATGGTGTTCCGGCTGAGGTGTTGTGGCTCATCTATCACCATTGTCCTGACTTGCTGAATCGCTGTCTGCATACGAGTCCCGAATCGCTGTCTGCATACCACTCGTTATGCATGCTAGACATGGCTGGGAAAGTGCTAGAGAAACTCATCAAGGGAAGACTCACTGACGCGATTCGTGCTGCTGGGGACCTATATTGATGCGATTGCAGACGTCGTGAACGCAGTCCAAAGGGCAGAGGCATATAGTCGCGCCAAGCGACGGATCGTCTTGTTGGTGACACTCGACGTCAGGAAGCGCTTCAACTCCGCTAGATGGGTGGATATTCTGGAAAACTCTTTTCAAGTTCCAGAATATCTAATGCGGCTTTTGCGGAACTACCTGAAGAACCGAAGCCTTCTCTACGACACGACACAGGGCCAACGAAGGATGGAAATTACATCAGGCGTTGCCCAAGGATCTATCCTTGGTCCGGACCTGTGGAACGTGTCTTACGACGGGCTACTGAGACTTGAGATTCCAGATGACTCGCGCTTGGTCGGCTATGTGGATGATGTTGCGGCTCTGGTCACTGGACGCACCGTTGAACAAGCGCAACTTAGACTAGGTATGCTAATGCACCGAGTGAGGGTCTGGATGACTGCTCGTGGGCTCAGTTTAGCACTGGAGAAAACCGAAGTGGTCATCTTGACAAAAAAAGGGAATCCCTAGAGCAAGGATGATCAGTATTGGAGACATACAAATCGAATCGAAGGAGCACTGAGAATTGCATTTTCGTATCTGACAGTCACTGATCCGGCGGTGAGAGTGATTGCACGCATGATACCTGTCGCCCTCCTTGCTAGAGAGCACCGCGTTATTTACCTGCGCTGAAACGAGGATGCGAGGGAGATGGTTGTCCGCGAGGAGAGACAGCGCTCGCTCAACGATTGGCAGCAGTCTTGGGTCAATTGCACGAAGAGAAGGTGGACTGCGTGTCTCATCCCGGACGTGAGACTGTGACTTAATCGAAGGCATGGTGAGACTGAGTTCTATCTGACCTAGCTTTTGAGTGGGCATGTGTTTTCAGTCTTACCTGCACAAGATCGGTAAGTCACGGTCTCCCGATTGTCGGTTTTGCCTAGGAGAGGAGGACAATGCGTGTCACACATTTTTTGCGTGTACAAAATGGGTCAGGCTGCGAACGGAACTCTACACGACAAGAAAGTTCACCCTGGATAATATAGTTGTGGTGATGCTCGAATCGGTCGACAAATGGAACCAGGTGGCACATTATGCTCGGGCAGTCCTAAAATATAAAAGGGACTCACAGCAGCCGGGGGCGCTAGGGCTGGGGGATTGCTCTTCTGGCATTTCCTCTTCCCCTCTCACCTCCCACTAGGAAAGGGATTCCCCAACTTGAAGGCGTCCCACGGCGTAACAAAACGAGACCTAGCCCGAAGTAATGTGTCAAACGGTTCTAGGCTGGGTTTTCAGATTGACAGGGGAGGTTTTTAGTGGATAGTCCCGTCGCGCATGGAGGTTCCACATTCTGTGCATGAATGGCGTTCACCTCCCAACCACAAAAAAAAATTCATACCCATAGTCTTCCCTAATCTCAGTGCTCATTTCATGTTTCAGAATTTTGGAGGAGATCCTGATAGCATTGAAGTTATTCCTTAAAAATAAGGAAATATATATTGGATTTTCCAAATTCATGAGGGTTGATAACGAAACCATATCACCAGGATTTATTGTTTCCTATCGTTTTATGGGCTGTAGTTTAGACAAACTTGCGAAGAATTTAACTTCAGATAAATTTCTCGAGACTAAAGGATGTCATTCTGAGGATCGTTTGTTCAACCTCGCGGTAAGAAAGGGGATTTTCCCATACGAGTTTATTGATTCCTTTGATAAACTTGATGAAAAATGTATGCCAGCCAAATCATTCTTTTACAGTACACTACAAAATAATGGTCTCAGTGATGAAGAGTATAAGCATGCTCAAAATGTGTGGGAAAAATTCAAATGTCAAACGCTGGGTCAGTACTCAGATGTTTATTTAATAACAGATGTGCTCCTGTAAGTAGATATATATGAGGAATTTAGAAATGTATGCCAGCAAATATATAGACTAGATCCAGCTCATTATTTTACGGCCCCTTCACTCAGCTTGGATAGCATGCTCAAATATGTCATTCTGACATATAATCAAAATGCACGGAGAAAAATCGGTCGCGAAGTGAAATTATTTGCACGTTTCAAAAAAATCTTAAGGATAAGTTCCACAACATACGGAAGAGACTTTATTGCTCCTCCCCAACCTGGGCTGGATCTTCCTCAGACATCACTTCAACCAGAAACAATAAAGCGTTCTCTTCGCTCAAAAAACAAATAATTATCTCTTCAAATTCTTCGACATCTGCTATGAACAATATTGAAGCCACGGCTTTATCTTCACTGAGGACCTACTCCATCTACTATCAAAATGCTGGTGGTATCCGAACAAAAACATCGCAGCTATTACTCGCTTCGCAACTGCGTGAATATGATGTTATTGTTCTGACCGAAACATGGCTTCACGATAGTATTTCGGCTGCGGAAATTTTTAGTAGTTATTACCATGTCTATCGTTGCGATCGTTGCCCACTTGCTACTGGACTCGTGAGAGGTGGAGGTGTTTTAATTGCCGTGCGAGCTGATCTCAATAGTTCAATCGCTCAGCTACATATAAATAATGCTACCGTTGAACAACTTTGCGTTCGCCTAAATTTCAATGAAAAGCATGCCGTAATTGTTTTTGTTTCTTATATTCCTCCAAGTAGTCATATAAGTGTATACAAGAATCATTTGGATAACTTAGAGTTTATAGTTAATTCATTAGATTTAAATATTCATTGAATTGCTCTTGGAGACTTTAATTTAGGTAATGTATTATGGGCTCATGATAATGGAATTTTATTGCCTCTAAATATTAAATCAGATATTGAATCCATGGTAATGGGCTATTTCTTATCTAATGATTTTCAGCAGATCAATAGTACTATAAATGACTTAAATAGAATCTTGGATTTAATATATATTACAAATGATTTAAAATGTTCTTGCGAGCGCAACTTATCACCAATATTCAATAACAGTATGCATCACACAGCACTTACAGTAAAATCTGAGTTTTATAAATTTGATGAAACTAGCGATGATGATATTTTTGATCAACTTGATTTTTCAAAAGCAAAGTTTGAAAAGATTATTGAAATGTTTAAAACCGTTGACTGGTCAGTTTTAGATTCATTACAAATTTATTTGCGATAAGTTCTCTCATGCCATTTCTAATTTTGTCCCTAAAAAACAAAGTATTAAGGAATAAACCTCCTTGGTTTAATTCACACTTAGCCAACTTAAAAAATGTAAAAAACAAAGTATTCAAAAAATTTAAAAGATCAAACTCTGAGGAAGATAGATTATACTTTTTTTCAAAAACGAAACGAATTCGATTATTTACACAATTTTCTATACAATCAGTACTTATTTAAGATTGAGAGTAATTTGAAGGCAAATCCTTCATCTTTTTGGCATCATATCAATTCTAATCGCAAAACAAATGGATTTCCGTCGAAAATGGAGTTTAATGGCGACAAGTCTAATAATTCACTTGAGTCATGTAATCTTTTCGCTATGTTTTTTCAGACTGTCTATGAAAACTATGATGGGTTGTCTTCCACTAATTCAATAGCTGGTTTTGACTATCCTAACGTCGGTATCTTAGACAATGTTGATGTTTCCACTGAGGGTGTACTTTGCGCTATATCAAATTTAAAACCTAGTTTTAAGTTTGAACGTGGTGACTTCCCCCAATATTTTTTAAACGTTGTGCTGACGTTATAGTTAAGCGCATTGCTTTTCTGTTCAATCTTTGCTTGAATCAGGTATTTTCTTAAAGTCTTGGAAAACTTGTTATGTTATTCCGATTTTCAAATCTGGTGACCGTAATATCATAACTAATTATAGAGCCATTGTCAAACAATGTACTTTTCCGAAATTATTTGATTATATAATTAAGAACAAATTATTTGATCACGTTAAAAATGCACTATGTGACTGCCAACATGGATTCTCGCCGGGAAAGTCAACTTATACTAATTTGGCATTAATCTCAGGCAACATTATTGATGCACTAGAATGCTACATGCAATTAAACGTTGTCTATACTGATTTCTCCAAAGCCTTTGATAAAGTTGATCACAATATCCGACTTTTAAAATTAAGTAAAATGGGCTTGTCTGATGTTTGGCTTAGATTTATAAAAAGCTTTTTAGTTAACGGAAAACTTGTCATGAAAATAGGTAAAACAACTTCCTACATCCTTCCATGGAGGATCTTATGTACACCTACCAAAAGAGGTAATGTTAAAAAGAGCATGCGAGAATGTGAAAAATTCAGATGATGCATGTTTCGCTTGGGTTATCGTTTCTGTTCTTCATCCTGCTGAAAGTAGAACTGAGAGTGCCAGCTCTTACCCCCATTACTCAACTGTTTTAAACTTGGAAGATATTACATTCCCTATTTCTTTCAAAGAGATTCCCATTTTCAAGGAAAAAAAATAATGTAAGTGCAAATGTTTATGGCTGAAAAAAGGGGTCTATTGAGGGCCCATTCTATTTTTCCAAAAACACACAAGACTCTTAGAAACACATAAACTTACTTTATGTGGAAAATGAAAAAGGAACAATTAGACATTATTGCTGGATAAAAAATTTAAGCCGACTTGTCAAAAGTGGAATGACTAAACATGGTCTGTGATGGGTGCCTTATTAAATTTACCAACATTGAACAATACAATGAGCACATCAAACATGATTATAATAAGATCCATACAATTTTACCATCAGAAGAGGAAAAATATTTAAAGTTTAAAAATGTAGGAAATCAGATCATAGTAACTTTTATAGTCTTTGCTGATTTTCAAGCATTACTGCAACCAATAGAGTCATGTTCTCCAGACCCTCAAAATTCATTTGCAGATACTACCCACATTCATGTACTATATAGCATTCCATCCAATGAGCACATCAAACATGATTGTAATAAGATCCATACAATTTTACCATCAGAAGAGGAAAAATATTTGAAGTTTAAAAATGTGGGAAAACAGATCAAAGTACCTTTTACAGTCTTTGCTGATTTTGAAGTATTACTGCAACCAATAGAGTCATGTTCTCCAGACCCTCAAAGTTCATTTACAGAGACTACACACATTCATGTACCATATAGCATTCCATATTATATAAAGTGTAGCTATGATCCATCCTTGGATAAATTAGAAATCTTTAGAGGTCGAGATTGCCCTGAGGTCTTCCTGAGGAGGTTGCAGGAAGATGTAAAATGAATATTTAGGATCTTAAGGGCAAACAAGCCCATGCAATTGTCCGATGAGGAAGAAGAAGAGTTTTTAAACGCAGCATCTTGCCATATTTGCGGTGAAAATTTTGACTCAGAAATGTGAAAAGTAAGAGATCATTGTCATTGGACAAGAGTCTTTAGAGGTGCGGCTTGCAACAAATGTAAAAGTCTATATAGAGTTCCCAAATTCATACCCATCCCCGCGGGGGGAACGCCGGTCGACAAGAGCACTCTTGGAGGTGAGAGTTCTTTGGGGAGTTCCACCCCCTCGTACCCGAGGAACCCGCAGGGGGAGTGCCGGTCGACAAGGGCACTCTTAGAGGCTAGCATTCTTTAGGGAGTTCCGCCCCCACGTACCCGAGGAAATTCCCGCAGGGGGAATGCGGGTCAATAAGAGCACTCTTGGAGGCTAGCACTCTTCGGGGAGTGCCACCCCTACGGACCCAAGGATATGGGAAGTGCCGTGAGGTTCCCTCCTGGGATGACACGTAACGACTCTGATCGGATCTGGACTACGCTTTGGAGAACGAACTGGAATTGATGCTTTGGGCTGGCGGATGTGATGTGTTGGACCTAGTTGCTTTGCACAGTAGCGCCGAGGTGAAACTCGTGTGTGAACGGCTCCAATTCAACTGTCATACCGTCTCCGTCCCGGTAAAACCTTGGCAGGCCTCGGAGTACGTTCGAAGTTCGCACCATTGGGTTGGTGGTGTAAGCTCGGTCGAGACGGACTCCCGTTTGGTGCTGGTCTGGCTCTGAGCACTTGTCCCCATAAACGCTTGTGCCAACGTTCGCATGGCCTCCCTGCTCTGCAAAGATAGCCATGGGACCAAAAAGGCGACTACACACACGAATGGAGATAGTGGCTCCGAGGGAGGACCCAACAAAACTGGAGCAAACAAAATCAAAAGACCAAAAACACCCAAAAAATGAAACAAAACTTAATAACAGCGACGACGCGACCAGCGGTTGCAGCCACGATGTTAACAGTACATCGAAAGCGGTACTAATCACGACAAAAACGAAAAATAACACAATGACAGTGAAGACGGGCAAAAAACGGAGAATAGCAGACAGTCCGGTTCAGACCGAGATTCCTGCGGCGTTTGGGTGCAGAAAAAAAATGATGCGAACGCCAGAGCGTCCTATTAAGGAAAAGCGGCGGGGAAACTCTGTAGGACGCTTCAGGTGTTCGAGCGGTGGAAGACAGTATAAGGAGCACCAAAAATTCGATTGTCACTGCTGCGATCGTTACCAAAGCGACCGATGCAAGGGTCGCGAATCCCGACATTGCAACGAAAAATTCAGTAGCCAACGAGGAGATTACGGCACGAAAAGCAACGAGTCACCAGACACCGCGTGATTGCACCACCAGCGTCGAAAATGTGGCGGAATTCGGAGCAGAGGCTGGCAATAAAGAAGCATTCTGTGACGCAGCAAAGAAAGTCCTCGGCAAAAGCGCTACTATAGCCCCGCTCGAGCCGATGGCAACGATCGAAATACGAGACCTTGACTGCATGACGGATCTGGCCGAGATAGAAGAGGCCATCAAAATGGAGTTCACTAGCGTGTGAAGGATCAAAGCGAGACTGACACCAGACAACAACAGGGGACTACGCATGGCCATAGTTGACCTGACCGAAATGGACGCTGAACGAATCCTGAACAAGGGCAAAGTGCGAATAGGGTGGGTTGTCTGTAGGATACGGCGAAGAGTAATGCCTCTTCAATGTTTCAAATGCCTTGGTTATGGTCAAAGGACCCGATAGGAGGGACATAAAAGAAAAGAGTGTACGAAGGAGGCACATTGTATTCTCTGCAAGGACGCTAATCCAAAACCTGATTATGGACACGTCTAGGGATAAGGAAAATGCCAGGTGTTCCAGGAAGCCCTGCTAAGGCAAAATCAGACCTCCGATGACCCGCATTCTGCAGCTAAACCCACACCGCAGTTCAACCGCCCAAAATCTGGTTGGGCAGTTTGCGAGGTACATGAAAGCTGACTTCTTGCTGCTCAGTGAGCAACACCATAATAAAAGTCCTGCATTATGGTATTCTGATGAAACTGGTACTGCCGCCATCTCAGTTCGGAAGAGTGACTTTCAGGCGGAGGGTTGTGGACGGGGAAATGGTTTCGTGTGGGTTCGGTGCTCAGGGACCACCTTCTTTAGTGTGTACCTAACGCCGAACGAATCGATATCATCTTTCCAAGCCAAGCTTCACGCTTTGGAGGGCGCTGTCTCGAACGCGGAGGGCAAAGTGCTCGTTGGGGGGCAACTTCAACGCTAAAGCAATCGAATGGGGCACGCCTCAGACAGATCCGCGGGGAAAACGAGTCCTGGAAATGGTGGCCAGGACGGCCCTCGTTGTACTAAACTCCGGAAACACGCCGACTTTCCGCCGTATTGGCTATTAGGGAACCATACCGAACGTGCCATTCATATCGAAGTCCTTAGTATGGAGGATACACAACTGGAAAGTATTAGAGGACTACTCAGTCAGTGATCATCAGTGCATTCTGCTTGAGATAAGTGATGCTGTCTCCCAACGTCCATGCTCTTGGCCTTCTACAACTGGATGGAACATCGGAAAGATGGACGTCGCGAGGCTTCTCGAGGTGCTCACAGCAGGTGAGCCGCTGCAGGGAGCTTCGGAGGGGATGGAAAAGCTGGCAGCTCAAAACGTGGTGAACTCTACTATGAACATCATTATGACTGCTTGCAAAGCTTCTATGCCCCGTCGAAGACCCCGGCACGGCAAGCCCCCAGTGTACTGGTGGTCAACTGAAATCGCTGAAAAGCGAAAGGAGTGTCACAGGCTTCGACGTGAGGCTCAACGGACGCGGAACCGTGACGAGGCATGCAACCAGGTGGCAGCATATAAGTCGGCCAGGAAATGCCTTCGCAAACTGATCAACAGTAGCAAGGCTCGCTGCTGGCAAGACCTAGTGGACAATGTGAACAAGGATCCGTTGGGCCTTGGCTACAAGCTGGTCATGGGGAAACTTAGTGCCCTACGGAAGCCTTGTATACATGACGCGGAAAAGATGGACGCGATAGTGCGGGGACTCTTCCCCGCCCATCCAGTCCGTGTTGACGCTGTCCATTGTGAAACTGCAGACGAGTGCCCACTCTTCACACAGCTGGAACTGGAGGAGGCAGTCCTCTCATTGAAAGCGAGGAAGGCTCCAGGTCCAGATGGTGTTCCGGCTGAGGTGTTGTGGCTTGTCTATCACCATTGTCCTGACTTGCTGAATCGCTGTCTGCATACGAGTCCCGAATCACTGTCTGCATACCACTCGTTATGCATGCTAGACATGGCTGGGAAAGTGCTAGAGAAACTCATCAAGGGAAGACTCACTGACGCGATTCGTGCTGCTGGGGACCTATATTGATGCGATTGCAGACGTCGTGAACGCAGTCCAAAGGGCAGAGGCATATAGTCGCGCCAAGCGACGAATCGTCCTGTTGGTGACACTCGACGTCAGGAAGGGCTTCAACTCCGCAAGATGGGTGGATATTCTGGATACGCTGGAAAACTCTTTTCAAGTTCCAGAATATCTAATGCGGCTTTTGCGGAACTACCTGAAGAACCGAAGCCTTCTCTACGACACGACACAGGGCCAACGAAGGATGGAAATTACATCAGGTGTTGCCCAAGGATCTATCCTTGGTCCGGACCTGTGGAACGTGTCTTACGACGGGCTACTGAGACTTGAGATTCCAGATGACTCGCGCTTGGTCGGCTATGTGGATGATGTTGCGGCTCTGGTCACTGAACGCACCGTTGAACAAGCGCAACTTAGACTAGGTATGCTAATGCACCGAGTGAGGGACTGGATGACTGCTCGCGGGCTCAGTTTAGGACTGGAGAAAACCGAAGTGGTCATCTTGACAAAAAAAGAGAATCCCTAGAGTAAGGATGATCAGTATCGGAGACATACAAATCCAATCGAAGCCAGCGGTGAAGTACCTGGGGCTACTGATCGACTCGAAGATGAGTTTCTCTGAGCAAATCAGGGCAACGGCTGAGAAGGCTGCTTCGGGAATATCGGCCCTGAGTCAACTTATGGCCAACGTAGGGGGACCCAGCCCATCAAGAAGACGCTTCTTGATGAGTGCTGTAGGGTCAGTGCTACTGTATGGAGCAGAGGTTCGAGGCGACGCTCTCAGCAAGGAGGTATACCGAAAACGTTTGGCACAGGTACTGAGAAGAGGAGCACTGAGAATTGCATCTTCGTATCCAACAGTCTCCGACTCGGCGGTGAGAGTGATTGCAGGCGTGATACCTGTTGCCCTCCTTGCTAGAGAGCGCCACGCTATTTACCTGCGCCGAAACGAGGATGCGAGGGAGATGGTTGTCCGCGAAGAGAGACAACGCTCGCTCAACGATTGGCAGCAGTCTTGGGGGAATTGCACGAAGGGAAGTTGGACTGCGTGCCTCATCCCAGATGTGAGACCGTGGCTAAATCGAAGGCATTGTGAGACTGACTTCTATCTGACCCAGCTTTTGAGCGGGCACGGGTGTTTTCAGTCTTACCTGCACAAGATCGGTAAGTCACGGTCTCCCGATTGTCGGTTTTGCCCAGGAGAGGAGGACAATGCCTGTCACACATAATTTGCATGTACAAAATGGGTCAGGCTACGAAGGGAACTCTACAGGGAGACGGGAGAGCTCACCCTGGATAATATAGTTGCGGTGATGCTCGAATCGGTTGACAAAGGGAACCAGGTGGCACATTATGCTCGGGTAGTCCTAAAATATAAAAGGGTTTCACAGCAGCCGGAGGCGCTGGGGCTGGGGGATCGCTCTTCTGGCATTTCCTCTTCCCCTCTCCCCTCCTGCTAGGAAAGGGACTCCCCAGCTTGAAGGTGCCCCGCGGCGTAACAAAACGAGACCTGGCCCGAAGTAATGTGTCAAACGGTTCCAGGCTAGGTTCTCAGATTGACAGGGGAGGTGTTTAGTGGATAGTCCAAGGGTATTCTCTATGGAAGTCCCACACTGCCAGACTCGGCGGGCGTAAATGCCTTCACCTCCCTAGCACAAAAAAAAACCCCAGACATTGTAGAACCAACGCCATCACCGTTTCCTGATTACGACAGCCGAAGACCTCCAATTACAAAAACTTACGCGAGACCCAATCAAAACAAAAAATGGAGAGTCACATTCGATGCTGACACACCTAAGGGAGGAAGCATTGCAGAGGACCTGAAAGCGGCAAAGCACCATCTCTCCGTGAATTAGGTCAAAGATGCCGAACAACTTTTTTATATGCTAGCTTAAATTATTGTGTATATATTTTCTTCTGGTTTGATACTCCGACCGATAAAGTTCGTTTCTGTGCGCTCAATTAATGCTATTTTTGACTATACAAAATTTAAATGTTTCGTTAATATAGGAAACGAAGGGGAGACAAGTTCCTATATACTCGAAGAGGTCAGTTCGTGACGTGATGTAGTGTTTCCGTTTTCGGGCCTGAGTAAGAAGGCAACGACTACTAAATTGTCCGTTATATGCATGAATAGAGATTCATATGCGTTGAGTTTTCGAGGACTAATTACACTTTTAATAATTTAAAATTATCAGCTTATGATCCCGTGTAGTACCTTCCTGGGTTGTTCAAATCCAATCCGTGTGGTACAATACCTTTAATTATGATTTGCAATAAGACCTGTGTTATGCTATGGGTGTGAAACATGGACCCTAACCCAAACATGTATCCTGAGGCGAATAATTGGAGCGAAGCTAGATGGGGACCAATGGCGAATTCAATTCAGCCGTGAACTGTATGCAATTTTTGACGAACCGGAGGTCTCCACGATTGTAGGACTGCGGAAGCTGCAATGGGCTGGCCACATGAATCGTATGGACAACCATCGGATACCTAAAATGGTATTCGTTGGGAGCACTGACGGCTAGAGACCAGTGGAGAAACCGAGGAAACACTGGTCTGATTCAGTCGACGAAGACAGTTCATCCCTGCTCGGATTTCAATTGACAATGGACCAAGACAGTCGAGATAGTCGGAGGCATTTTTTCAGAAAGCAAAGGCCTGACAGGGGCTGTAGTGCTAGGAAGAAGAAGAAGTCAATTGTCCTGGATGGGGTGTCATACAGTCACCTGAACTTTACATTTAGCACTCTCAATTTCAGGACTCTTGGACTGAAAACGATGTAACCGCCAACAGTGGTCATCCGAATATTTTAGTGGGATCTTTACCGAATTCCGAGAGCGTAGGAATTTGTTATACTGAATTTGAATGCAAATTTTAATCTTTTCTTATTTTTGAACATGCTTCTGCCAACGCCCATGGGAGGAGTGGAAAGTATAAGCTTTAATATATGGTGCGTAGCATCAATTATGACTTTTTTTATTCTGGATTCAAAACGAAACATCAACGGGAGATGGTTCATACGGCTCGCAAAATGAATGCAAATTTAAAAATACCACCTTATTTTGAAGATAAATTAAAATAAAGAAGTAAAAAGTACCATTTTGCCTTTCATTCTTTTACTCGTAATGCTGCCTTACACAAAATAACTTACTTAATCAAAACGATGAAAGACTGATTTCGTCTAGGTAATAGGATTCAATTTCCAGCTTAAACAAATACAAGAAAACTTTGTCTCGGGATTTAAGTTTCTTCTTTTAAGGTGAAGAATTTTTCACTTGTTTAAGACTAACATAGTGTTTTACCAAAGTATGCCACGTGAACGTCGTGTATAATTCCTTCTTTTCAATTGGGATGGTAATTTGATGCTCCATTGTTTCAAAAAGGCAAATTACATATCAATCAAGAATTTCTTCAGTGAGGATCCAAGCATTTAATGATTACAAACAAAATATGATCCGAAGTGGTCACTATTGCTCTCTTTTAAGAGTATTCATCAAAGTGTACCTCAACACCAGGTACTATTTCTTGTCTAAAAGAAATCAGAATGATGTTCTATTCACCGAAAACTGAATAAAATAATTCACTTTTAGGGTATGTAAGAAGGAAATATTTAACACAAAGAATGTTGCCATGAATATTATTATACCAAATAAATTCACATTTTCAAACTGGCCGGAGTTAGATCATCGTGTCCTTAAAAATTGTCGTCCATGTTCAAAGTCTCAGTAAGCAAAAACCTACTCAAAAAATATTCAGATATTTAGACAAGGATATTTTTAAATCAAAATTTGAATGGGTGCTAACAAACCGAAAACCTGAAAACCTTATGGAGTTCAAAAATATGATGACAGAGTCCAAGTCTTATTCTACCATTGAAAAAAAGATCAGATGTTGACAACATACATGGATAAAAAAGAAATTTATTGAGGCTAGTATTGAAGATCAAGCACTGAAATATCTGTACAACCAAGCCCTAAAAGAATCAAAACGTCTCTTAAAAGAAGCTACATTTTCATATTACTCCAGAAGATTGGAAACAGCGGCGGACAACTCACACGAAATATTGAAAATAATAAATGAAGTAAAAGATAATTCGTCACTCTGGATCATCTCATCAAATGCTTAATTTTTTGACATGGACTCTAACAATGCAGCACGCAAATGTGGAAGAGCAAACTCAATAAGCCACTTTTTTTCAACAATTGGTGGAAAAATTACCAGGGCGCTTGGTAAAAAGTCAACTAGCTATTTCAATATCATGAATAGCCCACCTAAGTCCATCTTTCACATTTATCAAAGAACTAGAAGCAAAGTATTAAATACAATCGAAAATTTGAAAAAAATGCAGCACCAGGTATGGACAACATCGCCACACATAAAATTATTCTAGTCAAAGAGGAGATAGCTGAACCACTGGCAAATTTTATAAACGAGCATATTAGAAATGAAACATTTCTGGGCGAAGAGAAACTGACAAAAATAATTCCAATATTCAAAGGAGGAGATCATCTGGACCCGAATAATTACTGCCCTGTTGCACTTCTGACAGCCTTTAGTAAAATATTCGAAAAACTTGTGAATAATCGTTTAAAATCTTTCTTAATGGACAATCCTATCATAAATCCGAAGCAATGCGCTTTCAAAAGAACAAGAGTACTTTTGATGCGTTACTTTCTGTCTCACGTTACATCAATGAAAGTATTGATGAAGGAGATTATGTTATTGCAATTTTTGTGGACCTGAAGAAAGCTTTTGATACGGTTGATCATGACCTGTTACTTCAAAAACTTGAATCGCGTGGTATACAAGGAAAACCGAAACAGCTTTTTAAAAGTAATTTGGAAGGAAGATTCCAAAGAACATCAGTTAATAATATCTTGAGCAATCTAGCACTAATGAAATCGGGGGCTCCTCAAGGATCCATACTTGGACCAACCTTGTTTTTGCTATACACCAATAATTTGAATATATGCAAATTGAAAGCTCACCACACACTTTATGCTGATGATACTGGACTTCTTTCTTCAGGACATAACAAAGTTGCAATGGAGAATATCGTCAATGAGGCTTATCGAAAACAAGTCAGCATTGAATACTTCAAAAAAAAAACATGATTTATAAACAGAAGAATAAAGAAGTGTAGTGAAATGTAGGTATCCAAGATGTCCGTAAAGGACTGCAGCGATGGTCTGCTGCCTCGGCGAAGGAAGATGTTGATATCCGCCCGGAATGCCCTTGTCTGGGGATGCGTGAATGTGCTGGCAGGCTAGCGTTGCGGTGTCGTCGGGCGGGTTCATTCCCCGAGCACAAGGACCCACTACAAAAAGAATTCCGCATTCACGAATTCTTGGGTCTTAAAAAAACAGAACAAATCGACCGAAGTCGAAAAAAAATGTAGGTAAATACAAAAAGGAAAATTGCTTGTTCAAAGAACAAGCCGAGGCAAGCCAAAATAGACGGACTTAGGGTAACTTCGTCGTTACCTGATGATTCTCATGGCCCACAAATAAGAGTGGGGCAACCGGATGGTGGTGGTGCCCCCTCGCACTCACCCGACCGGATCAAGATCCAAAATGTTGCAGTGGCCATATATTTCCCTTCTGAGTGGAAAACTCATACAACATACCTTGTAGGAGCCTTCCCATCAGAAAAGAAATATACCAGTGACCAATTTATAACAAAGAGTTGTGATCGGATCACATAACCCTATGCTATAAAAAGGCACCTTGACTAGGGGCCACTCAACCCGCGAGAGTCCCTGAAACTAAAACAAGGTTAGAGCGCACCCGATGGTTAGCTCATTTTTGGCGGGAAAACCTTCCACCGTCCCGGGTCCTATACCCGGTCAGATTCGACGGAATGGAAAGACCGACGGTT
Source organism: Odontomyia ornata (assembly GCA_963969285.1). Taxonomy (NCBI): domain Eukaryota; kingdom Metazoa; phylum Arthropoda; class Insecta; order Diptera; family Stratiomyidae; genus Odontomyia; species Odontomyia ornata. The sequence goes on from OZ017743.1 coordinate 46,827,127, forward strand.
CAATTTTAAAATCCATTTTATTCAATTAAAAATGTTAATGAATTTGAGCAATCTACAGCAATTACTTTTGCCGCGCCTGCTTTGGCGCAAGTTTAAATTTAATATACGACAACATTGTTACATAACCAGTATACCCTATGTATACTGGTATGAACTGGGAGCACATTTGATGTGTATCCAATATACATCATCAAGGCTCCCGGGGAAAGAACTCCTAATTTACCACTTACCTGCTACTCTGTCCGCTTAAACTAGAACAGCAAAAGACGAGAGCTAATTTTTAATGAATTACCGTAGTTTTATTGCTCATTCTTTTTAAACCTCTAACGTTACAATCAATTATTTAATTAATTTAAGCAACTATCCATACCGGGTGAAGCATTTACATTCACACTTCTTTAGTTATTTATAGCAACTATCCATACGGTGTCTACACGGACGGAGGATGCCTAGAAGTAAGTAAAGTAAGTTGATGATGGCTACGCAGCGTAATAAGCAAACAAGCCGAAGGAGGTTCGCGGCTCAAGCCTACACCTCACCATCTTACTAATTATCGAAGATACTCCGCATTTGCACCGGAACTTTATGCACAGCCTCTTCGTTGTTGACTTCGCGGCGAAATACACTTCGCGTACAATACCGTAACCGCTGTTATCACTACTTGCCGTTTCTCGCTCGATCAATTGTTTTTTAAACGATTCATGCGGCCTCAACTCGCCCTAAATTCGCTGAGTGATTGAAACGTGCGCTCTCGTTCCACGAAAGCTTCTTCCTCCGCGCTCCGTCTCACTTGCCCGCATGGTGAAACTTTGCGGCGAATTGGAGAAATGGTTTGAAGGCAGGGTTTAGCACAGTGTCACTCCGCTGGAAACACACCCCGAAGCTTCTCATGTACATGGTCGTTGTCGTTGCTAATGTTATGGCTTATGTAGTATAACACTTGGCGTAGCTTGTCGATATTTCTATAAGCACACCCCGAAGCTTCTTATGTACATGGTCGTCGCTAATGTTATGAATTATGAAGACTTTTCGCTTGCCGTTGGTCGACAGGTACATGCTTTGATGACAATGGGCGTATGTGCTTGACCGTATAACACTTGGCGTAGCTTGTCGATATTTCTATAAGCACACCCCGAAGCTTCTTATGTACATGGTCGTCGCTAATATTATGAATTATGAAGACTTTTCGCTTGCCGTTGGTCGACAAGTACATGTTTTAATGACAATGGGCGTATGCGCTTGGCCGTATACACTTGGCGGAGCTTAGACGATTGATGACGTTGTATATAGCATAACATTTCCTCCGGCGGATTGGACTAATTTACGTACTTGGAGAGTGAAGTAAATCGTTGTTCCGTTCCAATGATGCGAATTACTTAATGCGTTAGTTGTACTTTGCGCTGTTAAGGCCATTACTATTGTCCGCTGTACTTCTCACTGCCTATTGTTGATTGTTGTTTTGCTGCTGGTTCTTGATTAACATACTTAATTCTACCATTTAATTTCGTGTATCTTGAACTCCTAATTTACGCTACTTAACATGTTATGGCATAATACAACGTTACAATTGAAAACTACTTCATTTTTGATTTTATATCGTTACGGATTCATGATTTGCTTGCCTGAGTCGCTAATCTGTACGGTTACGTTTTTACTTGATACTAACATAATAAGTTAATTATAAATTGATGTTTTGTCTGATACTTAGTATTTCTTTTGATACAGTGAGTTAAGATTTTTCTTTTTTTTTTTTGATTGTTTATCAGTATAATTTTTCACAAAGGTTTTTGTTTGATACAGCATTGAGCCAAGCAGGTTCGTGTTTGGTTTGATTCTATATAAACATAAATTAACAACTCAATATTTCATTTGGTTGTATTCAATAATGGAGTAATGTTACGTTTGATTCTAATGTTGAAGAATATACCGAACATTTCTTCCGGTCCTAAATCGTTTTTTCTTGGGAATAAAACTATTTTTTATGTAAAATTATTTTTCATTTGAGGGATACCGGAATTCAATATTTCTTTTAATTGGCTTTACTTTATGAGACAGTACATTTTCCTTTAACTTCCATATTTACTGCCGATTTTACCTTAAATCAGAATTGTAAATTATTGGTTTACCTTTTTGTGCATTACTAGGCTGTAGTACAGATGTTAGCAAATTAGCGTTAGTGAGGATGTAGTGTGAACGGTGCAGGTACAATGGCACTTATTATTTTCTTCTTTTCCTTTTCTTTGTTTTGGTTTTGTCTTTAAATTCATTGCTACTTTCAATTTCTATTCGATTAACGTTCTTATATTCCTACTATTATCATTATTCTTACTGTTTCTTCTTTTTTTTTACTTTGAATATTTCAGATTCTACTTATTAACTTTAATAATAATTGTTTACATAATTGTTTCTTATGGCTTTTAACATTACTATAGTTTTTAATTAGTTTAATTTAATACGATAACTAAGCTTTCTTAAAGTTCTACATATTAATTATTGTGCCAATAGTTTAGTGGGAATTTTTTTGTTAGTATGTAGGCGGAACGTTATAAATTAATTTTTAATGTGAGGATATTTAGTAGGGATAGAACGTCAAGCTTGACGGCATTCTATTCGCTCATACTCGTATGGTTGATAAGATCATTCACTCCAATCGCTTAATTAGCTTCGGACTTATTTCAGCCGAGTGAAAAACTTTCATTGTGGTGGCGGCGAATGCTACCTTATCAAAGCTTCCCCATGGGTTTCCATCGGGATTGGGAATTTTGTCGAGTACGCTCGCTTACTTGCTTCATATGGTGTGATAATGATTAAGCTTTGGGCTGAACAGTTCGCACGATCATTGAAGTTCGTTATCAGGGAATAACATACTGTGCTCATCACCACATATGTGCGAATTGGATCTGGCGAGTCGTCGCAAGAGACCATAGTGAGTGTGATAAATTAACTTTCCCCTTAATATGCATGGTTAATGTTGTTAATGGGAATGGGAGTCATGGATTGAAGGTTTATGTGATTGTTTTTGCTCGCCGCTAACGAGCTTTGAAGATATGATTAGCATTGCTTCTGCAATGATACATGAGATAATTGAATGAAGCCATGTATTGTAGCTTTTACATGCGCTGATTGCTAGGAAGTATGTGACGTATATGATATGTATGTACTTATTCGTGGTTGGCTGGTAATTGCCTTGAAGAGCATTTGTTTTTAATTAAGTCGGCTTAATGCATTTCATAGTGGGCAGGGCTTTTAATTCATCCATGCTATAAGAGCTTTTGAGGTATATGCATTTAATTATCGTTTTATTGGCTTAAGTTGTAAATTACATACTTTTAATTCGTTTGTAGTTGTAAAAAGGGAGGGTTATTAGAAATGTATTCAGCAGTATGTGTAAATAGATGTGGATTATTTATAAGTTGGAATCTATTATTTATTATGAAGGTTTTTTGTTAAGTATAGAAATATTGTAGGAGTTGTGAATGATGATGATCTGTTTCATTAAATTGAAATTAAAAGGAGAGACACTATCACTATATGGGCTTGGGAACATATAGTTCCGACCTTCATTCAAGACCCTATATGTGTTCCGTCTAATTTTTCCCTAGTGTGTCTACTTAGTTTGGCATAATGCTGTCCTGGACCTTACTGGAAGACAGTACAGTGCCGTGCGAGGTCACTTCATAAGCCGTGAATAAATTTTTGATCTCGATCTTGAGAAAACGATTGTTTAAAGCAACTTAAAGACATCTTCTAAGACGCTATTTGATATTCTCGCCAAATATAAAGTAAAAGGGTGGGAAATGGGTGGGCTTTGAATTGTCTTGCGCTTTCTACAGGAGTTTTATTTGTGACTTTTTTTCTAACAGTTAGCAGGTATTTATTGTGCAAGGAAACGTAGTGGCTTATTTAAAGGGTACATGGTTGATAGCGTGTTGTAAACCCTTTTGGATCAACAGCTCAGAGGCTACGACTGGATGGTAAATTGATGTCACTTTTGCATATGACTTAATACTATATGTAGCGTGTCTGCCGAAAGTTGAAATCGGGCAGCTCAGAAGCTATTGTGTGTTTCTTTAGGGACTTATAACTAAAAATAGCGTGTCCGTCGATAGCTTATGTCAACGGCTCAGAGGCTGTTGTTAAATCTACTGGTTTTCATTCCAGTGATTGTGCAATTAGACATAGGAAAAGCGTGTCTGTTGATAGTGATGGTTTGGAGTTTTGCCGGAGTTTTACTGACTTGACTGCCACTTTTTCCGTTTCCTTAACACGATGGGATTGCAGTGGATTTTGAAAGAGATAATTTGTTTTGGGGTAAAATCGTTTGCATTTTTGCATTGTTCTTATAACTAAAAATTCGATTGTTTCATAGTTTACATAAATTAATTTGAGTTCATGGTTATTTGCCCTGGGAAATCGCCATTGTCATGTAAATTATTCTTTCTATTTGTTTAGCGCAGTTAATTTATTTCGTCGGCTCTTCCATGTTATTGCATTTAAAAATATTGCCCAGATGTCTATCTATTCAATTTGCAGTTAAATGCTTGTTCTTTTGCTCTTTTAATTATGCTTCAGTTAATTCGAATGCTCATTTAATTCAAGAGATAAGACTTTAGTATGCATGTGGGTACGCGTATTGTCCAAGCAGTTGGAGTGATAAGTGGTATCATATTTCGATAACAATGGCACGCGTTTGTTTGCTCGCTTTTAAGTTTTCGTTTTGCTTATTTGTGTTTAGTATTTACTTGTAATGTTTTGTGTTTTGCATGTTAGTTTATTGAAACTTTATATCTTCTATAAATTGTACGTTGGGTTTGAATGAGTTAGGAGTTAGTTTGAATGACTTTCAGATAAGAAAGATGAGATTTAAGATATATAAATGAGGGAGTAAATGAATGAAGAATTAAATGTTCAAGATGACTATTTGATTTTGGGACTGGTCTTATTTGATGGATATTATGAGTAGAAATAATATTATATTTGAATGTTGATATTATGTTTTAGTTATTAAAATGATCAATAGGATTATTTTTTTCGGTTAAAGAGTGATCTGGGTAGATAACCAGTATGGGTAGCGTTAAACTGTTATTATATTTTTGTTGTTTAAACGATTAACATGATCCTATATTTTTTAGGAAGACTGGTAAAGTTTCATACTTTCTTTTTGTTATTCAAATGATTGAAATATTTATTTGATTTTTTTTGTTTTAAAAAGGTTGATTTAGTTTTATGCACTCTATGAGTAGCAGTACTATGATGTGGGGATGTTGATATTATATTTTTGTTTTTTAAATGATTAAAATTATTATTTGATTTTTTTTTAGGAAGGCTGATCTAGTTTGATGGACAGTATGAGTAGCAATGGTGTCTTACAGGAATTGAATGGTTTGAGATATCGGCTGGGTGCATGGATTTTTCAGCCCATTTAAATTTGCTACACAGCGCACTACACTGTGGTCTCTGCAAAACCGATATCCTACCGGCTGCGCCAATTTTGTTACATAACCAGTATACCCTATGTATACTGGTATGAACTGGGAGCACATTTGATGTGTATCCAATATACATCATCAAGGCTCCAGGGGAAAGAACTCCTAATTTACCACTTACCTGCTACTCTGTCCGCTTAAACTAGAACAGCAAAAGACGAGAGCTAATTTTTAATGAATTACCGTAGTTTTATTGCTCATTCTTTTTAAATCTCTAACGTTACAATCAATTATTTAATTAATTTAAGCAACTATCCATACCGGGTGAAGCATTTACATTCACACTTCTTTAGTTATTTATAGCAACTATCCATACGGTGTCTACATGGACGGAGGACGCCTAGAAGTAAGTAAAGTAAGTTGATGGTGGCTACGCAGCGTAATAAGCAAACAAGCCGAAGGAGGTTCGCGGCTCAAGCCTACACCTCACCATCTTACTAATTATCGAAGATACTCCGCATTTGCACCGGAACTTTATGCACTGCCTCTTCGTTGTTGACTTCGCGGCAAAATACACTTCGCGTACAATACCGTAACCGCTGTTATCACTACTTGCCGTTTCTCGCTCGATCAATTGTCTTTTAAACGATTCATGCGGCCTCAATTCGCCCTAAATTCGCTGAGTAGTTGAAACGTGCGTTCTCGTTCCACGTAAACTTCTTCCTCCGCGCCCTTCTCACTTGCCCGCATGGTGGAGCTTTGCGGCGAATTGAAGGCAGGGTTTAGCACAGTGTCACTCCGCTGGAAACACACCCCGAAGCTTCTCATGTACATGGTCGTTGTCGTTGCTAATGTTATGGCTTATGTAGTATAACACTTGGCGTAGCTTGGTCGTCGTCGCTAATGTTATGAATTATGAAGACTTTTCGCTTGCCATTGGTCGACAGGTACATGCTTTGATGACAATGGGCATATGTGCTTGACCGTATAACACTTGGCGTAGCTTGTCGATATTTCTATAAGCACACCCCGAAGCTTCTTATGTACATGGTCGTCGCTAATGTTATGAATTATGAAGACTTTTTGCTTGCCGTTGGTCGACAAGTACATGTTTTAATGACAATGGGCGTATGCGCTTGGCCGTATACACTTGGTGGAGCTTAGACGATTGACGACGTTGTATATAGCATAACACCATCAACGATAAAAAACAAAAATTTAAGAAAAATCTAGGATTTTGAATTAAATACTCGTACATAAAAAAAATGTAATCACCTCTAAAATTTACCCCCACATAAAAATTGTAATTAAATAATAGAAAAAATAAAATCAAAGATAATATATAAATTGATCAATTAAAAAAATTATGTTCAAATATACAAAAATGTAAAACAAGAAACAAACGGGGTACTTACCCAGCCTCCTCGATGAGCGCTCGTGGATAGGATGAGTAAGTTCTGTGAAGGTAATATAGCGTGATAAATTATTAACATTCCAAACAAATTTCTTTCACTATCGCAATCTTCAATTAAGTTTGCTCGCACTATAGTGGGTCCTCATACTTCCAATAGACATTCTTATACAGTAACTCTACAAATTCCCCCAAATGCTCAGTAAGGTACAAAATTTCCTATCGATAAGAGATGTTGGTTGGTGGAATGCGGGCTTTGGTGCCCATCTACACTTTCCCTTTGCTCTATATCATATCATTGTGGACTACCAATATCGTTGTATAGTCTCCATTATCTTCAAAGCGTCTCCACTCGATGAATACATAACCGCAAATTAGCTTTGACTTTACTAATTTTCCCTTTGGGAAAAATGAAAATTGGCAAGTGCTTCAATGAGGGTTTTGAACACTTGGAAAAAGTTCGGCAGTGAATCCAATTTAAGAAGTTTCACAAAAAATGTCAAAGCCACTATCGATTTTCACGTCAATTCGTTAGTCACACTAAGTCCTCAACACAGTCCTCCTTCAGTTTCTTCTTTTCCCCACTTCCCATCACAATAGAATCTATCACGATCAGCGAATAATTCCCATTTTGCGTGCGACGCGTGTATTTGGAGCCATAGCACAACAGCACAGCACATTCATTTAAACCATTTTTAAGTTGACAGTATATAAAATTGCGTTTAAAACTGGGACCACTTCTTGTTGCAACCGCACAAAACATTCGATATATTTATTTCTCAAATTGCAATTTTTCGTTAATTTCCCATAACCAGTCTTTGTTACCATTCCGTTTCAATAAAACTCTTTTTAAGTTTTAACTTATCGCTAATATGATAACATAGTTGTTTGTGTTCTTTTCCGTTATGATATTTCACTTTTCACAAGTCGCAATCAGCAGTCCCGTCTAGCAAATCTTCTATGATGCTTTTCACTCGAAACATTCTCGTTACTCGCACAAATCCATCAGGATTGCACGCACAAAAACCCTTTTTTTACTCTCCATGCGATTGATTTCGATCATTTTATCGACAATTTTCCGTATGAAACCAGCTAGATGAAATAAAAACAATAAAATCCTATCAACTTGTTAAACGTCCTCGATCCCGTATCGATCTCCCCAAATATTTCTCCAAACCACACTAATCTAAACATCCGACTGCCCAGCAGATCAACTACGCACTCCTCGCAATCACAAATCCCCCCATGCACTCTCATCTTCTCAACTTTTGTCCAACTTCATCAGCTGACACCTTTACATTTCGTTCATATAATATTACATTTACATATTTGTGTTGCGTCTCGACTTTGCCTTTGCTATGTTGTTCGTTACAGGTTTTTTCTTATTTCTCCGTAAACACACACACAGAAGCTGTTCATATCACCAGCTGATACACACATTCCGGATTGTTAAAATTTATTTTTCGTTGCCGAGAGAATCTCAGATAAGAGTTAGAGTTTACGCTGACGTCAAGAATGTAGTCGAATGCATTTTAGGCAAAACTGACGACAGATACAAGCCATATGGTATCAATTTGCATGTGTATTAGTCGGCCTACTATGGACAAGCTTCCGGTAGCTGTCACCCAACTGCAGCATTAGCAAATGCTTATATTTCGTCATTTATACTATTTTCCGAATAAAAAACGTGCCGAACGCATTCCGTGCATGCTATAAATTCACCTTGTATAGCACATTGTGCTCGTAAACTTTCCAAGACGAGCAAATGAAGCACACGTTTTGCACCTTCGACTGATAGCTCAGCGTTGAGATGTAAACAAACTCCCATAAATTCACTTTGGAAGGCGATAAAAACTAAACGGGTATAAGAACTGAAATAAATTTCACTTCACTAGGAGCGCTATTGTGTTCTCCGCGGATCATATGGATTTCACTGTAGAAATCCGTCTCTAAGCCGTACAAAACGTCGAATTTCTGTTGGCACCTCCACAATTCTTCATATAACGCCATGTAAGTTAGCCAGCAAAGTCGGCCTACTAATGGTCATGTGTGGGGTAGTAAGCGCTGCTGCCATATGGCTTGTATCTATCGTCAGTTTTGATTTTAGGTAATGCACCATTGCCCTGCATTAAGTCAGGGCTTCCACATCCTAAATGGTAATGGGCAGATTCTAATTTTTGACAAAAACCAAAATTTAAGTGTTTTTTTTTTTTAACTTAACTATAGAAATTAAAAATAAAGTAAAGAAATTTAAATAAATTGAAGAAAATTTACATGCAATGAAGAAATTTACACGAAGGAGGAAATAAAAATTTTTAATGATAACGAAAAATTAAATTTAATTTAACGGAGAACATTTAAATTTTAATGTAGAGGAAAATTGATATGAGGTTACATTTACTAATAATAAGAAGAAAAACTATTCTACAAATTATAATTACAGGGGGAAAAAATTACATATTTTTATTTTAAATCTGCCATTCCAAATTGGATAGAAGATAGGAGGGTTTTCGAGCAGTTTGCTCGTATAACTGCTCGATTACTACAGAAGACATAGAAGTCGACCTAAGAATTAACGGCGAAAATTTGCAAAGAGTGTTTGAAATTAAATATCTCGGTTTTACCATACATAGATCATCGTTTGACATGGTTGCCACTCATATTAATTTGAGGAGACAACTAGCACCAATGATAAGAATTTTGAGAAGATATGGAGGTTTTCCAATGCATATGAAGAAACTTGTATTAAATGCATTTGTACTAAAACAGCTACATTATGCGGTGGTTATTTGGAGTCAAGCGTCAAAGCAAAACCTTAATATTATATCCAGGATATTAGCTAAAGCCTATAAAAATATTCTAAGCCTTCCAATTCTCACTCCAATAAGACCAGTATATCAACGGACCAACGCACTCACCTTCAGTCAAATCATTACTGTGGAGAAAGCTAAGTTTATCTTCAAATGTCTAAGTTCTAGTGAATCGGAACGAAGCCCCTTTATAAAAGTATCAGAAAGAAATCCATATAATTCAAGAAACGCCAACAATTTTGTTATACCTTACGCTAAAACTGATACACTAAAGAACGATGCAACGAATGATGCTCTGCGTATATACAACAATCTTCCAGAAACAGTGAAAAACATAAACTCATTATTAGTTTTTAAGAAAAGACTTAAGGAACAACAAATAAATTCAAATTAATGATAAGTCCGGAGGGTTGAAAATGCAGTATCTTAGGGCATATTAGACCCTGACGTCAAGATACTTAAAGATAGCTGGTTTTTATAAACTCAGAGTTTTTCTTACTGCGTCGTATTACAATAATTTTTTTTATCTCTGAGAACTGTTCACGAATTGGACTAGACTAGTAGGAAAGGAGTACTTCACAGCATTTGGTGTGCCCCTTATACCGATGTTTTAGCATTGCCTGGAGGCACACGTAGGAATCGACGACGTGTGAAGTGCAGATCTGGTTCTTTGGACGGACTATAAGCCTGTTCAGTTATAATACGTGCTGGTTTAAAATCAGAACGTATCGCAGCTGGGTGGAAGAACACACGGCCAAAGCGTGAAAATGATCATATCACCTTGTGGGACGCCGATACATTAGATCATGATAATGAGATACTCTAACTATCTCTAAGCGAAGGCCCGAAGGCTGTAGGGCTACGAAGAAGAAGAAGAAGTGCAGCTCGTACGGGTGACGATGAAAGAGTGATTCAGAGAGTGGTAGGGAATGGAGGTATAAAAGTTGAGCTCGAATTGCTAACAGATATAGATATGCACAATTTTGTGAAGCAATGAATTAGAGGAAGACTCTGTCAATGCACTAAAAGATATTCAAAGGCAAACCCTGATCTTGAAAGCAACAGTATTCTGTATATTGATGCAAATAACCTATACGGTTGGGCAATGAGTCAATACTTACCCATCAATGGTTCTCGCTGGCTAAGCAATGAAGAAATCTAATGTTTGGATGTTCTGAATGTTGAGGAAACTGCACCTAAGGGGTTAATTTTATCTGTTGATTTAGATTATCCTGAACACCTCCATGAGCTACACAAGGATCTGCCATTTTGCCCCGAAAGTCGGATCCCCCTCTTGAAACCTCTAAGTGTAAGAAACTGGTCGCAACCGAATCAAATAAACGTAATTGCACTTTCCACTATAGAAATCTAAAACAGTGTTTACGTGTAGGACTGAAATTAGTTAAAATACATCGTGCAATAGAGTTCAGTCAATCACCATGGTTAAAAAAATATATCGACTTAAATACTGAAATGCGTACTAAGCCAACTAATGATTTTGAAAAAATTTCTACAAATTGATGAACAATAGTGTATTCGGAAAAACCATGGAGAATATGGTTAATTATGTACATGTTAAGGTGTCAACCCATTGGGATAATGCCGGAAAAAAGAAAGGAGCTCATTACTACCTAATTCAACCTGATTTTCATTGTGGTAAAGTAATTAACGAAGAATTAGTTCTCATTCAAATGGGTCGAATCAATGTCAAATATGATAAGCCAATTTATATCGGCGTGGCAATTCTTGATGTGTTAAAAACGTTTATGTATGACTTTCATTATAGTTTTATCAAAAATAAGTACAATAGCCGGACACAACTTTTATACATGGATACAGACTCTTTTATCTATAATGTAAAAACTGAGGACATTTATGATGATATTAAGAATAATATAAATTTATTTGATACGAGCAATCACCCTAAAAATAATGTATATAATATTTCTCAAGTTAATCAAAAAGTATTGGGAAAATTTAAGGATGAAAGCCCCATAGATCCCATGGCAGAGTTTATTGAAACAAAAGCAAAGTCCTATTGTATTGTTACAGATAAATATTGTATAAAAAAAATTAAAAGCATCAAAAAATCTGTTGTAAATAATGAAATTGAGCCACCAGACTTTATAAAATATGTAGAGGATACAAAAGTAAAATTATTTAGTAAAATGTATATATTTAGATGTGATAAGCACCTTATTTATACTAGGTAAGCTAACAAAATAAGTCTTTCTGGAGATGATGGTAAGCGTTTCTTGATTCCAAACGCCTATAATACTTTAGCTTGGGGCAATCATATGATAAGTTCATAGTTTTAGTTCATAAGAAAACACACAATATATTGTATTATCATGTAAGCAATTTTATCATAATATTTTTGTTACAATAAATCAATTTTGTTAATACATGAACTATAGTCTTTGGAAAATCATAACGATTTAACAAAGATTTCTCACCTTTCATCTTCAATGCCTTGTTCACTAGAAAATCATTCGAATATTTGGTCCTACGCAGTTCCTAGTGGTTTGTTTAGCTGTCGGTTTTGCTCATGAGCTGTCTATCTTATGTGTAATGCTTTCTGTTGAGCAGTGTTTTTAGCTGATGCCCTGTCTATTTAGATATATGCTGTCTGTTGAGCTAATCGTTAACCTGATACAGCCGACTGTTTAGCTGTTATTCTGTCTATGTAGCTGTCTTTTAAGTGGATGCCCTCTTTGTATAGCTGATATGCTATCTCTTGAGCGATCTGTGTAGTGGTCTTTATTTGACAAGTTGAGTGTTTGACCTAACGTGCTATCTTTCATTCGGTAAATTTATGCGTTGGTTGGTAAGTATTTTATTTAAGAGAAAATTCTTCTTACTTTCCATGCAGTTACAGTCAGCATTTTTATGCCCTCCTTCGAATGTTATAAGCTCGTTACGATTTGCTTTAAGCCTATTGTTATCAAGACTGCATGTTCATCATCTTTCAATTTATTTGTAGGCATATATGGGTCAGACAAGAATTTTCACGTCTAGGTTGCTGTTCTGGTGAATAAATCTTGATTAGGAGGAAGGCATTGATCTTTGATCGAGAATTAATTGATCTTATTTCACACTGATGCATTTTTCATAAGATTGAATCAAGAAAATATTCCTTTTATATGTGCGTCAGTTTTTCTCTTGACCTCTATCTATCTAATCTATAGGATGTGCATTGTACAGCATGTTGATTTCAGTTTTCCAGGTTTTCATGTCTTCATAGGATTTGTGGCCTATTGGACTCTTATTGCCTACTATAATGTTCCATTGCATTGAAATTATGCTGCTACACAAATCGTATGATCCCTTGCACCAGCAATTTGAATTATTTTGTAAAGCAGAAACTTGTTGAATAGATCTATACTTCACGCAAACCATTGCTAGGGCCTTAACATGAATTAATTTATTCTGTTGTTTAGTCGATGTATTAAGGGCTTATAGTGGAACTTTTCAAGTATATTGAATCATCTGGCTGTTCTCATGTATGATCAACCCTTTTGGATTATCTAGGATATGCAAAAACATGACTACGTTATGACCGGAATGATTTTTTCGCGATCATTGAACAATTGAGTAAAATTTTGGTACCTCCAGCAGACTAAAAATTTGTCATTGATCCATTTTCAAAAGAGGTTTGAATGGTTTTGTTGACTTGAGGCTGCATCATTACTCACAATCTGTGAAATGATTAAACATCACGCACAAATGTCTCTAGATATGTACATCATAATAGCTATCAAATGTCGATGTATTAGTATCATATGATCGACTGGTCTCTTTATCATGCAAAGAGGGTTATCCACAATCGCCGGTCAATTGAGCCGTCTGATAGTGTCATGAGTGGTCTGTTCAGCAATTGAACTATGATGGACTACCCACTAAACACCTCCCCTGTCAACCTGAGGAATCTTTGTTAAATCGTTATAATTTTCCAAAGACTATAATTCATGTATTAACGAAATTGATTTATTGTAACAAACATATGATAAAATTGCTTACATGATAATACAATATATTGTGTGTTTTCTTCATCCTCCCCCATTCATTCAGCTGGCCTTTATATAGGATCTCTAGTCACTCAATCCATTTCTCGTACATTGGCGAACTACCTGGAATATTCGAGCAATACTGAATGGGGCAGTGACGTCACTTTCAGATGTTGATCATGCTCGATGGGTTTTCGAGTACATTCGCTTGTTGATCATTATGTTCTTAATGGTTGTGAAAACAATTGCGATAGTAGCTTGCAGAATTATTCGTGCATGTAACACTACCCCCACCTCAGTTCTTTTCGCCCCAGAAAGATGTATCGCCAGTTCTAGTAATATGGGGCAAGACGGTCCAGGTGCACGATTTTCATTTTGGGTCTTGGCTTACGGTATTCCTGTATGCGATATATGACGTTGTTGATTCGCTTTGTAACTCAGTATGGTCCCTCCCAATTATGCTGCAACTTTGGAGACCTACGCCTCCGCCGTTGTGGGTTACACAGCCACACCAAGTCATCTTGCTGGAAGCCAGTAGAACTTGCCTTTGGATCATACCTGGTCTTCATGCATTCAGTAGCCGATTCAAGGTGTCGTCGCAATGTCCGATGTATCTGGTTCAACCGTTGCCTTAGCTCACTTGCGTACCCCAAGATCGTTTGGGGTTTCTCAGGGGGTGTTCCGAACTTTATATCAGCCGGAAGATGAAAAGTCTTTCCAAAAATGACTTTGGCTGGGGCTTGGCCCGTCGATGCGTGCTCGGCAGCTCTGTACGCCATCAAAAATAATGGGATGTGTCGGTCCCAGTCCCTTTGGTTCTCGTCAACCATTTTGGCCAGGTGTTTATTGAGCGTGGCGTTGAAACGTTCGACCACTCTATAGGATTGAAGACGCAGTGGTGTTGTCCTTGTTTTCCGTATTCCCAGCAGCTCTCACATTTCGCCAGAAACCAGTGACTCAAAGTTTCGGCCTTGACCCGAATGTAGTTCACAAGGTACGCCGTACCTACTGACCCAATTTAACACTAGCTGTTCGGCTACAGTAGTTGCTTCCTGGTTGGGAATGGGTTTGACCTCGGGCCACTTGCTGAAATAATCGGCCACGACCAGCGTGTATCGATTTCCCCATTCGGATTCAGAAAAAGGTCCTGCGATGTACACCCACGATGTAGGTTTACATTTGTCCTCTCAGTCGTTGCTTTGGACCTTCGACGGAAGCGCAAATCGTGCATCTGCGACACCAGTCCTCTACGTCTTCTCGAGCGTGGGGCCAGTAGAACCTTTCCCGCAATTTCGCTAAGGTCTTGTTAACACCAAGGTGGCCTCCCGAGGATCCTTCGTCCATTTCCTGAACCATATCGTGGATTCGGCTTTTGGGAAGTATAATTTGCATCCTATAGGAGCTGCCATCCGCCGTTTCCCATTTCCGCTTGAGTACGCCACCCTCCACCTGAAGAGAGTTCCATTGTCCACAATAACTTTCAGGGTTGTGCCGTGCATTGGAACATCCTTCCACTCAGGTCGGCCAGTCGTCTCCTTCCATACGTGCAATGGTCCGATATCTTCATCGGCTAACTGGGCATTTCGAATCTCCTCCGATGGCCAACCTTCATCGGATTTGGCTGGTATCACTCGCAGATCAACTGTCGGCTCCTTTTCCTCAATCCGTCGGCAATGCTTGCAGTTAGCTGGACATGGACGACGAGATAGGTCGTCAGCATTTCCATGAACTCTGCCCTTGTGAAGTGGTTTGTGCCTCACTAGGTCTGGTCGAATAGTCGATCGGCTTGCCCCAGTGTCGATTGTGACTGTGCAATGTTCTTCATCAACTTGACTCGGAAGGCATAAGTCTGCTTTTCCACGATGTAGTCTTGACACGGCGATGGGGGTGCTGGGGACATCGATCCGCTTAGCGAACATCCGCCCCATGAAGTTGGTCCCTTCAGTTTGATGGGCTTCCATTCTAGGCTCCTAACATGCTCTGGATCTCCACCATCTTGAACAGTAGCTCATTTTTCTTCGCTTCTTAAAGTCCCTTTGCAGGTGCTCCTTCTCACTGTAATTCCAGCAACTAGGCACACCATTCACTTGCGGCTCTCGCTCATTTTCCACCCACTCATACTGCACTTCCTCACGAACCTGGGCAGTGGTACGGGTCACACTTTTCGCTGCCCCAAAGTTCAGACTATAAGCCAATGCGTCCTTAACTGTTTGCTTTTGAGCTAATCACACGGCTTGTTGCAATTTCCGGTCCTTTTATGCGCTGATGAATGCTTCTGTTGCTGCGTCATCTCGATGTTCTGGGTCGTAAGTTGGGTAAGCCAAAAGTGCCAATCATATTGGTGCTTGCACATTTCTGGATGGGCTTTGCACTGCAGTTATAATCGGGGCTGGTGAGGTGGTTACTACTGCCTTCGCTGCTTCCAATTCCTTTTTCACTTTTTCCATCTCATGGTCCATCCATTCCCTCCTCGATGTGGCTGATCTCATGGTTGATTCTCTCCTCGACCTGGTATACCTTTTCCTCGACGCCTTTAATTTGCTTGTTCAGACTACCGAGCTCCGCTTTTATTTCAGTTGAATGTTTCTCCAGCTTCTGTGTGGTGTCTGCCTTGATTTCGATAACTTGTTGGTTCAGCTTCGCTGATTGTTGATTTAGCTTCGCAGTTAAACTAGATGACTGTTGCCGTTGCTCTTGCTGCACCAGCAGTAACATTTGGATCAGTGTATCTTCTGTTTTCTTTGATTTTGGCATTTCTGCTTCTCCCTTAAGCTCCGACATTTTAAATTCATTATTTTTTTAAAAGTTAGCTTCGCGGTATTTTTATTATTTCGGCTTTTATTATATTTTTTTCCACCAGTTTTCACGTTAAATTTTAACATTGTGCACTATAAAAATGCTCAAATTTTCACTTTCAAAGTTTTTTTATACCACTTCTGCCACCTTTGTCGCGTGTTATGGTTCGCGCGCGATAATTGTAATATTCCTGGAAAGTGAAAACGCACTGTCTTTTAATTTTAAGTTAAAAGAGTTTATTTACTAAGAATGCACAATAATTGATTCCACTATTTGACAACGTGTCTATCAATTTTTATTTCAATTGGCTATCACTTCACAATCAATATCGCTTTTAATTCGCACTCCACACTATCGCAGTTTTACTATACCATGGTTGTCACCCTCCCCCCATTCATTCAGCTGGCCTTTATATAGGATCTCTAGTCACTCAATCCATTTCTCATACATTGGCGAACTACCTGGAATATTCGAGCAATACTGAATGGGGCAGTGACGTCACTTTCAGACGTTGATCATGCTTGGTGGGTTTTCAAGTACATTCTTTTGTTGATCATTATGTTCTTAATGGTTGTGAAAACAATCGCGACAGTAGCTCGTAAAATTAGTTGTGCATGTAACAATATTTAACATTGATTCAACCCATTTGAATGAGAACTAAATCTTCGCTAATTACATTACGACTTTCGGGGCAAAATGGATGATCATTGTGTAACTCATGGAGGTGTTCAAGATAATCTAAATCAACAGATAAAATTAACCCCTTAGGTGCAGTTTCCTCAACATTCAGAACATCCAAATATTAGATTTCTTCATTGCTTAGTCAGCGAGAACCATTGATGGGTAAGTATTGACTCATTGCCCAACCGTATAGGTTATTTGCATCAATATACAGAATACAGTTGCTTTCAAGATCAGGGTTGCATGAAGTTAAATAATAACTGTTTGCCTTTGAATATCTTTTAGTGCATTGACAGAGCCCTCCTCTAATTTATTGCTTGACAAAATTTTACATATCTATATCTGCTAGCAATTCGAGCTCAACTTTAATGCTTTTTAGAATGCTATCCAAGCTGAGTGAAGGGGCCGTAAAATAATGAGCTGGATCTAGTCCATAAATTTGCTGGCATACGTTTCTAAATTCCTCATTTATATCTACTTAGAGTACTGACCCAGCGTTTGACATTTGAATTTTTCCCACACATTTAGAGCATGCTTATACTCTTCATCACTGAGACCATTACTTTATAATGTACTGTAAAAGAATGATTTGGCTGGCATACATGTTTCATCAAGTTTATCAAAGGAATCAATATACTCGTATGGGAAAATCCGCTTTCTTACCGCGAGGTTGAACACACTTTCGTCAGAATGATACCTTTTAGTCTCAAGAAATTTATCTGAAGTTAAATTCTTTGCAAGTTTGCCTAAACTACAGCCCATAAAACGATAGCAATCAATAAATCTTAGCGATATGGTTTCGTTATCAAGCCTCATGTATTTGGAAAATCCAATATATTTTTCCTTATTTTTAAGGAATAACTTCAATGCTATCAGGAGCATCATATCCACCAAAATTATGGAAGACTATGGGTATGAATTTGGGAACTCTATATAGAATATTACATTTATTGCAAGCTGACCTCTAAAGATTCCTGTCAAATGACAATGATCTCTTACTTTTCGCATTTCTGAGTCAAAATTTTCACCGCAAATATGGCAAGATGCTGCATTTAAAAACTCTTCTTCTTCGTCATCGGACAATTACATGGGCTTGTTTGCCCTTAAGATCCTAAATATTCGTTTTACATCTTCCTGCAACCTCCTCAGGAAGACCTCAGGGCGATCTCGACCTCTAAAAATTTCTAATTTATCCAAGGATGGATCATAGCTACACTTTATATAATATGGAATGCTATATGGTACATGAATGTGTGTAGTCTCTGTAAATGAACTTTGAGGGTCTGGAGAACATGACTCTATTGGTTGCAGTAATACTTCAAAATCAGCAAAGACTGTAAAAGGTACTTTGATCTGTTTTCCCACATTTTTAAACTTCAAATATTTTTCCTCTTCTGATGGTAAAATTGTATGGATCTCATTACAATCATGTTTGATGTGCTCATTGGATGGAATGCTATATAGTACATGAATGTGGGTAGTATCTGCAAATGAATTTTGAGGGTCTGGAGAACATGACTCTATTGGTTGCAGTAATGCTTGAAAATCAGCAAAGACTATAAAAAGTACTATGATCTGATTTCCTACATTTTTAAACTTTAAATATTTTTCCTCTTCTGATGGTAAAATTGTATGGATCTTATTATAATCATGTTTGATGTGCTCATTGTATTGTTCAATGTTGGTAAATTTAATAAGGCACCCATCACAGATCATGTTTAGTCATTCCACTTTTGACAAGTCGACTTAAATTTTTTATCCAGCAATAATGTCTAATTGTTCCTTTTTCATTTTCCACATAAAGTAAGTTTATGTGTTTCTTAGAGTCTTGTGTGTTTTTGGAAAAATAGAATGGGCCCTCAAGACCCCTTTTTTCAGCCATAAACATTTGCGCATACATTCTTTTTTTCCTTGAAAATGGGAATCTCTTTGAAAGAAATAGGGAATGTAATATCTTCCAAGTTTAAAACAGTTGAGTAATGGGGGTAAGAGCTGGCGCTCTCAGTTCTACTTTCAGCAGGATGAAGAACAGAAACGATAGCCCAAGCGAAACATGCATCATCTGAATTTTTCACATTCTCGCATGCTCTTTTTAACATTACCTCTTTTGGTAGGGGGTGAATAAGATCCTCCATGAAAGGATGTATACTTATTTATGTTATCCTGTAAAGAAAGGACCTGTTGAAATTCCTCACTTTTTTTCAAGATTGCTACACAAAAATCTTTGTAAACATACTCAAGGTCACAACCCCTGGTAATGATTACATTCTTCGTATTGAATGATTTTAAATCACTTATATCATTCTGGCTAGTTAAATTTAATTAGAAACAGCAAAACGTGCTTGATTGACTTGTATAGCTGTGAGCTCTTGAAGTTGAGCAATTATAAGATCTTTGAAACAATGAATCTCATTTTTTAAAAACTCTTGAGTACTTAATTTCTCATTTTGCTGAATAATTTGGTACGTTGCTATTCGAGCAGCAAATGCTTGTGAAATTTTCTTCACTTTTCCCTGATTACTACTATTGGTTTGGGTTGCATTTATTTATACTCATGACTCCTCAAATGGCTCTTGAAAAATTGTTGACTAACTTCAACATCGCAAAAATGACAGTGTTGTTTATTAGGAGTTTTATTGTACTTTATTCAGGGATTTATACACGGATACAGACATCTTACTCTTTATGCTTAAATACTAACTTAATTAAGTGAAACAGTGAAAACTATATGATACAAAAAATTCTTAACCAACTCCCGACGTGGTCCAAGATTAGCTGTGATGTGCTCGTATACAGATATTCGGTTAGGAGAATCGTCTCCCTGAATATAATTTACGATGATTGTTAAAAAATGTTTTGATGCGAAGGTTGGTTGTCCTAAATTGATAGAAATCTTCAAACTGGAGATTAAATACTTTGTTGTTCCTACGGCAAAATGTGTTGAAGCGGATTTTCACTCCTATGAAGCTGACAAAGGAGGTTACCCTAATTGGTAGACTTCTACATACTGGAGATAGAATAGATTTTGCTATGTATATATATAAAAAAGTAATATTAAATCCCCTACCTATAGCAACATCAGGGTTGCCGCGTATTTGGCACTGACTCCTTGCGGTTCTGTGCAGCCTATATTTGTGTGCGTAGTAATCTTTGGAGATTACTAAGAACTCTTTGAATAATATGCCACTAAACGGCAGAAATCAAAAGCAATACTTGCTTGTATCATAGATCCTGTTGTGTTCGAAGTAATTTCAATGAAGACAACAGACTGTAGTTTACCTAAGAATTAATACAGTGCCTAGGCACGCTTGTAGTGTAGGCGGTGAACACCGGATAGAGTTGTGTAGAAGAGCTGATATTTCTATTTTTTACACAAAACTTATTTGTTTTGCCGCAGAAGGCAAATATACTTCTAAACCACACAGGTTTTGCGTTGAAACCACAACAAAATTTTTTATTTTCTTCAAGCCTTTTTATAAAATTGTTATACCTATTTCTATTCTCTATACAAACAAAAAAAAAAGGTCACTCCAAATATCTTACCTGATGAGCTAGCTTCCGTTCCTTCCGACGAAATATCATAAATCCTCAGCAAAAAAAAATTATCATACACTCCGGATCATATACTCCATGCACTTTTCTATACTTCTTAAACATCAATGGCTACAAAAAACCAAACACGAACTTGTATACTTAAGACTTTATCAAGCAAAGGCAATTGTGAATAATTATAATGATTAACGATTGAAGCAAACAAAATACCAACCAAACTAGATCTCAGCTCATTGTATCCAAAGAAATACTAAAGTATCGTTACAGTAAGTTATGATTGAATCAAACAAACCATTGTACAAAATCAAACTTTAGCTAATTGATTTATGATTGTAGTTATTATGAATGCAGCATTGACAGATTAATTAACATTAACTTATGGTACCAAACGCCATATTAAAATATAATACATAATTGTATAAAATCAAACCTTAACTTAGTAATTTATAATTTTAGTAATTTACGAATGCAACATTGACATGTAATACATATTGTCGCGTGTTATGGTTCGCGGCCAATAATTTTAATGTTCGGGGAAAGTGAAAACGCACGTCTTTTAAATAAAGTTAAAAGAGTTTGTTTACTAAAGAATCTACAATCATTAATTTAGCTATTTCACCAATTTTACTCTTCACTTGTCTATAAATTTTTAATTAAACTATCTTAACTATCGCTTTTAATTCGCACTCCACACTTATCGCAGTTTTTACTATCGTGGTCTTACTATTCCCCCATTCATTCAGCTTGGCTTTATATAGGATCTCTAGTCATTCAATCCATTTCTCGTACATTGGCGAATGTTTTAACGAGAACTACCTGGAAGATTCGAGCAGTTCTGAATACCCCGCAGTGACGTCACTTTCAGATATTGATCATGCTTGGTGGGTTCTTGTGCTTTCGAGTACACTCGTTTATTGATAATGATGTTCTTAATAGTTGCGAAAATAATTGCGACAGGAGCTTGCAGAATTATTTGCACATGTAACAGTATTAATTAACATTAAGCTATGGTACCAAACAAAATATTAAAATATGATATATAATTATTTGCACATGTAACACTCCCCGAAAAGATGTGTCGCCAGTTGTAATCAAGTCTCCCTGGATGTAATATGGAGCAAAACAGTCCAGGTGCACGATTTTCAATTTGGCTCTCGGATTACGGTGTTCCTGTATGCAGTATACGACGTCGTTGATTCGCTTTGTAACGCGGTATGGTTCCTCCCAATTATGCTGCAACTTTGGAGACCTACCCTTCCGCCGTTGTGTGTTATATAGCCACACCAAGTCATCTAGAATTTGCCCTTAGATCATACCTGGTCTTCATGCCTTCAGTAGCTGATTCGAAATGTTTTCGCACTGTCTAATGTATCTGATTCAACCATTGCCTTAGCTCACTTGCATACTCCGAGATCGTTTGGGGTTTCTCAGGGGATGTTCCGACTTTATATCAGCTGGCAGACGAATAGTCTTCCCAAAAATGACTTTGGCTGGAGCTTGGCCCGTCAATGCGTGTTCGGCAGCTCTGTACGTCATCAAAAATAGTGGGATGTGTCGGTCCCAGTCCCTTTGGATCTCGTCAACCATCTTAGCCAGGTGTGTGTGCCATTGAAACATTCGACCATTCTATCGGATTGGGGATGCAGCGGTGTTGTCCTCGTTTTCCGTATTCCCAGCAGCTCGCTTATTTCGCCAAAAACCAGTGACTCAAAGTTTCGGCCTTGATCCGAATGTAGTTCACAGGGTGCACCGTACCTATTGATCCAATTTAACACTAGCTGTTTGGCTACAGTAGTTGCTTCTTGGTTGGGGATGGGGTAGACCTCGGGCCACTTGCTGAAATAATCGGCCACAATCAGCGTGTATCGATTTCCCCATTTGGATTCAGAAAAAGGTCCTGCGATGTTAACAGCAATCCTTTCAAATGGTACACCCACGTTTTAGGTTTGCATTTGTCCTCTCAGTCGTCGCTTTGGACCTTTGACGGAAGCGCAATTGTGTATCTGCAACACCAGTCCTCTACGTCTTCTCGAGCGTGGAGCCAGTAGAACGTTTCTCACAATTCCGCTAAGGCCTTGTTAGCACCAAGGTGGCCTCTCGAGGATCCTTCGTGCATTTCCTTAACCGCGTCGTGGTTTTGGCTTTTGGGAAGTATAGTTTGCATCCTATAGGAGCTGCCATTTACCGTTTCCCATTTCCGCTGAGTACGAAACCCTCCACCTGAAGGGAGTTCGATTGTGCCCAATAGCTTTTCAGGGTTGCGCCATGCATTGAAACGTCTTTCCACTCAGGTTGCCCAGTTGTCTCCTTCCATACGAGCCATGGTCCGATGTCTTCATCAGCTAACTGGGCATTTCGAATCTCCTCCAATGACCAACTTTCATCGAAGTTGGCCGTTATCAATTGCAGATCAATGGGCGGTTCTTTTTCCTCAATCCGTCGGTAATGCTTGCAGTTAACTGGACATGGACGACGAAATAGGGTGAACTCCGCCCTTCTGATGAACAATTTCGTAGTCGTATGACTGCAATCTTTTGATCCATCTCGCAACTTGTCCCTCGGGGTTTTTGAAGTTAAGTAGCCATCGCAGCGATGCATGGTCTGTTGAAGAACAAATTTCTGGCCATATGGGTACTTGTTGAACTGCTTGGTGGCCTCTATTATAGCCAATAGCTCCTTCCTGGTCACACAGTAGTTCCTCTCACTTTTTGAGAGAACTCGACTGTAATACGAGGCCTCTTTCTTCGCTATCGATCTGCTGGGAGAGTACAGCTCCAATACCGCCGTTGCTCGGATTGGTGTCAACTACAAACATTTTTCCGGGTTTCGGATATGCCAGCACGGGTGATTCACACAGCTTCTCCTTCAAGGTCTCAAAGGCTGCCTGGCATTGTTTATTCCACACATACGGACGATTTTTCTCGGTTAGCTGATGGAGACACTTGGCTATTTTGGCAAAGTGTTTGATAGTAGGTCGCCAGACCCAGAAAACTTCGTAATTGGTGCTTGTTGTATGGTTTTGGCCAGCTTTTCACGGCTTCAATTTTCTCAGGGTCTGTTTTGTCCCCTACTGCTGATACGACGTGTCCCAGGTATTTCACTTCAACTGCAAAAAGGGAACACTTGTCGGGACTAAATTTCAGATTCTCCAGTCGCAATCGGGGGAACACCTCTTCTAAGTTCCGCACATGCTCTTCGAACGTTCTCCCGATAGCAATGATGTCGTCTAGGTACACCAAGCAGTCCACTTTATCCATACAAACTTCAAATGCTGTCGAGGATGTGTGTCTTGAATGTAGTTTATTCCGTTTCATTTCGTTTCCATTGGGGTTTGCATAAGTAGGTGCCTGAGCTAAGAAGGTGTGAGTCCGGGATAGATGTGGGTCTCTTGGGTGGTTACCAGGGGAGGGTTTCTCTCTCGAGTATGTGGGTATGTATCAGATAAGTGTAGGTGCGGGCCTTAGGTATGTAGGTGTGTGTGTTGAATTAGCATAGGTATACGACTGGGATAAGTAGGTGCGGGTTTAAGGTAAGTAAGAGATCAGTGTCCTGGTTAAGGAGGGAAGCGTGCCGGGTTTTATTAGCCTCTAGCGGTAAGGAGAACTAGTCTTGATGGTTGTGTTCTAGAATAGACATGTGTCTTTAGATTACATCCTTAGCCTTAGAAGCCTCTAATGGTAAATAGTGAAACTAGAAAATTGATTCATGTCTAGGATAGTCCCATATTTTCAATTAATACTTGTAGATTAAAAACCCAGATTTCTCAGGATGTGTTTATATAGGGGGTTACGATTGTTACATGTACAAATAATTTTGCGAGCTACTGTCGCAATTGTTTTCACAACCATTAAGAAGGTCATGATCAACAAAACGAATGTACTCGAAAGCGAAAGAATTCACCAAGCATGATCAAGATCTGAAAGTGACGTCAATGCTCCATTCATTAAGCTGCTCGGATATTCCAGGTAGCTCGCCAATGTACGAGAAATGGATTGAATGACTACAGACCCTCTATAAAGGCGAGCTGAATGAATGAGGGGTTTCATTACAAACTCTTTTAACTTAATTTAAAAAGATAAGGTGTTTTCATTTTCCCGGAACATTAAAATTATTGGCCGCGAACCATAGCACGCGACAATATATATGTTCAAAATTAATAGTTATTATTTTTCGATAGTGGAAGGATTTCTCATATATTCGTTGCTTCTACTCTTGTCCTAGTTATATTATCAGGTATTGTAAGAGTCTTTAGAGCATACATTTAAATTTTATTCATCCATTCATTGAATAATTTGAATTTTTCTCATTACAAAGAGAATACGGATTTCAATTCCTAAATATTCCCATGATATTTTTTTATCAATTTACCAAGTCCATGTGGTAAAGACGTCAAGATACTTGAACCCTTAAATCATTTACATGGTCGTCTTTATTCTACAGACGCTCGTCTATAATCTCAAGTACCTTCCGCAGCGTTTTTTCTTATCGCATGCACTTGCATGCATCCATATATGACACATATTTTTAAGGATGTTTTTTTCACACGTGATATGGAGTGAGATAATGTTTTCCATATGAGGGAAAGGCTATTAGTACTTGTTGTGAAATTTGATTAGGTGATAATTGGACATTGCTTCTAGTGATCTTATTGATGAGAATAGAAGCTAGTTAAGTGAGATAAATGCATCATGATTATGGGAGTATGATTTATGAGGTGTCGCTTGTGGTGATCCCTATGATGAGAACAGTGGGTAGTGTATGCATGCTAGTTGATATTTGTGGAAATTTGAGTATGAGAATTTTGGATGTTAGAAACAATGTATGAATGGAATGTGTTTGTTAAGAAATATGAACATTATGGGCGACAATTTATGGAGCACTTTGCGGAAATGGGAAACGGTAAATGGCAGCTCCTATAGGATGCAAACTATACTTCCCAAAAGCCGAATCCACGACGCGGTTAAGGAAATGCACGAAGGATCTGTAATGCGACGCCTACGCCCGGGAATCGAAGTGATTCCGATCCCGAACCCTTACACCCGGCCAGATGGGTATGACCTCGAAATGCAAGCGGACTTCATCTTTCGTGCGGATATCGTTGCGCAGAAAATATTTTTTTTTCTCTCCCAAATATTTAGATCTGTGGATTTAAATATTTGAAACATAATATTAATCAAAACCCCGACACATTTCGAGACATATCCATCTGGGAATGCCCCCCTCCACCGTTGCCATCAAAACACTATGCCACTGGCGACAAATAAAAATGCACATTGCCGCCATGTGGCGTTCCATTCCGCACATCTGTTTTGTCCGATGAGAAAACAAGGTAGTCAATTTGACAAGTGAAAGCTCCAGTATTACATAGTTGTAAAGTAGTTTTGCACGTCGCTGCGCCTTTCGTCCCTTTTAGTGAGTGAAAGTGAACTTTGCCGCGTGTGCGCATGTGCTATGGGAAGCAGTAGAAAGGGCTACAGTGGGGCAGGACAACATTGTACCAGTCTCCCCTTGCTGTGACTAGGGATTCATGCACTTTGGAGTTTGAGCAATTAGCCCAGATGGGGATATTTGGCCCCACGTGCACAAGCGCCAATACATTGTAACAGGTAAAGAACTGAGTGTATTGTACACCCACTGCTGTAAGTTTTCAAAAACATTTACTTTCTGCTGTTTAGAATCGAAAAGAATGGAAAAGACGCTTGCGATAATTCTCGCAAGCATAATTTCGGAACTTGCATTCACTTTGGAAAGGCTTGGTTTTCTTCCCGTTAGATGCACACACGGGAAACACCTCAGTAGCATTACAGTCGACAGGACATATCTTTTTGGCACATTCTTTCAATTCCAATCGTTTCCAAACTAAAGATAGTCAAGTAATGAAAAATTGACAATATTCTTAAAAAAAACATATCCATAAGCATACTTTTCTCCGTAGCACATTCGAAAGTTGCCAAAGCACAGGCCGTCGGGAATAGCACAAGCTTACCCTTTCTACGAGCGCAAACAGGAGGACCTGTTTTAATACAATCAATCCGTGGACATGTCACTGCCTCCAAATCGATTGTATCAACATCCAATTTTGCTGCTTGAGGGTCAATCATCACTTTTTGCTCTGTGGCCAAGGATATTGCAGCTGAAAATTTAGAAAGGACTCAACCTGAATATTACCCAATACTCAAAAGATTGCTCTCGAATCTTACCAAAGAAAAGCACTAAACACAAAGTAAGTGACGCCTTTTTATCGTTTACTGTTAAATCTAACATACTTCACCTATGTTCCGCTATTTATAATAATAAAAGCTGACCGAGAAAATAGACTAAATATATCTGTTCAAATATTCTTCCGGAATTAAAATATCTGAATATGAATTAAGGCTTTAGGCGTTTAAAAAAAAAAAAATATGGTGAAACGTTGGGAGAATATCACATGTGTAACAAATGGAACGTAACTGATGTACAAAATTACGAACTAAAAGCTATTCATTCGAAACTAGAAATTTGTGGTGTCATTTTCAATAGAATATTTATTTTTGTATGTGATCGTTCAATTGTTTTGATTTTCCTCTCATCCCAAATCAACCAATATATGTCCGAGCTTACAATAGAAATTTGTATTTATCATTTCTACATTAGCTAGTTTGGCGAATTTCTTTACCACCATATTACTTTCAATTACTTCTAATTTTGGTCACTTGAAAATTATCGAATTGCCATAGGTAGATGAGAATATTATCACAAAATTTCTGGTCTGACTCTGTGTACAATATTACAAAGCAAAAATTACTGAATAAACCTCTCTACCGTATCTGAAAATATAAAAACAAACAATACCGTTTTATGAAACATTAAAGATTTCAACATTGAATAATAATTCAAAACCTGTCCCGTAAGCAAAGCATAAAGAAATCAATTTATTTTTTTCAATTACATAAAATAAAAGAAATGATAAACGCAAACGAGCAAAAACAACAAGAATACAAAATATGATTAAAGAAAAATAGAATTACATACATTGAAAAGCAAATAAAGGTTAAAAACAAACAAAACAAAAAACATAAAATACCAGGAGACAAAAAGATATACAAAACAAAATTTATAATAGTTATAAAGGCTACTTATCGTTTGGCTATGACTGTTATTAGGAAGCTAATTAATTTTACATAGAAACTTAGTGATTACGAAATATTATAAATATAAAGAAAATCTTTATTATATATTATTATTATGAAACTATGATAAGGACAAAAAAATATATAAACTTCTATGATGAAATATACTAATGAGAAAACAATCACTGGTACATAAAAAAAAATAAGTCTATCACTAAAAAGAAATATGAAAATTTAAGATTGAAAATTTACATCAGCATAAAGAACGATTACAAAACATGCATACACCCTCATAAAATAAATGTATAACGAGAGAATGAAAGAGAGCTAGAAACGATTTAAGAAAACAAAAACAAAAAATACCTTACGTACTATTATATAACAGAATAACCATTCAAAATCGAAGGTGCATGAAATGAATGAAATTGAACGTGTGAATTCTACATGATAAAATTTAAGAAACACAAAATTGAAAGGTACAGAAAAACGCTCTTAGTTTCATCTTTCATAAACAGCCGGAACAGATACATTAGATTTTGTAATTGATTCTGTGTTTTCTAGATTCTGAAGATTAATTAGATACAGATTTCACATAAAAATACGAAAATTAACTTTGAAAAGCTAAAACGTGTAATTCTCCTTGCTTACCTATTCTAGAGTCTTCCATACGAACGTTTTTCACGTAGAAACACTTCATTTCATTAATCCTTCAATTTTTTCATGGATATTTTAAATTACATTCACTAGTTCATATTCAAAGGAAAGTAAAAACTGTAAATGTATTCAGTGATTTAAATATAAGTATATAAACGTGATTAAGTTAAATATGATATGATGAAACACTGAAACAAATGATGTTAAAATGAAGCATAATCTTTTCCTATATTCCTTGTCCGTGTGTACAATAAGTGTCTAATTCAGAGAAAAACTGCTTCTTTACTTTTTTTTTATTTTTTTTATCTGCTCATTTTCAATATAACACAGTACAGTATTTTATAAGTTTTTTTGATCAAATGGAATTTCGAAAATATTAAAATGAATTGCTAACCATAAACACGACTTTCCTTTTCAGTGGTTCTTTCTGTTTCAGCGGGAGAGTGAGTGCAGGGTAGGTATGCCGTCGCGAGGGTAGGGTTTCGAAAAATTCGCTGAGGTCGGTTTCGCGTCGCGCGCGGTACGCGGTACCTTTGTTGTTTCGTCATTTCATTAGAGTAGTTTTCGTCGGTTTAATTTCGAGTAGCATACTTTTCGGTACCGCGTCGAAAATTCGGGAACGCGAGATAAAAATTAGATTTTGTATTCTTGACTGGTTAATGGAGAAATACGGAGTAACGTAGAATAGGTTTCTTCTCCGTATGGTTTTGTTTGATAACGCGTTTTGAAAACGGGCATGTTCAGGTGGCTGAAAATATTGTAATTGAGCGTAACCCATTCGGAGACCCGCGACCGAAATCCTCTCCGAACTAGCTGGCCGACAAGCAGCCACCGCGTGAATGGGTTACGGTGCACGGATTGGTTGACCTGTTGGTACCATCCGTTGGCACTACTCAGACTTAACGTCTAGAACCGATGAGAGGTCGGTTCCGCGTTCGAACTTAAAAAGCTGAAAATCATTACAAATGGCGCCCAACGTGGGGCCTAAAACATCCTAAGGGGGAAAGAAATTCGCGTCTTCTGACGAGTTGGTCCTTTGCGGAGGATGTAAGGTACTCTGGTACTCGAGTCCCACTATCAGGAGCAGTGGAGTTGTGTGATACACACTCGCAGTCGCTTCACGTGAGTTGTAGCTTCCGCTCTCCTTTGTTTGATTTTGTTCTCGCGACAGAATCCTTCCGATGTGTTGTCCCAGGCTAATCCCTGTAAGGACCTTCTATTTTCTTGATGGAACTGCCAGCCTGATGGGTTTACCTATCAGCATGGACTCTCAAGAAAATAGAAGGCTACCTTGCCTTTATGTCGCGGAAGGCTTCTACTTATTTCGTATGCGTGATAGGCGAGTGGTATCGGTTCAACGTTCGGTGGCGTATGCTGGAGTTGCGAAGGCCGGAATGCTTCCACGCGTCGGGAATTTTGACCGCGTACAAAAATCGTTACGGTAGCTCTACCACTTGTCTCGTCGAGTCATTTAACGTAGATTAGAAACGGTTTGTAATGTATGTGGGTTTAGGGGTGAAATTTCGTAGACCGACCAAAAGCACCCTTTCTTCGGCAGATTACCACGCACTCTCATTTCCCGTTGGAGTAGTCGACCACTGGAAAGGAAAGTGTGTATTCAAAAAAAAATTTTTTTTCTATATCTGATCGAAATAGCTCGCCACTATCGGCCACTAATATATATTCCTAAGTTTACATATATATTAAGTTAGTAGTAGGAGTAACTTACCTTGCGTTTTTTTGTAGGAATACCCATTGGCAGCACCACCCAGATTAAACAGAACCAAAAATGGCAACGAAGCGGACTCCCGATAAGCGGTGGACCCGATCCAAAACGGTCCAATCCGCGAACTGCGGGATCTGTTTCGAGGACGTAGTGGAGGGGGTACACAGCGTGCAATTGGATTGTGGACATCTATTCCATCGTGCCTGTGTCCAACAGCTCCTCCGCACGTCCGATCTTTGCCCGTTATGCCGGCGACCCATAGATCGGTCTGCCCTAGACGTCCCCATCGGAACGCCCGTCCCAACGCGTGGCGCAGTGGCGAAAGGAGTTCCAGAGGCTTAACCGTCCCAACCACTCTTAGACCTTCAAGGAGCCGTAGGCGGTGAAGTTCCGGCCGCAAGTGTTGTGTCCGAGGTGACCCCCATGCCTTCCGCTCACTCCATTGACACCCTCGTGGCGTTGATGAGAGATATGTCGGAGAGGATTGGCAACCTGGAGGGAAAGCTCCAGAACCTCCCTATGAGCCAACCACCCAGCCGCGTGAGAACTCCGCTTGGCTGGGAGCCCAATCTTAGTGTGGCTATGCCCCACTCTCGACCATCCGAGAAATGGGTCCCACCTCCAAGGAACTCGGGAATGGATCCCAGAGCTCCCGAATATAGACCACGACACAGCACCGCACCTCCGTTGGTACC
This sequence comes from Odontomyia ornata, assembly GCA_963969285.1. Lineage (NCBI taxonomy): Eukaryota > Metazoa > Arthropoda > Insecta > Diptera > Stratiomyidae > Odontomyia > Odontomyia ornata. The sequence continues at coordinate 46,857,994 of OZ017743.1, forward strand.
TCTAGTCCCCGAGGCAGTTTCGTACAACAGGTTAATCGAGGATGCGATTCCCCCCGGGAACGCATTGACACCTTTTCGAGACCCGACGCCTCGTATCATGGAGAGTTGGCGCCTGAACTTTACGGGGTTCAACGATATGATATCGGTGGACCGGTTCCTTTTCCGGATTCAGGCGTTAGTATCCAGCACCCTGGGAGGTGATTCCTCGGCCTTCCTCCGGCATGCACATCTTTTGTTCAGCGGTGACGCTGCCGACTGGTACTGGAGCTTTAAAGAATCAACGCCACGTCCCACCTGGCACTCTTTCAGTGCAGCCTTCCGCAATCGATTTGAGGATGGCTTCACTGAGAGAGAGCTAAGGGAACAATTAAAGAAACGGAAACAAGGCGCTCACGAACCGTTCGACCAGTACTACACAAGTATAGTGAGAATGAGCACTCGCTTGCGAACTACCATGCCCGAGGACGAACTGGTAGAAATTATCAGAGAGAATATGCGCTGGGAGCTTCAGAACAGCCTTCTGCATTTTCCCATCAACATCATACAGGGATTGCGCCTCCATGCCCGTAGGCAAGAACAATTGGATGAGCGGCGAGGCACCTTCCGTCCACAACCTCGCATAACGGGACCAAATCCCCGAAATCATCATACCGCGGAGTTGATGGCAGCGAACCACCTGCTTGCTGACCTAGTACCAGTACCGAGGAGCGGAGCACCACAGGAGCTTGAGGACCCAGCATTGATTGATCGACCCTCCCTAGAAGCAATCACTAGCCCGACGGTCTGTTGGAACTGCCGACAAACGGGGCATCGGTTCTATGCATGTCCAGCGGAGCCGACGCTTTTCTGCTACCGCTGCGGGAAGGCCGACACCTACGCACCTGACTGCGCAAATTGCAAAATGCGAAAAAACTTGCCACTGAGTGCCGCGACCACCCGTCGGCACTCCTAAACCCCGGACGAACCAATCCTGACCCCATCACTAGCTATGACCAAGCTCCCGACATGACTCCCATTCTGCTGACTCGCACTGCTAAAACCAGTTCTCCCGAAGTTCCACAACCGACGCCATCCTTCGCCGAGGCCAACGCGCAGGGAAATGATAGCGAGGCGAAAGTTCCTTGGCATGTCAAACCTTTCCACGTCAGGCTGCGGAATTATTTGGCTACTCGACAGCGCATCTTCCATGAGGAGTTGGCTACAACTGTCCCACCGCGAAGAAAGCGAGCCACGCGTCGGATGCGGAGCTTCTGGAGAAAAGTCAGGCAGTCGAGGAAGGTGCTGAAGGACATACACTTGGACGAATTATTGAGGGATGATGTTCGGCCATATGCGTCAGTACACCTCCTGCAAAAACGAGTGTCAGGCTTAGTCGATACGGGAGCCAGTGTGAATTGCATATCTGCCGATTTTGCAGGGGAGGTACTGGCAATGCACGCGGACCAAATCCGTCATTTCACCTCCTGGTTAAGCACGGCGGACGGAACTCGTCACTCTGTAGTGGGAAAACTTACGACGGATGTCACCTTTAAAGGAGTAACTAAACCTCTGGAATTTTACATCATACCTCAATTAACCCAGAATCCTTATCTAGGAGTGGATTTCGTTCGAAAATTTAACTTGGCCCCTGCACTATTTTCCGGTACGACCCTGGAGTCCGTCACCACAGCTCCTGACCAATCTCAACCCACTAACTTATTACGACATACACTGGATGTAAATCAGCAACTGCGACTTGACTCGGCTATATCGGCTTTTCCATCGCATGAGAAGGAAGGTCTCGGGCGGACTGCCCTGGTGTTCCACACTATAGATGTGGGGGATGCTAAACCCATAAAACAGAGACATTTTGCCATATCTCCGGCGAAGGAAAAGTCGTTATATGCCGAAGTGGATCGAATGCTAGCATTAGGCGTAATCGAAGAATCACAGAGCACGTGGGCTTCCCCAGTCACCTTAGTTGTCAAGCCGAACAAGGTTCGGTTATGCTTGGATGCCAGACGCTTGAACGCCGTCACGGTCAAGGACGCATACCCTCTACCGTTGATAGAAGGCATTTTGAGTCGGTTGCCTAAAGCCCACTTCATCACGAGCTTAGACCTCAAGGACGCCTTCTGGCAAATTCCTTTAGACCCTGGTTCAAAGGAGAAAACAGCCTTCACAGTCCCAGGTCGGCCCCTGTATCAATTCGTGACAATGCCATTCGGATTGTGCAATGCCCCCCAAACAATGACGCGCCTTATGGATAAGGTGATACCACCTCATTTGCGGCACCAAGTTTTCGTTTACTTGGACGATCTGTTGCTTATAACCGAGACCTTTGACGAACACATCGACCTGCTTCAGGAGGTGGCTCTACACATCCGGAGGGCAAGATTAACCATCAACTTACGGAAGAGTCAGTTCGTGATGACGGAGGTGAAGTATTTAGGTCACATCATTGGGCATGGCCATATCAAGACCGATCCGGACAAGACTCAAGCGATTGACGTCTTTCCATTACCCAAGACCCCCAAACAATTACGCCGATTCTTAGGCTTATGCGGATGGTACCAGCGTTTTGTACGTGACAATGCCACCATAACCACTCCCTTGACCGACATGCTGCGTAAGGGACGTAAATTCGTCTGGGAAGAGCCCAGCTTGCGAGCCTTTGAAGAGCTTAAGAAGAGTCTGACTACAGCCCCCGTACTGCACAGCCCGGACTTTGACAAACCGTTCTCAATCCATTGTGACGCGAGTCAACATGGGGTGGGAGCAGTCTTAGTCCAGGTTGCACAAGACGGCGAGGAGAGACCTATAGCCTTCATGTCTCACAAGTTGAACCCAGCCCAGCGAAATTACACGGTCTCCGAGCAGGAATGTCTAGCTGCGGTGTTGGCAGTGAAAAGCTTCCGAGCCTATGTGGAGGGACACACCTTTGGAATCGTTACGGACCACGCTTCTCTGAAATGGCTAATGAGCCAGACTGATCTCAACGGCAAATTGGCCAGGTGGGCACTGAAACTACAGGCATTTGACTTCACAATCCGCCACCGAAAAGGAAGCCAGCATGTAGTCCCCGACACCTTATCCAGAATGTTCGCTCCTGAAGGAGCCGAGTTGGTCCAGGAGGACGACAGCCCCCAATTGATCGATCTGGACCATCCTGCCTTCAAGTCAGCCAGCTACACCCAACTGATTCACACTATCCAGAATCAACTGTCCCAGCTTCCTGAACTGCGGTTGACAGATGGATTTATTTATAGGCGGATGGGACACGCATCCGGAGACCCCATACAAGAAGAAGAACAGTGGAAGCTGTGGGTGCCCGAAGAATTAACCACTGATCTTATCAGACGGGCTCATGACCACCCATCAAGTGCGCACGGCGGTTACGGTCGTACACTTAGGCGGTTGAAAACCTGTTTCTTTTGGCCTAAGATGGTACAACAGATAAAAGCGTACGTAGCCTCCTGTGAGCTATGCAAGTGCACTAAAGTGCCCAACACCATTCTTCGGCCTCCCATGGGTAAGGTTGAGGTCCCCGAACGCGTGTTCCAGCGCTTGTACATTGACCTTATCGGTCCTTACCCTCGATCTGCTTCTGGTCACACGGGAGCTGTCGTGGTCCTAGACCAGCTCTCTAAATTCCCTATCATAGAACCACTACGTAACATGCACACTGGACCTATACTCAGCTTCTTGGAGAACCGAGTCTTTCACATGTTTGGAGTTCCGGAGAAACTTGTCTCCGACAACGGGGTCCAGTTCACCTCCAGCAAGTTCCGAGACCTAATGTCCAAATACGGCATCATCCACCAACGAACCGCCGTCTATTCACCACAAGCCAACGCATCCGAACGACTGAACCGTACGCTCATAGCGGCCATTCGCGCCTATGTCCACCCGAATCAGAAGGACTGGGATCGCAAGTTGTCCGCCATAACTAGTGCTCTGCGCTCGTCGTACCACGCCACTACCGGCATTTCGCTGTATTTCGCATTGTTCGGCCAGTACATGATCTGTCACGGAAGCGCTTACCGGCTATTGCGGCAGCTGAAATCGCTAGAGGACCCAATCGTGGTTCTGGAACCGCACGAAAAGCTCCAACTTCTGCGAGATCAACTGCGGGAGAAGATTGAAGAAAGTAGACGGATGGGAGAGGAGCGGTACAACTTGCGATCTCATCCTTCTGGCTTTAAGGCAGGCGACGAAATATATCGTCGAAACTTCCGGCAGAGCGATGCCACCCGACATTACAATGCCAAACTAGACAAGAAATTCGTGAAGTGTCGAGTCCTACAAGTAATAAGCCCCACCCGATACCTCATCGCGGACATGGCTGGTAAAACCCTGGGAATTTACCACGCAAAAGACCTTAGACGATGAAGTACAACTATTTCACACGCAAAACCTTGGCTTACCTAAATTTCTGCTAGTTGATATTTGTGGAAATTTGAGTATGAGAATTTTGGATGTTAGAAACAATGTATGTATGGAATGTGTTTGTTAAGAAATAAGAACATTATGGGCGACAATTTATGGAGCACTTTGCGGAAATGGGAAACGGTAAATGGCAGCTCCTATAGGATGCAAACTATACTTCCCAAAAGCCGAATCCACGACGCGGTTAAGGAAATGCACGAAGGATCTGTAATGCGACGCCTACGCCCGGGAATCGAAGTGATTCCGATCCCGAACCCTTACACCCGGCCAGATGGGTATGACCTCGAAATGCAAGCGGACTTCATCTTTCGTGCGGATATCGTTGCGCAGAAAATATTTTTTTTTTTCTCTCCCAAATATTTAGATCTGTGGGTTTAAATATTTGAAACATAATATTAATCAAAACCCCGACACATTTCGAGACATATCCATCTGGGAATGCCCCCCTCCACCGTTGCCATCAAAACACTATGCCACTGGCAACAAATAAAAATGCACATTGCCGCCATGTGGCGTTCCATTCCGCACATCTGTTTTGTCCGATGAGAAAACAAGGTAGTCAATTTGACAAGTGAAAGCTCCAGTATTACATAGTTGTAAAGTAGTTTTGCACGTCGCTGCGCCTTTCGTCCCTTTTAGTGAGTGAAAGTGAACTTTGCCGCGTGTGCGCATGTGCTGTGGGAAGCAGTAGAAAGGGGTACAGTGGGACAGGACAACATTGTACCAGTCTCCCCTTGCTGTGACTAGGGATTCATGCACTTTGGAGTTTGAGCAATTAGCCCAGATGGGGATATTTGGCCCCACGTGCACAAGCGCCAATGCATTGTAACAGGTAAAGAACTGAGTGTATTGTACACCCACTGCTGTAAGTTTTCAAAAACATTTACTTTCTGCTGTTTAGAATCGAAAAGAATGGAAAAGACGCTTGCGATAATTCTCGCAAGCATAATTTCGGAACTTGCATTCACTTTGGAAAGGCTTGGTTTTCTTCCCGTTAGATGCACACACGGGAAACACCTCAGTAGCATTACAGTCGACAGGATATATCTTTTTGGCACATTCTTTCAATTCCAATCGTTTCCAAACTAAAGATAGTCAAGTAATGAAAAATTGACAATATTCTTAAAAAAAAACATATCCATAAGCATACTTTTCTCCGTAGCACATTCGAAAGTTGCCAAAGCATAGGCCGTCGGGAATAGCACAAGCTTACCCTTTCTACGAGCGCAAACAGGAGGACCTGTTTTAATACAATCAATCAGTGGACATGTCACTGCCTCCAAATCGATTGTATCAACATCCAATTTTGCTGCTTGAGGGTCAATCATCACTTTTTGCTCTGTGGCCAAGGATATTGCAGCTGAAAATTTAGAAAGGACTCAACCTAAATATTACCCAATACTCAAAAGATTGCTCTCGAATCTTACCAAAGAAAAGCACTAAACACAAAGTAAGTGACGCCTTTTTATCGTTTACTGTTAAATCTAACATACTTCACCTATGTTCCGCTATTTATAATAATAAAAGCTGACCGAGAAAATAGACTAAATATATCTGTTCAAATATTCTGCCGGAATTAAAATATCTGAATATGAATTAAGGCTTTAGGCGTTTTAAAAAAAAATATATGGTGAAACGTTGGGAGAATATCACATGTGTAACAAATGGAACGTAACTGATGTACAAAATTACGAACTAAAAGCTATTCATTCGAAACTAGAAATTTGTGGTGTCATTTTCAATAGAATATTTATTTTTGTATGTGATCGTTCAATTGTTTTGATTTTCCTCTCATCCCAAATCAACCAATATATGTCCGAGCTTACAATAGAAATTTGTATTTATCATTTCTACATTAGCTAGTTTGGCGAATTTCTTTACCACCATATTACTTTCAATTACTTCTAATTTTGGTCACTTGAAAATTATCGAATTGCCATAGGTAGATGAGAATGTTATCACAAAATTTCTGGTCTGACTCTGTGTACAATATTACAAAGCAAAAATTACTGAATAAACCTCTCTACCGTATCTGAAAATATAAAAACAAACAATACCGTTTTATGAAACATTAAAGATTTCAACATTGAATAATAATTCAAAACCTGTCCCGTAAGCAAAGCATAAAGAAATCAATTTATTTTTTTCAATTACATAAAATAAAAGAAATGATAAACGCAAACGAGCAAAAACAACAGGAATACAAAATATGATTAAAGAAAAATAGAATTACATACATTGAAAAGCAAATAAAGGTTAAAAACAAACAAAACAAAAAACATAAAATACCAGGAGACAAAAAGATATACAAAACAAAATTTATAATAGTTATAAAGGCTACTTATCGTTTGGCTATGACTGTTATTAGGAAGCTAATTAATTTTACATAGAAACTTAGTGATTACGAAATATTATAAATATAAAGAAAATCTTTATTATATATTATTATTATGAAACTATGATAAGGACAAAAAAATATATAAACTTCTATGATGAAATATACTAATGAGAAAACAATCACTGGTACATAAAAAAAAATAAGTCTATCACTAAAAAGAAATATGAAAATTTAAGATTGAAAATTTACATCAGCATAAAGAACGATTACAAAACATGCATACACCCTCATAAAATAAATGTATAACGAGAGAATGAAAGAGAGCTAGAAACGATTTAAGAAAACAAAAACAAAAAATACCTTACGTACTATTATATAACAGAATAACCATTCAAAATTGAAGGTGCATGAAATGAATGAAATTGAACGTGTGAATTCTACATGATAAAATTTAAGAAACACAAAATTGAAAGGTACAGAAAAACGCTCTTAGTTTCATCTTTCATAAACAGCCGGAACAGATACATTAGATTTTGTAATTGATTCTGTGTTTTCTAGATTCTGAAGATTAATTAGATACAGATTTCACATAAAAATACGAAAATTAACTTTGAAAAGCTAAAACGTGTAATTCTCCTTGCTTACCTATTCTAGAGTCTTCCATACGAACGTTTTTCACGTAGAAACACTTCATTTCATTAATCCTTCAATTTTTTCATGGATATTTTAAATTACATTCACTAGTTCATATTCAAAGGAAAGTAAAAACTGTAAATGTATTCAGTGATTTAAATATAAGTATATAAACGTGATTAAGTTAAATATGATATGATGAAACACTGAAACAAATGATGTTAAAATGAAGCATAATCTTTTCCTATATTCCTTGTCCGTGTGTACAATAAGTGTCTAATTCAGAGAAAAACTGCTTCTTTACTTTTTTTTTATTTTTTTTATCTGCTCATTTTCAATATAACACAGTACAGTATTTTATAAGTTTTTTTGATCAAATGGAATTTCGAAAATATTAAAATGAATTGCTAACCATAAACACGACTTTCCTTTTCAGTGGTTCTTTCTGTTTCAGCGGGAGAGTGAGTGCAGGGTAGGTATGCCGTCGCGAGGGTAGGGTTTCGAAAAATTCGCTGAGGTCGGTTTCGCGTCGCGCGCGGTACGCGGTACCTTTGTTGTTTCGTCATTTCATTAGAGTAGTTTTCGTCGGTTTAATTTCGAGTAGCATACTTTTCGGTACCGCGTCGAAAATTCGGGAACGCGAGATAAAAATTAGATTTTGTATTCTTGACTGGTTAATGGAGAAATACGGAGTAACGTAGAATAGGTTTCTTCTCCGTATGGTTTTGTTTGATAACGCGTTTTGAAAACGGGCATGTTCAGGTGGCTGAAAATATTGTAATTGAGCGTAACCCATTCGGAGACCCGCGACCGAAATCCTCTCCGAACTAGCTGGCCGACAAGCAGCCACCGCGTGAATGGGTTACGGTGCACGGATTGGTTGACCTGTTGGTACCATCCGTTGGCACTACTCAGACTTAACGTCTAGAACCGATGAGAGGTCGGTTCCGCGTTCGAACTTAAAAAGCTGAAAATCATTACAAATGGCGCCCAACGTGGGGCCTAAAACATCCTAAGGGGGAAAGAAATTCGCGTCTTCTGACGAGTTGGTCCTTTGCGGAGGATGTAAGGTACTCTGGTACTCGAGTCCCACTATCAGGAGCAGTGGAGTTGTGTGATACACACTCGCAGTCGCTTCACGTGAGTTGTAGCTTCCGCTCTCCTTTGTTTGATTTTGTTCTCGCGACAGAATCCTTCCGATGTGTTGTCCCAGGCTAATCCCTGTAAGGACCTTCTATTTTCTTGATGGAACTGCCAGCCTGATGGGTTTACCTATCAGCATGGACTCTCAAGAAAATAGAAGGCTACCTTGCCTTTATGTCGCGGAAGGCTTCTACTTATTTCGTATGCGTGATAGGCGAGTGGTATCGGTTCAACGTTCGGTGGCGTATGCTGGAGTTGCGAAGGTCGGAATGCTTCCACGCGTCGGGAATTTTGACCGCGTACAAAAATCGTTACGGTAGCTCTACCACTTGTCTCGTCGAGTCATTTAACGTAGATTAGAAACGGTTTGTAATGGGTTTAGGGGTGAAATTTCGTAGACCGACCAAAAGCACCCTTTCTTCGGCAGATTACCACGCACTCTCATTTCCCGTTGGAGTAGTCGACCACTGGAAAGGAAAGTGTGTATTCAAAAAAAAATTTTTTTTCTATATCTGATCGAAATAGCTCGCCACTATCGGCCACTAATATATATTCCTAAGTTTACATATATATTAAGTTAGTAGTAGGAGTAACTTACCTTGCGTTTTTTTGTAGGAATACCCATTGGCAGCACCACCCAGATTAAACAGAACCAAAAATGGCAACGAAGCGGACTCCCGATAAGCGGTGGACCCGATCCAAAACGGTCCAATCCGCGAACTGCGGGATCTGTTTCGAGGACGTAGTGGAGGGGGTACACAGCGTGCGATTGGATTGTGGACATCTATTCCATCGTGCCTGTGTCCAACAGCTCCTCCGCACGTCCGATCTTTGCCCGTTATGCCGGCGACCCATAGATCGGTCTGCCCTAGACGTCCCCATCGGAACGCCCGTCCCAACGCGTGGCGCAGTGGCGAAAGGAGTTCCAGAGGCTTAACCGTCCCAACCACTCTTAGACCTTCAAGGAGCCGTAGGCGGTGAAGTTCCGGCCGCAAGTGTTGTGTCCGAGGTGACCCCCATGCCTTCCGCCCACTCCATTGACACCCTCGTGGCGTTGATGAGAGATATGTCGGAGAGGATTGGCAACCTGGAGGGAAAGCTCCAGAACCTCCCTATGAGCCAACCACCCAGCCGCGTGAGAACTCCGCTTGGCTGGGAGCCCAATCTTAGTGTGGCTATGCCCCACTCTCGACCATCCGAGAAATGGGTCCCACCTCCAAGGAACTCGGGAATGGATCCCAGAGCTCCCGAATATAGACCACGACACAGCACCGCACCTCCGTTGGTACCTCTAGTCCCCGAGGCAGTTTCGTACAACAGGTTAATCGAGGATGCGATTCCCCCCGGGAACGCATTGACACCTTTTCGAGACCCGACGCCTCGTATCATGGAGAGTTGGCGCCTGAACTTTACGGGGTTCAACGATATGATATCGGCGGACCGGTTCCTTTTCCGGATTCAGGCGTTAGTATCCAGCACCCTGGGAGGTGATTCCTCGGCCTTCCTCCGGCATGCACATCTTTTGTTCAGCGGTGACGCTGCCGACTGGTACTGGAGCTTTAAAGAATCAACGCCACGTCCCACCTGGCACTCTTTCAGTGCAGCCTTCCGCAATCGATTTGAGGATGGCTTCACTGAGAGAGAGCTAAGGGAACAATTAAAGAAACGGAAACAAGGCGCTCACGAACCGTTCGACCAGTACTACACAAGTATAGTGAGAATGAGCACTCGCTTGCGAACTACCATGCCCGAGGACGAACTGGTAGAAATTATCAGAGAGAATATGCGCTGGGAGCTTCAGAACAGCCTTCTGCATTTTCCCATCAACATCATACAGGGATTGCGCCTCCATGCCCGTAGGCAAGAACAATTGGATGAGCGGCGAGGCACCTTCCGTCCACAACCTCGCATAACGGGACCAAATCCCCGAAATCATCATACCGCGGAGTTGATGGCAGCGGACCACCTGCTTGCTGACCTAGTACCAGTACCGAGGAGCGGAGCACCACAGGAGCTTGAGGACCCAGCATTGATTGATCGACCCTCCCTAGAAGCAATCACTAGCCCGACGGTCTGTTGGAACTGCCGACAAACGGGGCATCGGTTCTATGCATGTCCAGCGGAGCCGACGCTTTTCTGCTACCGCTGCGGGAAGGCCGACACCTACGCACCTGACTGCGCAAATTGCAAAATGCGAAAAAACTTGCCACTGAGTGCCGCGACCACCCGTCGGCACTCCTAAACCCCGGACGAACCAATCCTGACCCCATCACTAGCTATGACCAAGCTCCCGACATGACTCCCATTCTGCTGACTCGCACTGCTAAAACCAGTTCTCCCGAAGTTCCACAACCGACGCCATCCTTCGCCGAGGCCAACGCGCAGGGAAATGATAGCGAGGCGAAAGTTCCTTGGCATGTCAAACCTTTCCACGTCAGGCTGCGGAATTATTTGGCTACTCGACAGCGCATCTTCCATGAGGAGTTGGCTACAACTGTCCCACCGCGAAGAAAGCGAGCCACGCGTCGGATGCGGAGCTTCTGGAGAAAAGTCAGGCAGTCGAGGAAGGTGCTGAAGGACATACACTTGGACGAATTATTGAGGGATGATGTTCGGCCATATGCGTCAGTACACCTCCTGCAAAAACGAGTGTCAGGCTTAGTCGATACGGGAGCCAGTGTGAATTGCATATCTGCCGATTTTGCAGGGGAGGTACTGGCAATGCACGCGGACCAAATCCGTCATTTCACCTCCTGGTTAAGCACGGCGGACGGAACTCGTCACTCTGTAGTGGGAAAACTTACGACGGATGTCACCTTTAAAGGAGTAACTAAACCTCTGGAATTTTACATCATACCTCAATTAACCCAGAATCCTTATCTAGGAGTGGATTTCGTTCGAAAATTTAACTTGGCCCCTGCACTATTTTCCGGTACGACCCTGGAGTCCGTCACCACAGCTCCTGACCAATCTCAACCCACTAACTTATTACGACATACACTGGATGTAAATCAGCAACTGCGACTTGACTCGGCTATATCGGCTTTTCCATCGCATGAGAAGGAAGGTCTCGGGTGGACTGCCCTGGTGTTCCACACTATAGATGTGGGGGATGCTAAACCCATAAAACAGAGACATTTTGCCATATCTCCGGCGAAGGAAAAGTCGTTATATGCCGAAGTGGATCGAATGCTAGCATTAGGCGTAATCGAAGAATCACAGAGCACGTGGGCTTCCCCAGTCACCTTAGTTGTCAAGCCGAACAAGGTTCGGTTATGCTTGGATGCCAGACGCTTGAACGCCGTCACGGTCAAGGACGCATACCCTCTACCGTTGATAGAAGGCATTTTGAGTCGGTTGCCTAAAGCCCACTTCATCACGAGCTTAGACCTCAAGGACGCCTTCTGGCAAATTCCTTTAGACCCTGGTTCAAAGGAGAAAACAGCCTTCACAGTCCCAGGTCGGCCCCTGTATCAATTCGTGACAATGCCATTCGGATTGTGCAATGCCCCCCAAACAATGACGCGCCTTATGGATAAGGTGATACCACCTCATTTGCGGCACCAAGTTTTCGTTTACTTGGACGATCTGTTGCTTATAACCGAGACCTTTGACGAACACATCGACCTGCTTCAGGAGGTGGCTCTACACATCCGGAGGGCAAGATTAACCATCAACTTACGGAAGAGTCAGTTCGTGATGACGGAGGTGAAGTATTTAGGTCACATCATTGGGCATGGCCATATCAAGACCGATCCGGACAAGACTCAAGCGATTGACGTCTTTCCATTACCCAAGACCCCCAAACAATTACGCCGATTCTTAGGCTTATGCGGATGGTACCAGCGTTTTGTACGTGACAATGCCACCATAACCACTCCCTTGACCGACATGCTGCGTAAGGGACGTAAATTCGTCTGGGAAGAGCCCAGCTTGCGAGCCTTTGAAGAGCTTAAGAAGAGTCTGACTACAGCCCCCGTACTGCACAGCCCGGACTTTGACAAACCGTTCTCAATCCATTGTGACGCGAGTCAACATGGGGTGGGAGCAGTCTTAGTCCAGGTTGCACAAGACGGCGAGGAGAGACCTATAGCCTTCATGTCTCACAAGTTGAACCCAGCCCAGCGAAATTACACGGTCTCCGAGCAGGAATGTCTAGCTGCGGTGTTGGCAGTGAAAAGCTTCCGAGCCTATGTGGAGGGACACACCTTTGGAATCGTTACGGACCACGCTTCTCTGAAATGGCTAATGAGCCAGACTGATCTCAACGGCAAATTGGCCAGGTGGGCACTGAAACTACAGGCATTTGACTTCACAATCCGCCACCGAAAAGGAAGCCAGCATGTAGTCCCCGACACCTTATCCAGAATGTTCGCTCCTGAAGGAGCCGAGTTGGTCCAGGAGGACGACAGCCCCCAATTGATCGATCTGGACCATCCTGCCTTCAAGTCAGCCAGCTACACCCAACTGATTCACACTATCCAGAATCAACTGTCCCAGCTTCCTGAACTGCGGTTGACAGATGGATTTATTTATAGGCGGATGGGACACGCATCCGGAGACCCCATACAAGAAGAAGAACAGTGGAAGCTGTGGGTGCCCGAAGAATTAACCACTGATCTTATCAGACGGGCTCATGACCACCCATCAAGTGCGCACGGCGGTTACGGTCGTACACTTAGGCGGTTGAAAACCTGTTTCTTTTGGCCTAAGATGGTACAACAGATAAAAGCGTACGTAGCCTCCTGTGAGCTATGCAAGTGCACTAAAGTGCCCAACACCATTCTTCGGCCTCCCATGGGTAAGGTTGAGGTCCCCGAACGCGTGTTCCAGCGCTTGTACATTGACCTTATCGGTCCTTACCCTCGATCTGCTTCTGGTCACACGGGAGCTGTCGTGGTCCTAGACCAGCTCTCTAAATTCCCTATCATAGAACCACTACGTAACATGCACACTGGACCTATACTCAGCTTCTTGGAGAACCGAGTCTTTCACATGTTTGGAGGTCCGGAGAAACTTGTCTCCGACAACGGGGTCCAGTTCACCTCCAGCAAGTTCCGAGACCTAATGTCCAAATACGGCATCATCCACCAACGAACCGCCGTCTATTCACCACAAGCCAACGCATCCGAACGACTGAACCGTACGCTCATAGCGGCCATTCGCGCCTATGTCCACAAGAATCAGAAGGACTGGGATCGCAAGTTGTCCGCCATAACTAGTGCTCTGCGCTCGTCGTACCACGCCACTACCGGCATTTCGCTGTATTTCGCATTGTTCGGCCAGTACATGATCTGTCACGGAAGCGCTTACCGGCTATTGCGGCAGCTGAAATCGCTAGAGGACCCAATCGTGGTTCTGGAACCGCACGAAAAGCTCCAACTTCTGCGAGATCAACTGCGGGAGAAGATTGAAGAAAGTAGACGGATGGGAGAGGAGCGGTACAACTTGCGATCTCATCCTTCTGGCTTTAAGGCAGGCGACGAAATATATCGTCGAAACTTCCGGCAGAGCGATGCCACCCGACATTACAATGCCAAACTAGACAAGAAATTCGTGAAGTGTCGAGTCCTACAAGTAATAAGCCCCACCCGATACCTCATCGCGGACATGGCTGGTAAAACCCTGGGAATTTACCACGCAAAAGACCTTAGACGATGAAGTACAACTATTTCACACGCAAAACCTTGGCTTACCTAAATTTCTGCTAGTTGATATTTGTGGAAATTTGAGTATGAGAATTTTGGATGTTAGAAACAATGTATGTATGGAATGTGTTTGTTAAGAAATAAGAACATTATGGGCGACAATTTATGGAGCACTTTGCGGAAATGGGAAACGGTAAATGGCAGCTCCTATAGGATGCAAACTATACTTCCCAAAAGCCGAATCCACGACGCGGTTAAGGAAATGCACGAAGGATCTGTAATGCGACGCCTACGCCCGGGAATCGAAGTGATTCCGATCCCGAACCCTTACACCCGGCCAGATGGGTATGACCTCGAAATGCAAGCGGACTTCATCTTTCGTGCGGATATCGTTGCGCAGAAAATATTTTTTTTTTTCTCTCCCAAATATTTAGATCTGTGGGTTTAAATATTTGAAACATAATATTAATCAAAACCCCGACACATTTCGAGACATATCCATCTGGGAATGCCCCCCTCCACCGTTGCCATCAAAACACTATGCCACTGGCAACAAATAAAAATGCACATTGCCGCCATGTGGCGTTCCATTCCGCACATCTGTTTTGTCCGATGAGAAAACAAGGTAGTCAATTTGACAAGTGAAAGCTCCAGTATTACATAGTTGTAAAGTAGTTTTGCACGTCGCTGCGCCTTTCGTCCCTTTTAGTGAGTGAAAGTGAACTTTGCCGCGTGTGCGCATGTGCTGTGGGAAGCAGTAGAAAGGGGTACAGTGGGACAGGACAACATTGTACCAGTCTCCCCTTGCTGTGACTAGGGATTCATGCACTTTGGAGTTTGAGCAATTAGCCCAGATGGGGATATTTGGCCCCACGTGCACAAGCGCCAATGCATTGTAACAGGTAAAGAACTGAGTGTATTGTACACCCACTGCTGTAAGTTTTCAAAAACATTTACTTTCTGCTGTTTAGAATCGAAAAGAATGGAAAAGACGCTTGCGATAATTCTCGCAAGCATAATTTCGGAACTTGCATTCACTTTGGAAAGGCTTGGTTTTCTTCCCGTTAGATGCACACACGGGAAACACCTCAGTAGCATTACAGTCGACAGGATATATCTTTTTGGCACATTCTTTCAATTCCAATCGTTTCCAAACTAAAGATAGTCAAGTAATGAAAAATTGACAATATTCTTAAAAAAAAACATATCCATAAGCATACTTTTCTCCGTAGCACATTCGAAAGTTGCCAAAGCATAGGCCGTCGGGAATAGCACAAGCTTACCCTTTCTACGAGCGCAAACAGGAGGACCTGTTTTAATACAATCAATCAGTGGACATGTCACTGCCTCCAAATCGATTGTATCAACATCCAATTTTGCTGCTTGAGGGTCAATCATCACTTTTTGCTCTGTGGCCAAGGATATTGCAGCTGAAAATTTAGAAAGGACTCAACCTGAATATTACCCAATACTCAAAAGATTGCTCTCGAATCTTACCAAAGAAAAGCACTAAACACAAAGTAAGTGACGCCTTTTTATCGTTTACTGTTAAATCTAACATACTTCACCTATGTTCCGCTATTTATAATAATAAAAGCTGACCGAGAAAATAGACTAAATATATCTGTTCAAATATTCTGCCGGAATTAAAATATCTGAATATGAATTAAGGCTTTAGGCGTTTTAAAAAAAAATATATGGTGAAACGTTGGGAGAATATCACATGTGTAACAAATGGAACGTAACTGATGTACAAAATTACGAACTAAAAGCTATTCATTCGAAACTAGAAATTTGTGGTGTCATTTTCAATAGAATATTTATTTTTGTATGTGATCGTTCAATTGTTTTGATTTTCCTCTCATCCCAAATCAACCAATATATGTCCGAGCTTACAATAGAAATTTGTATTTATCATTTCTACATTAGCTAGTTTGGCGAATTTCTTTACCACCATATTACTTTCAATTACTTCTAATTTTGGTCACTTGAAAATTATCGAATTGCCATAGGTAGATGAGAATGTTATCACAAAATTTCTGGTCTGACTCTGTGTACAATATTACAAAGCAAAAATTACTGAATAAACCTCTCTACCGTATCTGAAAATATAAAAACAAACAATACCGTTTTATGAAACATTAAAGATTTCAACATTGAATAATAATTCAAAACCTGTCCCGTAAGCAAAGCATAAAGAAATCAATTTATTTTTTTCAATTACATAAAATAAAAGAAATGATAAACGCAAACGAGCAAAAACAACAAGAATACAAAATATGATTAAAGAAAAATAGAATTACATACATTGAAAAGCAAATAAAGGTTAAAAACAAACAAAACAAAAAACATAAAATACCAGGAGACAAAAAGATATACAAAACAAAATTTATAATAGTTATAAAGGCTACTTATCGTTTGGCTATGACTGTTATTAGGAAGCTAATTAATTTTACATAGAAACTTAGTGATTACGAAATATTATAAATATAAAGAAAATCTTTATTATATATTATTATTATGAAACTATGATAAGGACAAAAAAATATATAAACTTCTATGATGAAATATACTAATGAGAAAACAATCACTGGTACATAAAAAAAAATAAGTCTATCACTAAAAAGAAATATGAAAATTTAAGATTGAAAATTTACATCAGCATAAAGAACGATTACAAAACATGCATACACCCTCATAAAATAAATGTATAACGAGAGAATGAAAGAGAGCTAGAAACGATTTAAGAAAACAAAAACAAAAAATACCTTACGTACTATTATATAACAGAATAACCATTCAAAATCGAAGGTGCATGAAATGAATGAAATTGAACGTGTGAATTCTACATGATAAAATTTAAGAAACACAAAATTGAAAGGTACAGAAAAACGCTCTTAGTTTCATCTTTCATAAACAGCCGGAACAGATACATTAGATTTTGTAATTGATTCTGTGTTTTCTAGATTCTGAAGATTAATTAGATACAGATTTCACATAAAAATACGAAAATTAACTTTGAAAAGCTAAAACGTGTAATTCTCCTTGCTTACCTATTCTAGAGTCTTCCATACGAACGTTTTTCACGTAGAAACACTTCATTTCATTAATCCTTCAATTTTTTCATGGATATTTTAAATTACATTCACTAGTTCATATTCAAAGGAAAGTAAAAACTGTAAATGTATTCAGTGATTTAAATATAAGTATATAAACGTGATTAAGTTAAATATGATATGATGAAACACTGAAACAAATGATGTTAAAATGAAGCATAATCTTTTCCTATATTCCTTGTCCGTGTGTACAATAAGTGTCTAATTCAGAGAAAAACTGCTTCTTT
The DNA here is from genome assembly GCA_963969285.1 of Odontomyia ornata. Lineage (NCBI taxonomy): Eukaryota > Metazoa > Arthropoda > Insecta > Diptera > Stratiomyidae > Odontomyia > Odontomyia ornata. The sequence goes on from OZ017743.1 coordinate 46,875,527, forward strand.
ACTTTTTTTTTATTTTTTTTATCTGCTCATTTTCAATATAACACAGTACAGTATTTTATAAGTTTTTTTGATCAAATGGAATTTCGAAAATATTAAAATGAATTGCTAACCATAAACACGACTTTCCTTTTCAGTGGTTCTTTCTGTTTCAGCGGGAGAGTGAGTGCAGGGTAGGTATGCCGTCGCGAGGGTAGGGTTTCGAAAAATTCGCTGAGGTCGGTTTCGCGTCGCGCGCGGTACGCGGTACCTTTGTTGTTTCGTCATTTCATTAGAGTAGTTTTCGTCGGTTTAATTTCGAGTAGCATACTTTTCGGTACCGCGTCGAAAATTCGGGAACGCGAGATAAAAATTAGATTTTGTATTCTTGACTGGTTAATGGAGAAATACGGAGTAACGTAGAATAGGTTTCTTCTCCGTATGGTTTTGTTTGATAACGCGTTTTGAAAACGGGCATGTTCAGGTGGCTGAAAATATTGTAATTGAGCGTAACCCATTCGGAGACCCGCGACCGAAATCCTCTCCGAACTAGCTGGCCGACAAGCAGCCACCGCGTGAATGGGTTACGGTGCACGGATTGGTTGACCTGTTGGTACCATCCGTTGGCACTACTCAGACTTAACGTCTAGAACCGATGAGAGGTCGGTTCCGCGTTCGAACTTAAAAAGCTGAAAATCATTACAAATGGCGCCCAACGTGGGGCCTAAAACATCCTAAGGGGGAAAGAAATTCGCGTCTTCTGACGAGTTGGTCCTTTGCGGAGGATGTAAGGTACTCTGGTACTCGAGTCCCACTATCAGGAGCAGTGGAGTTGTGTGATACACACTCGCAGTCGCTTCACGTGAGTTGTAGCTTCCGCTCTCCTTTGTTTGATTTTGTTCTCGCGACAGAATCCTTCCGATGTGTTGTCCCAGGCTAATCCCTGTAAGGACCTTCTATTTTCTTGATGGAACTGCCAGCCTGATGGGTTTACCTATCAGCATGGACTCTCAAGAAAATAGAAGGCTACCTTGCCTTTATGTCGCGGAAGGATTCTACTTATTTCGTATGCGTGATAGGCGAGTGGTATCGGTTCAACGTTCGGTGGCGTATGCTGGAGTTGCGAAGGCCGGAATGCTTCCACGCGTCGGGAATTTTGACCGCGTACAAAAATCGTTACGGTAGCTCTACCACTTGTCTCGTCGAGTCATTTAACGTAGATTAGAAACGGTTTGTAATGTATGTGGGTTTAGGGGTGAAATTTCGTAGACCGACCAAAAGCACCCTTTCTTCGGCAGATTACCACGCACTCTCATTTCCCGTTGGAGTAGTCGACCACTGGAAAGGAAAGTGTGTATTCAAAAAAAAATTTTTTTTCTATATCTGATCGAAATAGCTCGCCACTATCGGCCACTAATATATATTCCTAAGTTTACATATATATTAAGTTAGTAGTAGGAGTAACTTACCTTGCGTTTTTTTGTAGGAATACCCATTGGCAGCACCACCCAGATTAAACAGAACCAAAAATGGCAACGAAGCGGACTCCCGATAAGCGGTGGACCCGATCCAAAACGGTCCAATCCGCGAACTGCGGGATCTGTTTCGAGGACATAGTGGAGGGGGTACACAGCGTGCGATTGGATTGTGGACATCTATTCCATCGTGCCTGTGTCCAACAGCTCCTCCGCACGTCCGATCTTTGCCCGTTATGCCGGCGACCCATTGATCGGTCTGCCCTAGACGTCCCCATCGGAACGCCCGTCCCAACGCGTGGCGCAGTGGCGAAAGGAGTTCCAGAGGCCTAACCGTCCCAACCACTCTTAGACCTTCAAGGAGCCGTAGGCGGTGAAGTTCCGGCCGCAAGTGTTGTGTCCGAGGTGACCCCCATGCCTTCCGCCCACTCCATTGACACCCTCGTGGCGTTGATGAGAGATATGTTGGAGAGGATTGGCAACCTGGAGGGAAAGCTCCAGAACCTCCCTATGAGCCAACCACCCAGCCGCGTGAGAACTCCGCTTGGCTGGGAGCCCAATCTTAGTGTGGCTATGCCCCACTCTCGACCATCCGAGCAATGGGTCCCACCTCCAAGGAACTCGGGAATGGATCCCAGAGCTCCCGAATATAGACCACGACACAGCACCGCACCTCCGTTGGTACCTCTAGTCCCCGAGGCAGTTTCGTACAACAGGTTAATCGAGGATGCGATTCCCCCCGGGAACGCATTGACACCTTTTCGAGACCCGACGCCTCGTATCATGGAGAGTTGGCGCCTGAACTTTACGGGGTTCAACGATATGATATCGGCGGACCGGTTCCTTTTCCGGATTCAGGCGTTAGTATCCAGCACCCTGGGAGGTGATTCCTCGGCCTTCCTCCGGCATGCACATCTTTTGTTCAGCGGTGACGCTGCCGACTGGTACTGGAGCTTTAAAGAATCAACGCCACGTCCCACTTGGCACTCTTTCAGTGCAGCCTTCCGCAATCGATTTGAGGATGGCTTCACTGAGAGAGAGCTAAGGGAACAATTAAAGAAACGGAAACAAGGCGCTCACGAACCGTTCGACCAGTACTACACAAGTATAGTGAGAATGAGCACTCGCTTGCGAACTACCATGCCCGAGGACGAACTGGTAGAAATTATCAGAGAGAATATGCGCTGGGAGCTTCAGAACAGCCTTCTGCATTTTCCCATCAACATCATACAGAGATTGCGCCTCCATGCCCGTAGGCAAGAACAATTGGATGAGCGGCGAGGCACCTTCCGTCCACAACCTCGCATTACGGGACCAAATCCCCGAAATCATCATACCGCGGAGTTGATGGCAGCGGACCACCTGCTTGCTGACCTAGTACCAGTACCGAGGAGCGGAGCACCACAGGAGCTTGAGGACCCAGCATTGATTGATCGACCCTCCCTAGAAGCAATCACTAGCCCGACGGTCTGTTGGAACTGCCGACAAACGGGGCATCGGTTCTATGCATGTCCAGCGGAGCCGACGCTTTTCTGCTACCGCTGCGGGAAGGCCGACACCTACGCACCTGACTGCGCAAATTGCAAAATGCGAAAAAACTTGCCACCGAGTGCCGCGACCACCCGTCGGCACTCCTAAACCCCGGACGAACCAATCCTGACCCCATCACTAGCTATGACCAAGCTCCCGACATGACTCCCATTCTGCTGACTCGCACTGCTAAAACCAGTTCTCCCGAAGTTCCACAACCGACGCCATCCTTCGCCGAGGCCAACACGCAGGGAAATGATAGCGAGGCGAAAGTTCCTTGGCATGTCAAACCTTTCCACGTCAGGCTGCGGAATTATTTGGCTACTCGACAGCGCATCTTCCATGAGGAGTTGGCTACAACTGTCCCACCGCGAAGAAAGCGAGCCACGCGTCGGATGCGGAGCTTCTGGAGAAAAGTCAGGCAGTCGAGGAAGGTGCTGAAGGACATACACTTGGACGAATTATTGAGGGATGATGTTCAGCCATATGCGTCAGTACACCTCCTGCAAAAACGAGTGTCAGGCTTAGTCGATACGGGAGCCAGTGTGAATTGCATATCTGCCGATTTTGCAGGGGAGGTACTGGCAATGCACGCGGACCAAATCCGTCATTTCACCTCCTGGTTAAGCACGGCGGACGGAACTCGTCACTCTGTAGTGGGAAAACTTACGACGGATGTCACCTTTAAAGGAGTAACTAAACCTCTGGAATTTTACATCATACCTCAATTAACCCAGAATCCTTATCTAGGAGTGGATTTCGTTCGAAAATTTAACTTGGCCCCTGCACTATTTTCCGGTACGACCCTGGAGTCCGTCACCACAGCTCCTGACCAATCTCAACCCACTAACTTATTACGACATACACTGGATGTAAATCAGCAACTGCGACTTGACTCGGCTATATCGGCTTTTCCATCGCATGAGAAGGAAGGTCTCGGGCGGACTGCCCTGGTGTTCCACACTATAGATGTGGGGGATGCTAAACCCATAAAACAGAGACATTTTGCCATATCTCCGGCGAAGGAAAAGTCGTTATATGCCGAAGTGGATCGAATGCTAGCATTAGGCGTAATCGAAGAATCACAGAGCACGTGGGCTTCCCCAGTCACCTTAGTTGTCAAGCCGAACAAGGTTCGGTTATGTTTGGATGCCAGACGCTTGAACGCCGTCACGGTCAAGGACGCATACCCTCTACCGTTGATAGAAGGCATTTTGAGTCGGTTGCCTAAAGCCCACTTCATCACGAGCTTAGACCTCAAGGACGCCTTCTGGCAAATTCCTTTAGACCCTGGTTCAAAGGAGAAAACAGCCTTCACAGTCCCAGGTCGGCCCCTGTATCAATTCGTGACAATGCCATTCGGATTTTGCAATGCCCCCCAAACAATGACGCGCCTTATGGATAAGGTGATACCACCTCATTTGCGGCACCAAGTTTTCGTTTACTTGGACGATCTGTTGCTTATAACCGAGACCTTTGACGAACAGATCGACCTGCTTCAGGAGGTGGCTCTACGCATCCGGAGGGCAAGATTAACCATCAACTTACGGAAGAGTCAGTTCGTGATGACGGAGGTGAAGTATTTAGGTCACATCATTGGGCATGGCCATATCAAGACCGATCCGGACAAGACTCAAGCGATTGACGTCTTTCCATTACCCAAGACCCCCAAACAATTACGCCGATTCTTAGGCTTATGCGGATGGTACCAGCGTTTTGTACGTGACAATGCCACCATAACCACTCCCTTGACCGACATGCTGCGTAAGGGACGTAAATTCGTCTGGGAAGAGCCCAGCTTGCGAGCCTTTGAAGAGCTTAAGAAGAGTCTGACTACAGCCCCCGTACTGCACAGCCCGGACTTTGACAAACCGTTCTCAATCCATTGTGACGCGAGTCAACATGGGGTGGGAGCAGTCTTAGTCCAGGTTGCACAAGACGGCGAGGAGAGACCTATAGCCTTCATGTCTCACAAGTTGAACCCAGCCCAGCGAAATTAAACGGTCTCCGAGCAGGAATGTCTAGCTGCGGTGTTGGCAGTGAAAAGCTTCCGAGCCTATGTGGAGGGACACACCTTTGGAATCGTTACGGACCACGCTTCTCTGAAATGGCTAATGAGCCAGACTGATCTCAACGGCAAATTGGCCAGGTGGGCACTGAAACTACAGGCATTTGACTTCACAATCCGCCACCGAAAAGGAAGCCAGCATGTAGTCCCCGACACCTTATCCAGAATGTTCGCTCCTGAAGGAGCCGAGTTGGTCCAGGAGGACGACAGCCCCCAATTGATCGATCTGGACCATCCTGCCTTCAAGTCAGCCAGCTACACCCAACTGATTCACACTATCCAGAATCAACTGTCCCAGCTTCCTGAACTGCGGTTGACAGATGGATTTATTTATAGGCGGATGGGACACGCATCCGGAGACCCCATACAAGAAGAAGAACAGTGGAAGCTGTGGGTGCCCGAAGAATTAACCACTGATCTTATCAGACGGGCTCATGACCACCCATCAAGTGCGCACGGCGGTTACGGTCGTACACTTAGGCGGTTGAAAACCTGTTTCTTTTGGCCTAAGATGGTACAACAGATAAAAGCGTACGTAGCCTCCTGTGAGCTATGCAAGTGCACTAAAGTGCCCAACACCATTCTTCGGCCTCCCATGGGTAAGGTTGAGGTCCCCGAACGCGTGTTCCAGCGCTTGTACATTGACCTTATCGGTCCTTACCCTCGATCTGCTTCTGGTCACACGGGAGCTGTCGTGGTCCTAGACCAGCTCTCTAAATTCCCTATCATAGAACCACTACGTAACATGCACACTGGACCTATACTCAGCTTCTTGGAGAACCGAGTCTTTCACATGTTTGGAGGTCCGGAGAAACTTGTCTCCGACAACGGGGTCCAGTTCACCTCCAGCAAGTTCCGAGACCTAATGTCCAAATACGGCATCATCCACCAACGAACCGCCGTCTATTCACCACAAGCCAACGCATCCGAACGACTGAACCGTACGCTCATAGCGGCCATTCGCGCTATGTCCACAAGAATCAGAAGGACTGGGATCGCAAGTTGTCCGCCATAACTAGTGCTCTGCGCTCGTCGTACCACGCCACTACCGGCATTTCGCTGTATTTCGCATTGTTCGGCCAGTACATGATCTGTCACGGAAGCGCTTACCGGCTATTGCGGCAGCTGAAATCGCTAGAGGACCCAATCGTGGTTCTGGAACCGCACGAAAAGCTCCAACTTCTGCGAGATCAACTGCGGGAGAAGATTGAAGAAAGTAGACGGATGGGAGAGGAGCGGTACAACTTGCGATCTCATCCTTCTGGCTTTAAGGCAGGCGACGAAATATATCGTCGAAACTTCCGGCAGAGCGATGCCACCCGACATTACAATGCCAAACTAGACAAGAAATTCGTGAAGTGTCGAGTCCTACAAGTAATAAGCCCCACCCGATACCTCATCGCGGACATGGCTGGTAAAACCCTGGGAATTTACCACGCAAAAGACCTTAGACGATGAAGTACAACTATTTTACACGCAAAACCTTGGCTTACCTAAATTTCTGCTAGTTGATATTTGTGGAAATTTGAGTATGAGAATTTTGGATGTTAGAAACAATGTATGTATGGAATGTGTTTGTTAAGAAATAAGAACATTATGGGCGACAATTTATGGAGCACTTTGCGGAAATGGGAAACGGTAAATGGCAGCTCCTATAGGATGCAAACTATACTCCCCAAAAGCCGAATCCACGACGCGGTTAAGGAAATGCACGAAGGATCTGTAATGCGACGCCTACGCCCGGGAATCGAAGTGATTCCGATCCCGAACCCTTACACCCGGCCAGATGGGTATGACCTCGAAATGCAAGCGGACTTCATCTTTCGTGCGGATATCGTTGCGCAGAAAATATTTTTTTTTTTCTCTCCCAAATATTTAGATCTGTGGGTTTAAATATTTGAAACATAATATTAATCAAAACCCCGACACATTTCGAGACATATCCATCTGGGAATGCCCCCCTCCACCGTTGCCATCAAAACACTATGCCACTGGCGACAAATAAAAATGCACATTGCCGCCATGTGGCGTTCCATTCCGCACATCTGTTTTGTCCGATGAGAAAACAAGGTAGTCAATTTGACAAGTGAAAGCTCCAGTATTACATAGTTGTAAAGTAGTTTTGCACGTCGCTGCGCCTTTCGTCCCTTTTAGTGAGTGAAAGTGAACTTTGCCGCGTGTGCGCATGTGCTGTGGGAAGCAGTAGAAAGGGGTACAGTGGGACAGGACAACATTGTACCAGTCTCCCCTTGCTGTGACTAGGGATTCATGCACTTTGGAGTTTGAGCAATTAGCCCAGATGGGGATATTTGGCCCCACGTGCACAAGTGCCAATGCATTGTAACAGGTAAAGAACTGAGTGTATTGTACACCCACTGCTGTAAGTTTTCAAAAACATTTACTTTCTGCTGTTTAGAATCGAAAAGAATGGAAAAGACGCTTGCGATAATTCTCGCAAGCATAATTTCGGAACTTGCATTCACTTTGGAAAGGCTTGGTTTTCTTCCCGTTAGATGCACACACGGGAAACACCTCAGTAGCATTACAGTCGACAGGATATATCTTTTTGGCACATTCTTTCAATTCCAATCGTTTCCAAACTAAAGATAGTCAAGTAATGAAAAATTGACAATATTCTTAAAAAAAAACATATCCATAAGCATACTTTTCTCCGTAGCACATTCGAAAGTTGCCAAAGCACAGGCCGTCGGGAATAGCACAAGCTTACCCTTTCTACGAGTGCAAACAGGAGGACCTGTTTTAATACAATCAATCAGTGGACATGTCACTGCCTCCAAATCGATTGTATCAACATCCAATTTTGCTGCTTGAGGGTCAATCATCACTTTTTGCTCTGTGGCCAAGGATATTGCAGCTGAAAATTTAGAAAGGACTCAACCTGAATATTACCCAATACTCAAAAGATTGCTCTCGAATCTTACCAAAGAAAAGCACTAAGCACAAAGTAAGTGACGCCTTTTTATCGTTTACTGTTAAATCTAACATACTTCACCTATGTTCCGCTATTTATAATAATAAAAGCTGACCGAGAAAATAGACTAAATATATCTGTTCAAATATTCTTCCGGAATTAAAATATCTGAATATGAATTAAGGCTTTAGGCGTTTTAAAAAAAAAAATATGGTGAAACGTTGGGAGAATATCACATGTGTAACAAATGGAACGTAACTGATGTACAAAATTACGAACTAAAAGCTATTCATTCGAAACTAGAAATTTGTGGTGTCATTTTCAATAGAATATTTATTTTTGTATGTGATCGTTCAATTGTTTTGATTTTCCTCTCATCCCAAATCAACCAATATATGTCCGAGCTTACAATAGAAATTTGTATTTATCATTTCTACATTAGCTAGTTTGGCGAATTTCTTTACCACCATATTACTTTCAATTACTTCTAATTTTGGTCACTTGAAAATTATCGAATTACCATAGGTAGATGAGAATGTTATCACAAAATTTCTGGTCTGACTCTGTGTACAATATTACAAAGCAAAAATTACTGAATAAACCTCTCTACCGTATCTGAAAATATAAAAACAAACAATACCGTTTTATGAAACATTAAAGATTTCAACATTGAATAATAATTCAAAACCTGTCCCGTAAGCAAAGCATAAAGAAATCAATTTATTTTTTTCAATTACATAAAATAAAAGAAATGATAAACGCAAACGAGCAAAAACAACAAGAATACAAAATATGATTAAAGAAAAATAGAATTACATACATTGAAAAGCAAATAAAGGTTAAAAACAAACAAAACAAAAAACATAAAATACCAGGAGACAAAAAGATATACAAAACAAAATTTATAATAGTTATAAAGGCTACTTATCGTTTGGCTATGACTGTTATTAGGAAGCTAATTAATTTTACATAGAAACTTAGTGATTACGAAATATATATATAAATATAAAGAAAATCTTTATTATATATTATTATTATGAAACTATGATAAGGACAAAAAAATATATAAACTTCTATGATGAAATATACTAATGAGAAAACAATCACTGGTACATAAAAAAAATAAGTCTATCACTAAAAAGAAATATGAAAATTTAAGATTGAAAATTTACATCAGCATAAAGAACGATTACAAAACATGCATACACCCTCATAAAATAAATGTATAACGAGAGAATGAAAGAGAGCTAGAAACGATTTAAGAAAACAAAAACAAAAAATACCTTACGTACTATTATATAACAGAATAACCATTCAAAATCGAAGGTGCATGAAATGAATGAAATTGAACGTGTGAATTCTATATGATAACAATTTAAGAAACACAAAATTGAAAGGTACAGAAAAACGCTCTTAGTTTCATCTTTCATAAACAGCCGGAACAGATACATTAGATTTTGTAATTGATTCTGTGTTTTCTAGATTCTGAAGATTAATTAGATACAGATTTCACATAAAAATACGAAAATTAACTTTGAAAAGCTAAAACGTGTAATTCTCCTTGCTTACCTATTCTAGAGTCTTCCATACGAACGTTTTTCACGTAGAAACACTTCATTTCATTAATCCTTCAATTTTTTCATGGATATTTTAAATTACATTCACTAGTTCATATTCAAAGGAAAGTAAAAACTGTAAATGTATTCAGTGATTTAAATATAAGTATATAAACGTGATTAAGTTAAATATGATATGATGAAACACTGAAACAAATGATGTTAAAATGAAGCATAATCTTTTCCTATATTCCTTGTCCGTGTGTACAATAAGTGTCTAATTCAGAGAAAAACTGCTTCTTTACTTTTTTTTTATTTTTTTTATCTGCTCATTTTCAATATAACACAGTACAGTATTTTATAAGTTTTTTTGATCAAATGGAATTTCGAAAATATTAAAATGAATTGCTAACCATAAACACGACTTTCCTATTCAGTGGTTCTTTCTGTTTCAGCGGGAGAGTGAGTGCAGGGTAGGTATGCCGTCGCGAGGGTAGGGTTTCGAAAAATTCGCTGAGGTCGGTTTCGCGTCGCGCGCGGTACGTGGTACCTTTGTTGTTTCGTCATTTCATTAGAGTAGTTTTCGTCGGTTTAATTTCGAGTAGCATACTTTTCGGTACCGCGTCGGAAATTCGGGAACGCGAGATAAAAATTAGATTTTGTATTCTTGACTGGTTAATGGAGAAATACGGAGTAATGTAGAATAGGTTTCTTCTCCGTATGGTTTTGTTTGATAACACGTTTTGAAAACGGGCATGTTCAGGTGGCTGAAAATATTGTAATTGAGCGTAACCCATTCAGAGACCCGCGACCGAAATCCTCTCCGAACTAGCTGGCCGACAAGCAGCCACCGCGTGAATGGGTTACGGTGCACGGATTGGTTGACCTGTTGGTACCATCCGTTGGCACTACTCAGACTTAACGTCTAGAACCGATGAGAGGTCGGTTCCGCGTTCGAACTTAAAAAGCTGAAAATCATTACAGATCCTCGAGAGGCCACCTTGGTGCTAACAAGGCCTTAGCGGAATTGTGAGAAACGTTCTACTGGCTCCACGCTCGAGAAGACGTAGAGGACTGGTGTTGCAGATACACAATTGCGCTTCCGTCAAAGGTCCAAAGCGACGACTGAGAGGACAAATGCAAACCTAAAACGTGGGTGTACCATTTGAAAGGATTGCTGTTAACATCGCAGGACCTTTTTCTAAATCCGAATGGGGAAATCGATACACGCTGGTTGTGGCCGATTATTTCAGCAAGTGGCCCGAGGTCTACCCCATCCCCAACCAAGAAGCAACTACTGTAGCCAAACAGCTAGTGTTAAATTGGATCAATAGGTACGGTGCACCCTGTGAACTACATTCGGATCAAGGCCGAAACTTTGAGTCACTGGTTTTTGGTGAAATAAGCGAGCTGCTGGGAATACGGAAAACGAGGACAACACCGCTGCATCCCCAATCCGATAGAATGGTCGAATGTTTCAATGGCACACACACCTGGCTAAGATGGTTGACGAGATCCAAAGGGACTGGGACCGACACATCCCACTATTTTTGATGACGTACAGAGCTGCCGAACACGCATTGACGGGCCAAGCTCCAGCCAAAGTCATTTTTGGGAAGACTATTCGTCTGCCAGCTGATATAAAGTCGGAACATCCCCTGAGAAACCCCAAACGATCTCGGAGTATGCAAGTGAGCCAAGGCAATGGTTGAATCAGATACATTAGACAGTGCGAAAACATTTCGAATCAGCTACTGAATGCATGAAGACCAGGTATGATCTAAAGGCAAATTCTAGATGACTTAGTGTGGCTATATAACACACAACGGCGGAAGGGTAGGTCTCCAAAGTTGCAGCATAATTGGGAGGAACCATACCGCGTTACAAAGCGAATCAACGACGTCGTATACTGCATACAGGAACACCGTAACCCGAGAGCCAAATTGAAAATCGTGCACCTGGACTGTTTTGCTCCATATTACATCCAGAGAGACTTGATTACAACTGGCGACACATCTTTTCGGGGAGTGTTACATGTGCAAATAATTATATATCATATTTTAATATTTTGTTTGGTACCATAGCTTAATGTTAATTAATACTGTTACATGTGCAAATAATTCTGCAAGCTCCTGTCGCAATTATTTTCGCAACTATTAAGAACATCATTATCAATAAATGAGTGTACTCGAAAGCACAAGAACCCACCAAGCATGATCAATATCTGAAAGTGACGTCACTGCGGGGTATTCAGAACTGCTCGAATCTTCCAGGTAGTTCTCGTTAAAACATTCGCCAATGTACGAGAAATGGATTGAATGACTAGAGACCCTATATAAAGCCAAGCTGAATGAATGGGGGAATAGTAAGACCACGATAGTAAAAACTGCGATAAGTGTGGAGTGCGAATTAAAGGCGATAGTTAAGATAGTTTAATTAAAAATTTATAGACAAGTGAAGAGTAAAATTGGTGAAATAGCTAAATTAATGATTGTAGATTCTTTAGTAAACAAACTCTTTTAACTTTATTTAAAAGACGTGCGTTTTCGCTTTCCCCGAACATTAAAATTATTGGCCGCGAACCATAACACGCGACAATATGTATTACATGTCAATGTTGCATTCGTAAATTACTAAAATTATAAATTACTAAGTTAAGGTTTGATTTTATACAATTATGTATCATATTTTAATATGGTGTTTGGTACCATAAGTTAATGTTAATTAATCTGTCAATGCTGCATTCATAATAACTACAATCATAAATCAATTAGCTAAAGTTTGATTTTGTACAATGGTTTGTTTGATTCAATCATAACTTACTGTAGCGATACTTTAGTATTTCTTTGGATACAATGAGCTGAGATCTAGTTTGGTTTGATATTTTGTTTGCTTTAATCGTTAATCATTATAATTATTCACAATTGCCTTTGCTTGATAAAGTCTTAAGTATACAAGTTCGTGTTTGGTTTGATTCTATACAGTTAATAATCTGTGTTTCGTTTGATGCAAATATAAATTAAGATGATAATATTTCATTTGATTCTATACAATAATGGAATAGTGTTACGTTTGATTCTATCGTATATTACAGGATTATAAATTATATCGTTTTACAGTAATGTTAAAGAATATACTGAACATATTTTCGCGTTTTATGGTTCGCGGCCAATAATTTTAATGTCCCGGGAAAGTGAAAATGCACTGTCCTTTAAATTATGTTAATATACACCATTTATAATTTCACTACTTTACAAGTCGTCTATCCATTTTTACTTCAACTGTCTATCACTTCAATATCGCTTTTTAATTCGCACTCCTCACTATCGCAGCTTTACTATATCGCGGTTGTAATAATAACCCCCCCCATTCATTCAGCTCGCCTTTATATAGGGTCTCTAGCCATTCAATCCATTTCTCATACATTGGCGAATGTCCTACCGAGAGCTACTTGCGATATTCGAGCATGATCAACATCTGAATGGAGCAGTGACGTCACTTTCAGATGTTGATCATGCTTGGTGGATTCTTTTGCTTTCGAGTACATTTGTTTTGCTGATCATGATCTTTTAAATGGTTGTGTAAACAATTGCGACAGTAGCTCGCAGAATTATTGGTACATGTAACAATATTTTCCGGTCTTAAATCGTTTTTTCTTGGAATAAACTATTATTTTTTTACATTTGAAGGATGCTGAAATTTAATTTTACTTTTAATTGGCTTTACTTTACGTTCACACTCAATGCCGATATTCTTTTTGGAAGTTAATGATTTGCTTATATTTTAGCATTACTCATCTCAAAACTATTTTTGATATTTTATTGTTACATATTTTGCATTTTTTTTTTTCTTGTTGAATACTGTAATTACAAATGAATGCCAAAGATAGAATTCGACGCTTTGCTTAGTTAGTGGTTATCATTAGAGTGTTACTATTTGATTGGTGCAGGTTTTAGTAAATCAAAAATAGTTAGCGTTCGTGAGGATTTGATGTGCAAGCAGTTCAACATAGTTTAAATATACAAAAAAATATCGTTTGTTTATACCATTCATGGTTTATTTATATTCTTTTAAATGACTTTCTTTAATGCTATAACAAACGCTCTTTATATAAGCTTTTGCTACCGCTCTCTTAAATTATTGTGCTAATAGGTTAGTAGAGAAGTTTCATTTGTAAATATTGCTAAAAGTTTAGCGGTTACTTATTGGGAACGCATTATTATGTAAATGGGGAATGAATGTTTGCCACGATCGATACGTTCGGGAATTGATTCGCTTCGGAAGAAGTTTTGCTGAGAGAAAAGCTTTCCATTGATGTAGCTTGGAGATCGTTGTTGTTGTATTCCCAAGACTTTAGTATAAGCTATTTTGGCTTTATAGGGTGTCAGATTATGAGTATGATGCATAAACTTTCCCCGGGGTGGCGGCACTTTACTGGCATAGGCCATATACGTCGCGGGCGCAGACTCAGTGTGCAAATCGGTTCGTATTCTTTTTTTATTTGCACTACAGCCTCTTTTGTGCCTTCGCTTCCTCCAAACAGCGCCTCCAACAGTCTCGGTCCGTTGACCGCGTCTTCCAATTCCGAAATCTGAACAGTGATGAACTGTCTTCGTCGACCAAGTCCTCGTTTCCTCGGTTTCCCCACTGGCCTCCGGCCTTCAGTTCTTCCAACGAATACTTTCTTGCGTATCCATTGTTCATCCATACGATTCATGTGTCTAGCCCATTGCAGCTTCCGCAGTCTTACAATCGTTGAGACCTCCGGATCGTCAAAAATGTCATACAGCTCCTCGTTGTATCGAATTCGCCATTGGTCCCCGTCTAGCTTCGCTCCGATTACCCGCCTCAGGACCCTTCGCTCAAAGGCGTTCAATATATTTGCGGATGCTTGGGTTAGAGTCCATGTTTCACACCCATAGCATAACACAGGTCTTATCACAGATTGGTATACTTGGAGCTTTGTTTTCCTGTGTATGCAGCTGGTCTTCAAGATCGTCAATACTGAATCGAATGCTTTATTTGCGAGCTGTATTCTTCGGCATATTTCGTCTCTTTCATTGTCCGTTTTCATAATTTTTTTGGCGCCTAAATACACAAATTCGCTAACATTCTCGATACTGCGTCATAAACTTTGTTTTATTTTCGTTGATTTGTAGCCCTACTAGTTTTGCTTTGCTGTCGAGTTTCAGAAGAGTTCTTTGGCAGTTGTTAACAACCGTGACAGAATATTGATGTCATCCGCATAGGCCACTCCTTGGCTCGACTTCTATAGTAATGTACCTCGCGTATCAACAGGTAGATTTCTTATAACGTACTCCAGAACCAAATTGAATAGCAATGGGGCCAAGCCCATCTTCCTGCTTTAGTCCGATATTTGTGTCAAAGGCATCGGTGAGTTGGTTATTGAAGCGGACTTGGGAGGTCATCGACGTCATTGTCATTTTGGTAAGATGGACAAATTTGGCTGGGATGCCAAAACCAAGCATTATTTGGTACAGTACGTTTCGATCAATTCTGTAGTATCCTTGCTTGAATTCAACGAAAATTTAGTATACGTTTATGTTGAACTCCCAGCATTTTTCAAGTACCTGCTTGACTGTGAACAATTGGTCTGTTGTTGATCTACCTGCCCTAAAACCACCTTGATATTCCTCAATAATACTTTTGGCGTATGATCCGATTTTACTTTCTAAGATTTTAGAAAATATTTTGTACGCCGTACAAAGCACTGATATGCCTCTATGACTTTCGCACTGTAGCTTGTCACCTATTTTGCGAAAAGGGAATAAAATTGATTGGCTCCACTTTTCGGCATATGTTCTTGTTGCCAAACGTGCTGGATGACTTCGTGAATAGCTTGATTAATACTACTGCCACCATATTTGATAAGCTCCACTGGAATCTCATCAATGCCTGGCGCTTTATTATTCTTTTGGGCTTTGATGATGGAACAAACTTCATCCAGAGTTGGTGGGACCAATGGACGCTCTCCGCAAACATCTATAGGATCTGATGTTCTGGAGCTGTGCGGAGGATTAAGGAGGTTCTTGAAATATGATGCCAATCTTTCCTTAATTTCGGTTTCATCAGCGATGATATTGCCGATGTCATCACGACAGAGCGTGGTTTTGGGCTGGTAACCAAGTTCCAGGCTACATACTACTTTGTATGCGTCTTTTGTGTTGTTGCTCAATAAACTTACATTTATACTTCTCAATTGGTCGTCATAGTATTTTCTTTTCTTAATCCTAATTATCTTATTCGCTACTCTTCTGAGATTTTCATAGTGTTCTCTCTTCGTCCTGGTTTTCCTACCTATGTATTCTACGTATTCTTTGTACGCCTGATTCTTTTTGTCTAACGCATTTTGGCACTCATCATAGAACCATGATTCTCTTGCGCCGGTCTTGATGTCCGATCGCCTGTTCTGCCACGGTCCTAACAGTCGCTTTCCCTTCCATCCAGAGCTCGTTGCTCGTCTTTAACGATGCGTCCGATAATATGGGAGCCATCTAGTTGTCGAGGGTCTCCGTGAAATTTTCGGCCACAGACGCCGTTTGGAGCCTTTCAATGTCAAATTTTTGTAGCGGGCTGGTCTTCGCTGAATATGTCTTTGACATACGACATCGATAGGTTAATTTGATCAAATAATTATCTGAGTTACAATTGGCTCCTCGGTATGTACGGATGTCAAGTGTGCTCGAGGCTCAACGTTGTTGGATCAGAACATGATCGATTTGGTTTTGTGTGTTGCCATCCGGTGATACCCAGGTCATTTTATGAATGCGTCGATGTGGGAAGCAAGTCGAACGTATGACCAGGTTTCTGCTACATGCAAAGTCAATCAGGCGCTGGCCGTTGTCATTCGTTTCATCATGGAGGCTATATCCTCCAGTCGTTCCCCGATGAGATAGCTCATTGCCTCCCTTAGTGTTGAAATCACTCAGAATTATTTTTGTGTCGTTTGTGGGCAATGAGTTGACCAGTCTTTCTAGGTGGTTGTAGAACGATTCCTTCATTTCTTCGTCCTTTTCTTCAGCCGGGGCGTGAACAACAATCAGCCAGATTTTGAAAAATTTCGCTTTTATACGGATCGTACACAACCGTTCATTGACTGCCTTAAAATCAATAACGTGCGATTTAAACTCCCTACCGTCAGCGAAGGCCACTCCGAATTCTAGTTTTCCAGTAGGCTTCCCACTTTTAAATATTGTGTGCGATCTCATGTCTAGAATGTTGTTTCCAGTCCAATTCGTTTCCTGGACTGCCATTATTTTTAATTGATATTGACTGGCCTGTTGTAAAAGGTCCTTAAGAGCGCCAGGGTAATTAAGTGATCTGACATTCCAGGATCCAATGACTTAGTCGGTTCGTATTAATCCTTAGTAATTTATTAGGCCCGAGAAATTACGCGGAAATACGCAGAAGATAGTTAATTTCAAGCTTGAAATCTGCTTCATACGAAATTTGAACAAGAATGAATGGCGGCGCAAAAATTTTAACACTTTTTTCTAATTTTTTAATTTGACAATCAGCTGCTTCTCATATACCTTCTGGTACAACACTTCACCGCCATTCAACCTTGTTCAAATTTCGAATGAAGCAGATTTCAAGCTTGAAATCAACTATCTTCTGCTTGTTTTCGCATCGATTTTCGGGGCTTTTACTTAGGGTTAATACGAACCGATTTGCACACTGAGTCTGCATCCGCACCACGTAGGGCCTATGCCAGGAAAGTACCGCCACCCCCTTTTCGTCTTAATATGTATGGTTTACGTTGTTAATGGGAGTGGGAGTCATAGATTGATAGTTTACGTGATTTTTTTTGCTCGCTGCCAATGAGCTTTAAAGATATGGTTAGTATGAACTACTAGTACGAATTTGTTTTTGGCTGGTAATTTCCTTGAAGAGCATTTGTTTCTAATTAAGTCTGTTTAATCCATTTTGTTTTTAATCCATCTATCCATCATTTAATTGTCGTTTAATTTGCTTAAATTGTCTATTACATACCTGTTTATCAATTTGTGGTGGTGAAAAGGGAGTATTATTAGAAATGGAGGTTCTTTGGCATTATGTTTGAACCGTTGTGGATTATTTATTAATCGGAATCTACTATTTATTATGCAGGGTTTTTATTAACCATAGAAATGTTGTATGAGTTAATGTAAATTAAGTCGATCTTTGTCTCACATTGAAATTCAAAGGAGTGTTTCTAAGCTTAAAAATTTTGGTGTATACTTTTATTGATTTTAGTGAATTGTTAAAAAGAGATACTGCGGTGAAAATATCTTGCGAGAAAGATTATTGTAAAAGATAGTCGAAGCGACACTATCACGCAAACTATGTTGGGCTTGGGAACATATAGTTTTGGCCTTCATTCAAGACCCTATATGCGTTCTGTCTAATTTCTCCCTAGTGACTGTCTGCTTAGTATAGCATAATGCTATCCAAGATCTTGCTGGAAGACGGTACAGTCTATTTATAAAATTTTTGATCTCGATTTCGAGAAAACGTTTGTTTAAAGAATCTTAACGTATATACTATAGCATTCCAAAATGCAATTCGATATTGTTGCCATATGTAAAGTAAAAGGATGGGAAATGGGTGGGGTTTGAATTGTCTTGCGTTGTCCCAGGAGTTTTATTAGTGACTTTTTTTCGGGAGTGAGCTGATCGTTCCCACGATCTTTTGGGATGAATTAGTGAAACTGAGAACATTAAGTGAGAGAGCGTATTCACCTGGACTTTTAGCTTTCCTTTCAGCTTTACTCTCTTGGAAGCACATTCAAAGCTTGTCATCAACGATGTGATAGCCCGTGTCAAGCACATTGTGGGTTAATCTTTTCTTATTTACTTTTTTGCTTGCTTCTTTACTTTTTCGCTTGCTCATTGGATGACAAGTACATGCTTGGATAAAAATGGGCGTATGTGCTTGCTTGCCTGATTTCATTGGCGAAGCGCGAATATGAAGGCAGTGTTTGCTCACTCACAGCCACTTCAGTGACGATGCTGAAGTATGTATGTGGTATTTCTTCGCTAGCAAAAACACTACGCCATCACGCTGGCCTTGCAAAAGTTAGTGCATGCAGAGTTGGATAAGATGCTAGAGTTGGGGTTTATAGAGGCGTATCAAAGTGCCTTGTCCTCACCGGTAAGCTTGGTGGTGAAAGCAGGTAGAATTAATCTTTGTCTATATGCCCGGAAAGTCAACACAGTGAC
The DNA here is from genome assembly GCA_963969285.1 of Odontomyia ornata. Lineage (NCBI taxonomy): Eukaryota > Metazoa > Arthropoda > Insecta > Diptera > Stratiomyidae > Odontomyia > Odontomyia ornata. The sequence continues at coordinate 46,894,285 of OZ017743.1, forward strand.
CGTTGAAGACGCTTACCCTCTTCCGCTAATCAATGGAATGTTGAGAAGACTGCCGAAGCAAACTACATTACAAATGTCGATTTGAAGGATGCCTTCTGGCAAATTTCACTAGATGAAGGGTTGAGGGATAAGACCGCTTTCAAAGTGCTCAAACAACCAATATCCAGTTCATCACAATGCCTTTTGGATTGTAACCCTCCGCATATGATGACCCATCTGATGGACAAAGTCATTCCACTTCACCTGAAACACCAAGTGTTCATTTACCTGGTAGATCTTCTACTAATCACAGAAACGTTCGACCAACGCATTCTTCTCCTGCAAGAAGTAGTCCTGCATATCAGTAAGGTATTTTAAGAACTCAAACAAGCCTTGACATCAGCTCCGGTCTTGCACAGCCTCGACTTTCAGAAACCCTTCTCCATTCATTGTGACGCAAGTCAACATGGAGTTGGGGCCGTGCTTGTGCAATTGACTCAAGAGAGAGGAAGCTTGCATTGCTTTCATTTCCAGTAAGCTGAACTCGGCCTAAAGGAACTACACCGTATCCGAGAAAGAATGTCTGGCAGTGGTGATGCCTGCCAAGAAATTCCGGGCGTATATCGAAGGCCATCCATTCAGGATCATCACCAATCACGCTTCGTTACAATGGCTGATGAACCAAGCGGAACCACATGGACGTCGGGCCCGATGGGCTCTTAAACTGCACGAGCTTAAGTTTTCCATCAAACTTCGAAAAGGAACCCAAAACATCGTTCCCGATGCTCTCTCGTGAATGTTTATCACCTGAGGGAGCAGAATTGACATTAAATGACGATGATCTCATCGAGATAGACTTAGACAGCCCCCATTTTAAGTCAGACAGCTACAATGAGTTAAGGCAAACAATCTTAACCCATCAAACTCATTTTTCTGATATGAAAGTGGTCGACGGCTATGTTTATCGACGTAATGAACACGAATCTGGTGACTCATTGCAGCAAGGCGAGTCTTTGAAACTCTGGGTACTGGAGGAAATGACTCACAATTTGATCCTCCCACACACGACCATCCTCTAAGTGCCCACGGTGGCTACGTTCGGACGCTTAAGCGCCTTAAAAACTACCTCTTTTGGCCTAAAATTTCATCTCAGGTCGAAGACGATGTAAGCGCCTGCAAGACCTGTTAAGGCACTAAAGCTCCCAACTAGCCTCTTTCACCTCCTATGAATCAACTCAGCATTCCATAGCAGTTATTTCAACGTCTGTATATAGGTCTTCCCTCGTTCCTCTATGGAATAGGTTGGAGCTATCCTTGTGCTAGACCAGCTCTCCAAATTCGTGCTGGTGAAACCTTTTCGTAAATACACGACTCTATATATTGTGAAATTTTTAGAGAGCTGAGTATTCCATGTGTTTGGTGTACCAGGAAGCGTGTACCCGGAAAATGAAGTACAGTTCTGATCTCGGCAGTTTAAGAGTCTACTCGAAGTACGGTGTCGAACATCAACTGATGCCAATGTAATCTCCCCAATATCATGTATCAGAACGTTTGAATCGCACACTCTTAGCCGCGATCCGTTCTTATGTCCATCCAACTCAGAAGGATTGGAACCGCAGATTGTCCGCCATCACTTGCGCTCTGCGGTCGTCTTATCATTCCGGCACCGGTGTCTCACCTTACTTTGACGCCTTCGGAAAGTACATGATTTGCCATGGTAAATCATACAGCCTACTACGGCACTTATCATTCTTGGGAGATCTTTTCGTTATGCTGTAGCCCCACGAAAGTTTAGGAGACCTCCGCTAACAAATTGAACGGAAGATATAGGCCGCAGGACATGTATATGAGACGCACTACAATCTAAGGTCCCAACCTTCCGATTTTAAAGAAGCGGATGAAGTCCTTCGTCGCAACTTCCACCAAAGCGACGCCTCCGGGCATTAAGATCTCAAGCTAGATTGCCGTTTTCTAAAAAGCCATATACAGAAGATTGTAGAACCCAATGTATTGGAGAAAGAAGTCGGGGTATATCACACAAAAAGCCTGCATCGATAGTTTGAACATACACTTTTTTTTCTGTCCACACTTAGTTTCAATCACATGCATAGGTTTCCAATTCACAGAAAGTCGAAAGCACTTGCATCAATCTGTCCGTCCACTACTTGTTTTCTTCTATTGCCTCACTCCGCATTCTGACCCCGAACATGATCAATTGTCCACCTGAAGATCCTTCAGCTCCTTCTTCACAATCCATGTCTCCTCGGGATCATGAGAAAATTGGCTACCCTGTAGTAATTGAGCAGTCACTTAAGCAAACTGCTCGAAAGCTATTATAACTCTGATCCGATTTTAATTGTAAATTTAAAAAATTATAACTGAAATCTACAATTGAAATTTGGACACAGTAACACCTTTTTAACGCAGCTCATCCACGGATCGCATCGCCAAATACAATCTACAGGGATGGATGAGCTGGCTTGTCAAGTGCCGTTGCGACAGGTTCCGTAAGGTGACTGTTGATAAAAAGGGACAGTCCGCTTCTGACCGCCATGCATTCCGCACGTCGGTAGAACCGCGGTCCATTCAAATTAGAATTCGGTCCGTATTTGCTCAGATATTTCAATCCAGCTCCTCGAATGGAGGCACGTTCTCATTCGAATTTCGGGATTGAGCAATAGAAAATGATCGTGCGCGTCGCTCCGCCTCCTGGTCGGCAGCTTGCCGGGAACTTTAACGCGGAATTCGCCGTACGTCGTCGTGGGAAATTAGGCAAGTTGCGAGAAAATTTAATTTTTGTGTTGTGCACGGGAGTTGTTCGCGCGGTAGCATACGCGTTGTGTACATTCTGTCCACGGGAATTTCTTTCTCTTAATATTCACACGGTTAATCCCGCATTCGTTATTTCTGCACATATTTAACCAATAAGAAAGAAAACACAACATACGAAAATATGCCGGGTTCGTGGGTGGTTCTTGATGGTGCGAATTCCACTGATTCAGAAATTGCTGTTGAGCCCATTGCTAAAAAACGCTATTCAAATTTGTTCCGAAGATAATTTTGAAGTATCTTCACCGGTACAAGAAATTCGAACATGCCAGCTTCCCGATTCACAACAATGTTTGGAGTCCCTAGAAAGAAAATTTGTTTAAGACGTGATCCGAATCTCTTGCGACAATTGGCCACAAAACGAGAAGAGTGCATCAGCAATTTGCTGAACGGTGGACTTCTTATTGATTGAGATGGTGATTTGGCGCGAGATGCTCCCATTACCTCGGGGGAAAATTTACCGGCATCTATAACCTGTGCTACCGCTTAACGTCGGTGATTCGGTAAATATCGTAGAGTAGGATCAATTCGAGGAACATCGGGAACAGGATAAGACTTCATCTGAAGTGTGTCCGGCTAATTGTTAAACAACTCTCACCTAACCCATTACATTTGGAGCCCAATAGAAACAATCTTTTATGGATCTACAATTTGGTGAACTTTTTCTATTTTTAACGAAGTTGGTATGGAAGTATCGAATCACCATTCCCGTTTTCGTCACAGTTTCCTTAATGACAGTTGGAAAGCTCCATGGAAGTGAAAAGCAAGAAAATGAAAAGTTCTTGCAACTGGGGTTTGCACAACGGGAACGAGCCAAAATCCCCAGAAAGTTGGAAGACGAGAAAAGAGGATAGTGAGCTAGAGATAGTTGAAATAAACACGACTAGTTCCTAAAGGAGACGACAAAAGTGAACAAGACTTGACAGAGAGATGATAAAGAACCAATTTTAGAACAAGACAAACCGCAACAATCCAAACAGTCTTTCGCTACGATTTGATATACTGATTGCGTGCTAATAGTGTATTGCATTGTAGCATTCCCTCAAAATTTTAATTGCTTACTGTTGTCAACCTTCAGGTTTAAAACGTGCTTAGAAATACACTGCTCAAATATTGTGTTTAGACATTTCCCCCTCTCATTGCTGGGACAATTATCTGCACAAGGCGCACCAGCTTTGTTAAAATTACGAATTTCAACAAATTTTGTTGTAGAAGAAGATAAAACGGAAGAAGGTGCTGTTGAATTAGTAGTTAAAGCTTTGCTTGAAGTTGCCCAATCACGACAGAAAAATTTGGGAATAGCTGTGATGAAACGAGATCAACCAGCTTCGGTAATAAGTCTTTGGAACGAATTAGTTCTAAATGGATCTAACACGGATGACAAAAAAGTACAAAAATGTAGCAACGTGATTCGAACTTCGAGTGGGAAATTTGCGCTCATATGTACCTCATGCAATTGTCAGTATTTAGATTTTCAACTTTTCGGTGATCACTTTTCCGATGGCTTTTGTGGGATTGAAGTAGACGAGTTCAACGCTGGTAGATTAGTCTAAGGAGAGGAAAATATCTTTATTTGTAACACAGATTGAAACGACATATATATCAATTTTACTATCGCTGTTCGCTTAGTTGTCCCATGGAGTAATTCCTTTTAGGTATTGATGAAAGAAAAATCAAAAATCTGAGGCACCCGAATTCTTGTCAACCCAAATGAGCAGTGTCGTGTTAATCGAATTTCAGCCAAATATCACATTGCCCACACCCACACCATCTACGAGCGCTCTCCGAAGATGTTAGGTTTCCTTTTAATTATTATTATTCAACACATGCTATTATTTTCGTATCGTTTATTTTTAAGATTTTGACTTTTTTGTTTTTGCCTATTTGGTTTGAATTAAAGAGATTATGGAACTACATGACATTTTTGAAAAATCTAAAATTAATTCAGAAATAAAAAATAGCTACATATTAGTGCTTTAACACAGTCATAAAAATCACGAGGATATTTTTCTAGCTAGGCGCAAACGTTGATTTGAATTCTTAAACCAAAATTTACGCTCCGACATTTTGCTTAGATATTTACTTGTTTTAGACTGAACAATTTTGTTTTGTTTTAAGGCCAAATTCAAAAGCAAAAAACTAAAAATAAAAAATTGAATTACTAAATTATAAACTTAGCCTTTCCATTTGGTTTATTTGCATCTGACCAGATATGGGACCCACCACGTTGACTGGCCCCTCCACTCTAATGAGTTATCCATCGGGTGAGCTCACCCGTTTTTAAGTCGTGTACAGGTGCTCTGGCAAGATAGAGCGTCCTTCCGCTCGCGTGCCTTAATTAACAATACTATTTCAAAAAGGCACGCCACGTGAACGTTGTGTGTAATTTCTTCTTCTCAATTAGGATAGTAATTCGATACTACATTTTTGCCAAAAAGGCGAATAACATATCAATCAAGGATTGCTTCAGTGAGGATCCAAGAGCTTTTCAAAAAAGGAGTTATTCATTGATTGAAATTGCTCACAATCGTGCCCTATTAATTTTGATCATCAAAAAGTACCTCCCACTAAAAAAAGTCGGGAAGCTGTTTAATTTAGCAGAATAAAACAATAAATATCCTACCGGCTGCACCATTTTCATTACATAACCAGTCTACCCTATGTATACTGGTATGAACTGGGAGCTCGATTCGATGTGTATCCTATAAACACCATCAAGGCTCCCGGGAAGAGAGCTCTCTGTAGGACACTTACCTGCTACTATAACCATCCAAACTAGATCACAAAAGCCGAGAGTTTATTTTAACGAGTTTCACTTTATTTCACTGTTCATTTTTGTAAAACAGTTATAAATTACATTTTTACGTATTACAATATTGAAAACCCCCAACTATTAGTATTGAGTGAAGCGCTTTTCACTTTTACCTAGACTTGTGGCGCTTCACAGGTGAACGCCAGCCTGTAGAGGGAATGAACTAGACGAGCTAATGGATCGGGGGGCCACATGGCGTGGAATGCCAAAAGGTTGATCACGGCTCAAGCCAACACCACACCCCTCTCCATTTTGTTGAATACTTCCACCTAAAACTTCAATCGCGTAATTACCCGAAAGTTTTAATTAATGTATGGGTAGCAGCACGCTCGATACTAGATTCGAACACACATTGCTGGCAATAGCTTTCCCAAAAACTTTAAATATCGTTCTTTCATGAGCTTCCAGCCTCAATTCTCTTGAAAAGTGCCGAGTAGCCGAACATGTGTGCTCTCGTTCCACGAAAGCTTTTCCTCCGCGCTCCGTCTCGCTTGCTCGGATGGTGATGCGAAACTGGAGAAATTGAGCGAAGGAGTGCATTTCGCTTAAGCTTTTGGCTTTCCCACGATCTTTTGAATGAATTAGTGAAACTGGGGACATTAAGTGAGAGATCGTATTCACCTGAACTTTTAGCTTTCCCTTCAGCTTTACTCTCTTCGAAGCACATTCAAAGCTTGTCATCCACGATGCGATAGCCCGTGTCAAGCACATTGCGCTTTAATCTTTTTTAGTCTCAAAGTCTCAAAGTGCCTTGTGCTCACCGGTAACCTTGGTGGTGAAAGCAGGTAGAATTCATCTTTTTCTAGATGCCTGGAAAGTCAACACAGTGACCGTTAAAGACGCTTACCCACTTCCGCTAATAAATGGAATATTGAGAAGACTGCCGAAAGCAAACTACATTACAAATATCGATTTGAAGGATGCCTTCTGGCAAATTCCACTAGATGAAGGGTGGAGGGATAAGACCGCTTTCAGAGTGCTCAGACAACGACTTTCCTGTTCATCACAATGCCTTTTGGCCTTGTAACACTCCGCAAATGATGACCCATCTGATGGACAAAGTCATTCCACTTCACCTGAAACACCAAGTGTTCGTTTACCTGGATGATCTTCTACTCATCATAGAAACGTTCGGCCAACGCCTCCTTCTCCTGCAAGAAGTAGTCCTGCATATCAGTAAGGCAGAACTCAGCATCATCCAGAAAACAAGTTTGTTATGAGTGAGGTCCAATATCTAGGACATGTCATCGGACATGGTACAATCAAAACGGATCCGGAAAAAACTCGGGCGACTGATGAGTTTCCCTTGCCGAAGACCGTTAAGCAGCTACGACGTTTCCTAGGAGTGTGTGGTTGGCACGCAACAGTTTTAGCGCCTCCGTCGGGCATGCCCCAGAAAGGTAAGTCCATTTGGACCGAGCTCAGTTGAAAGGTATTTTAAGAGCTCAAACAAGCCTTGAAATCTGCTCCAGTCTTGCACAGCCCCGACTTTCAATTGCCGTGCTTGTGCACTTGAGCGAAGAGGGATTGGAACCTCGTATTGCTTTCATGTCCAGTAAGCTGAACTCGGCCCAAAGGAACTACACCGTATCCGAGCAAGAATATCTGGCAGTGGTGATGGCCGTCAAGAAATTCCGGGCGTATATCGAAAGCCATCCATTCAGGATCATCACCAACCACACTTCGTTACAATGGCTGATGAACGAAGCGGAACCACACGGACGTTGGGCCCGATGGGCTCTTAAACTGCAAGGGCTTAAGTTTTCCATCAAACTTCGAAAAGGAACCCAAAACATCGTGCCCGATGCTCTCTCACGAATGTTTTCACCTGAGGGAGCGGAATTAACATTAAATGACGATGATCTCATCGAGATAGACTTAGACAGCCCGCATTTTAAGTCAGAGAGCTACAACGAGTTAAGCCAATCAATCTTAACCCATCAAAGTCATTTTCCTGATATGAAAGTGGTCGACGGCTATGTTTATCGACCGAAAGAATACGCAACCGGTGACTCGTTGCAGCAAGAAGAGTCTTTGAAACTCTGGGTACCGGACGAAATCACTCACAATCTGATCCTCCCACACACGACCATCCTCTAAGTGCTCACGGTGGCTACGTTCCGACGCTTAAGCGCCTTAAAAAGTACTTCTTTTGGTCTAAAATTTCATCTCAGGTCGAAGACGATGTAAGCGCCTGCGAGACCTGTTAAGACACTAAAGCTCCCAACTAGCCTCTTTCACCTCCTATGAATGAACTCAGCGTTCCAAAGCGCGTATTTCAACGTCTGTATATAGATCTTCCCTCGTTCCTCTATGGAATAGGTTGGAGCTATCCTTGTGCTAGACCAGCTCTCCAAATTCGTGCTGGTGGAACCTTTTCGCAAATACACGACTCTATATATTGTGAAATTTTTAGAGAGCTGAGTATTCCATGTGTTTGGTGTACCAGAAGCATGTACCCGGAAAATGGAGTACAGTTCTGATCTCGGCAGTTTAAGAGTCTACTCGAAGTACGGTGTCAAACATCAACTGACGCCAATGTAATCTCCCCAATCTCATGCATCAGAACGTTTGAATCGCGAACTCTTTGCCGCGATCCGTTCTTATGTCCATCCAACTCAGAAGGATTGGGACCGCAGATTGTCCGCCATCAATTGCGCTCTGCAGTCGTCTTATCATTCCGGCACCGGTGTCTCACCTTACTTTGACGCCTTCGGAAAGTACATGATTTGCCATGGTAAATCGTACAGCCTACTACGGCACTTATCATTCTTGGGAGATCTTGTCATCATGCTGCAGCCCCATGAAAGTTTAGGAGACCTCCGCTAACAAATTGAACGGAAGATATAGGCCGCAGAGCATGCATATGAGACGCATTACGATCTGAGGTTCTGACTTTCTGATTTTAAAGAAGGGGATGAAGTCCTTCGTCGCAACTTCCGCCAAAGCGACGCTGCTGGGCACTCAAATCTCAAGCTAGATCGCCGTTTTCTAAAAAGCCATATACAGAAGATTGTAGAACCCAATTGACGCAAAAGACCTGCGTCGATAGTTTGAACATACACTTTTTTTTCCCGTCCACACTTAGTTTCAATCATATGCAAAGTTTTCCAATTTACAGCAAGTCGAAAGCACTTGCATCAGTCTGTCCGTCCACTACTCATTTTCTTCTATTGCCTCACTCCGCATTCTGACCCCGAACATGATCGATTGTCCACCTGAAGGCCCTTCAGCTCCTTTTTCACAATCCATGTCTCCTCGGGATCGTGAGAAAATTCACTACCCTGTAGTAATTGAGCAGTCACTTAAGCAAACTGCTCGAAAGCTATTATAACTCTGATCCAATTTTAATTGTAAATTTAAAAAATTAATTATTGAAATCTACAATTGAAATTTGGACACAGTAACACCTCTTCAACGCAGCTCATCCACGGATTGCATTGCCAAATGCAATCTACAGGGATGGATGAGCTGGCTCGTCAACTGCCGTTGCGACAGGTTCCGTAAGGTGACTGTTGATAACATGGGACAGTGCGCTTCTGACCGCCATGCATTGCGCACGTCGGTAGAACTGCGGTCCATTCAAATTAGTATTCGGTCCGTATTTGCTCAGATATTTCAATCCAGCTCCTCGAATGGAGGCACGTTCTCATTCGAATTTCCGGATTGAGCAATAGAAAATGATCGTGCGCGTCGCTCCGCCTCCTGGTCGGCAGCTTGCCGGGAACTTTAACGCGGAATTCGCCGTACGTCGTCGTGGGAAATTAGGCAAGTTGCGAGAAAATTTAATTTTTGTGTTGTGCACGGGAGTTGTTCGCGCGGTAGCATACGCGTTGTGTACATTCTGTCCACGGGAATTTCTTTCTCTTAATATTCACACGGTTAATCCCGCATTCGTTATTTCTGCACATATTTAACCAATAAGAAAGAAAACACAACATACGAAAATATGCCGGGTTCGTGGGTGGTTCTTGATGGTGCGAATTCCACTGATTCAGAAATTGCTGTTGAGCCCATTGCTAAAAAACGCTATTCAAATTTGTTCCGAAGATAATTTTGAAGTATCTTCACAGCTACAGGAAATTTGAACATGCCAGCTTCCCGATTTACAACAAAGTTTAGAGTCCCTAGAAAGAAAATTTAACTGTTTAAGACGTGATCCGAATCTCTTGCGACAATTGGCCACAAAACGAGAAGAGTGCATCAGCAATTTGCTGAACGGCGGACTTCTTATTGATTGAGATGGTGATTTGGCGCGAGATGCTCCCATTACCTCGGGGGAAAATTTACCGGCATCTATAACCTGTGCTACCGCTTAACGTCGGTGATTCGGTAAATATCGAAGAGTAGGATCAATTCGAGGAACATCGGGAACAGGACGAGACTTCATCTGAAGTGTGTCCGGCTAATTGTTAAACAACTCTCACCTAACCCATTACATTTGGAGCCCAATATAAACAATCTTTTATGAATCCACAATTTGGCGAAGTTTTTCTATTTTTAACGAAGTTGGTATGGAAGTTTCGAATCACCATTCCCGTTTTCGTCACAGTTTCCTTAATGACAGTCGGAAAGCTCCATGGAAGTGAAAAGCAAGAAAATGAAAAGTTCTTGCAACTGGGGTTTGCACAACGGGAACGAGCCAAAATCCCCAGAAAGTTGGAAGATGATGAATGAGGATAGTGAGCTAGAGATGGTTGAAATAAACACGACTAGTTCCTAAAGGAGACGACAAAAGTGAACAAGACTTGACAGAGAGATGATAAAGAACCAATTTTAGAACAAGACAAACCGCAACAATCCAAACAGTCTTTCGCTACGATTTGATATCCTGATTGCGTGCTAATAGTGTATTGCATTGTAGCATTCCCTCAAAATTTTAATTTCTTACTGATGTCAACCTTCAGGTTTAAAACGTGCTTAGAAATCTTCTTCTTTGTAGCACTACAGCCCCTCTCGGGCCTTCACTTTGAGATAGTTAGAGTATCTCATTTTCATGACTGTATTCATTTTTTTGGAAGTTGGTTTGGTCAGTACCATGCTCCCTTGTGCGTCCTCAGCTATGATATGATCTGATTAAATCAGTACATGTCACCACTGAGTGAACACTCGTAGTCTGTCCGAAAAATCCCCTGAACTAAATTAACCTGGGACCTTTGGCTTATGCGTTCACGCTCTAACCGCTAGGCCACACAGACTACTTAGGCTTAGAAATACACTGCTCAAATATTGTGTTTAGACTTTTCTACCTCTCATTGCTGGGACAATTATCTGCACAAGGCGTACCAGCTTTGTTAAAATTACGAATTTCACCAAATTTTGTTGTAGAAGAAGATAAAACGGAAGAAGGCGCTGATGAATTAGTAGTTAAAGCTTTGCTTGAAGTTGCCCAATCACGACAGAAAAATTTGGGAATAGCTGTGATGAAACGAGATCAACCAGCTTCGGTAATAAGTCTTTGGAACGAATTAGGGCTAAATGGATCTAACATGGATGACGAAAAAGTACAAAAATGTAGCAACGTGATTCGAACTTCGAGTGGGAAATTTGCGCTCATATGTACCTCATGCAATTGTCAGTATTTAGATTTTCAACTTTTTGGTAATCACTTTACCGATGGCTTTTGTGGGAACGAAGTAGACGAGTTCAACGCTGGTAGATTAGTCTAAGGAGAAGAAAATATCTTTATTTGTAACACAAATTGAAACGACATATAAATCAATTTTACTATCGCTGTTCGCTTAGTTGTCCCATGGAGTAATTCCTTTTAGGTATTTATGAAAGAAAAATCAAAAATCTGAGGCACCCGAATTCTTGTCAACCCAAATTTGCAGTGTCGTCAGAGCATATATACTAAATAGCACTGGCAGTTCAACGGGTTGTCAAATGAAGCGAGAGATCCGAAGTATAAATATTATTAGTAAAGAAGGAGATGCATTCGAGTTGAGAGTAAAACACTTGAGGAAAAATGCGACAGCGCTTCATATGCAACATTAAAAAATTTTAAGTATTAGTGAGCACAACATAAAATAATCATAGTATGTGTGACATATTTCGTTGCTCTGAGAGAGAGTTTCACAAAATATTAACGAAAAAACATCTTGCCAGATGTAAATTATTTTGTTTTCATTAAAAAATGCATCTGGCAACTGTTAGGAAGTTTCGTCCAGTCGTTAACTTGATCGAAATGTCAAGCGCCAAAATGAATTTGAAAAGTAAAGATCGAAAAGAATTAAGTTAATATTTTTTATTAATAGCTTAATAGAATACTTTCACTTTTTGCATTTTCAATTCTTATAGAATCAATGGAAATGGAAGAAAAACGAAAATCTGTTGTTGGTGGGTACGAGGCACCATTGAAGGAGTTTGCGGTTCTTCCAACAGATGTTGATACGTAAAATATTTTACAATATTCAATCATTTATTCTTTTATTTTTACTAGATGGACCGCGTGGGGTATCATAAATTTGTATTTTAGGAACAATAGTAAAAATGTCATCAACGGATCTATAATAGTTCCTTATTTGAATCTTCAGTTTATTTTCCATTACTATATTATGCTAATATAGGAGAAATTTTTGAACCCATTGGTGAGCCTGGTATTTGCTTATACAATTTATTGTTCAACTTAAAGTGAGTATTATTTAAAAAAAATCTATTTATTTAAATTAAATGTGTTTTTTATTAAATACCATCATTTTCTTAGACTTTTCAAAACTGATTCAGTACTTATATTTGTAAATAAAGAGGTGCATCTAATGAAATCTTTACAAATTCATCCGGAATAACAGTGTCTTCAACTTTATCTTTAAATTTCCAACTATCTTTAAGGTTAGATTAGGGCTCGGTAGAGCTTTAGTTAAAACATCCTTCACAACCCTTCTAATGAAGAAGTAGGGGTCTCAATACATGAAACTACAATCCATAACAATCCAAAATACATGAAACTACAATCCATAACAGCGAGCTAAATCTAAATTCGTTACATTGTATTTATACTTTTCATTCACATTAAAATATTGCAAATTAAAATCTTTGTCAACTGTATTTTTAACTTTATTTTTCAATCCATCCCAAGGATTTTTCTTTCTTTCTTCTATATCATGATTATATTAACATCTATCAACAATGATTGGGACTGGACCTTTATCAGACCTAGTTACCATAATATTAGGATGACTTTTAATAAATTTATGAATATTTGAAATCATTTCATTGATTGATTGATTAAATTGATAATTTTCTTAACTTCTGATGGTATCTTCAAACATGTTAAATTTTTTATCCAACCTTCATTATAGAAATGCTGTTAGAATTATTGTTATTTAAAGCTATTATCAAATTATCAGTTTGATTATGACTATTAAATCTACTTTGTCTATTAAAAATAAGTGAAGTTTTATCCTCAAAATGCTCTTTAAATCTGTTTTTAATTTGATTATGTTTAAAAAAATATAATTCTTCAAATTTCTTAAAAAATTGTCTGTCAACTAATTCTATTATAATATCTGACTCCGAAATTAAATGTGAATTTAAATAATTTATATGTAAATTGATATCTCTTAATTTCAAACTTATCGTTTTTTTCAATTCTTAAACATAAAATATTTTAACGATCAATTACATTTTTTACTATAAATAATTTCGAAATTTTATTAAAAATACTTCAATATGGCTAGGATAAACATAGCGGTGTTTGCAAATAGTAAAAAACTTGTTTTCTTCCAGTGAATTGGCCAGCTCCTTCTTCAGTTAAACCCAGTGGTAAATTTCTTCCTTAGTGTGATGACCGAGTACCCTCTAGATGAGATTTAAAAAAGTGCACGCGCTTGTCCATTTTTCCGATGAGATGATGCGATTCAATCTGCAGTGAGTGGTTGCTCCAATCGATTATTCATTTTAAACAGCATATTCAATTCCAATACTTAATGTTCGGCAATAATTCCATATATAATTGATCATTTTTAATAGACATGCTTTTAAAGGATATTTTATTTTCAACATATACAAACCAGGCATCCTTGTTTTCTCTGAACGTAACGCACATACAACCAAATTTCACTGCAAGGTACATGAAAGACTTATCCTGCGAATCCATCAACACTTTGATATGACTAATCGGTAAAGGTCAAATATTCACTAGATCCATATCAAATTAAGTATATGAATTAATGCTAGATAGTTGCTATTAAGAGTTAATTGCACCCATTTCCATAATGCCCTAACTATTCAATACAAATAGGCCATCACGGAGATAAATACGATTACTCTCAATCGCGGCAATCCTGAAAACAATTATTATTTAAACATAACTTTCACCCCGTGTTTGTAACTTTGCGGAAAGGTCTTCACTATTACTTTTACCACATAACTCTTTTTGTTCTCAAAAGTCTTCACTTCAATCACTACAGGAGATTGCACACATTTCCAACATGTCCTAACTATTTAATGCTAATAGGACATGCTGGAAATAATTACAGTCACTCTATATTCCTGAAACACAATAATTAAATAAGACTTTTCGCGCCACAACTTTGCAAAAAGTTAATCTGCCAAGGTCAAATATTCACTTCAATTAAACTAGATGTTTGCTGTTATTAAGAGTTAATTGCATCCGTTTCCATAATGACCTAACTATTCAATACAAATAGGCCATCACGAAAATAAATACGATTGCTCTCATATTTGATTCATGAAACACAATAAATTACACAAACTTTTCAACATAGAGTTGAAACTTTGCGAAGAGGAAATCGATCCTCGATATCACTTTTGACGCACAATTCATTTATTTCTCACTAGTATTCACTAAATCAACTACGCGGAACTCATTTTGATAATTATATAGTAAGGATTTAACCTGGTATACACTGAATTAGTAAATTTACTTACGATTCGCACTCGCGTAAAGGCTGAGCTACAATCAACATAACCATACATAAAGCAAATGTCAAAAAAGTTGAACCCGAATATTTTATAGGGCATTGAGTACCTTTGACATAAGGATGACATACGCAACATGAAAAGTTGAAATCGAACGAACTTTTTATGTCAGTATGACAAATACATTGTTTACTTTAAGTGACAAGGATACATTGTTGTTCGCCATTTGAAAGGGTGAGTAAAATGTTATCCAGCTGTGAGAAATTATGCAGAAAACAAGTGTTCTCATCTGTTAAGCACAATTCCACTCTGGTATTGAAATTTAATTTAATATTTCTTCTACGCCGTTGAAGACTTTCATCAACAAAATTATAACGCATTATCAAAAACATAAAAATTCAAAATCAATTCGCAATCATCCATTTTCTTCAATTACTTTTGCCGCAATGACACTTTTTCGTATCTGTCAAGATCACATAAGCGCGAATCGTATGTAGGCGAACTATGTGCGCGCTACGTAACTTGACGTCTCTTCTTTTGTGTTATGTTGATTGTAGCACAGCGGTAAGTCACTTCTTCACAACTGGCATTTCTCAAACTGTCAAAAGAATCGTCAAAATTGTCGTGAGTAATTTTGATGCTCGTTAAGTTGGAATGAACCAATCATAATTAAGGATAATCTTTTATCTCCTGTACACGCTTAGAAATTTCAAAATTGCGTCATGCTATCTTATTCTACCGCGTTCTCAGCAAATTTTCAACTACATATGTTTTACTGAGTATACATACATTTTACTCTCGCAAATACATTTATTATTTTATGTTGTGGGTTGTTTACAGTTAGAATGGAAAATTGTTCACAGTGCCAGTGCTATTTAGTGTATACGCTCTGGTGTCGTGTTAATCGAATTTCAGCCAAATATTACATTGCACACACCCACACCATCTACGAGTGCTCTCCAAAGATGTTAGGTTTCCTTTTAATTATTATTATTCAACACATGCTATTATTTTCGTATCGTTTATTTTTAAGATTAAGATTTTTTTGTTTTTTCCCTATTTGGTTTGAATTAAAGAGATTATGGAACTACATGACATTTTTGAAAAATCTAAAATTAATTCAGAAATAAAAAATAGCTACATATTAGTGCTTTAACACAGTCATAAAAATCACGAGGATATTTTTCTAGCTAGGCGCAAACGTAGATTTGAATTCTTAAACCAAAATTTCCGCTCCGACATTTTGCTTAGATATTTACTTGTTTTAGACTGCACAATTTTGTTTTGTTTTAAGGCCAAATTCAAAAGCAAAAAACTAAAAATAAAAAATTGAATTACTAAATTATAAACTTGGCCTTTCCATTTGGTTTATTTGCATCTGACCAGATATGGGACCCACCACGTTGACTGGCCCCTCCACTCTAATGAGTTATCTATCGGGTGAGCTCACCCGTTTTTAAGTCGTGTACAGGTGCTCTGGCAAGGTAGAGCGGCCTTCCGCTCGCGTGCCCTAATTAACAATAATATTTCAAAAAGGCACGCCACGTGAACGTTGTGTGTAATTTCTTCTTCTCAATTAAGATGGTAATTCGATACTACATTTTTGCCAAAAAAGCGAATAACATATCAATCAAGGATTGCTTCAGTGAGAATCCAAGTGCTTTTTAAAAAAGGAGTTATTCATTGACTACAAACAAAAAAGAATCGAAATTGTTCGCAATCGCTCCCTATTAATTTTGATCATCGAAAAGTATCTCCCACTAAAAAAAGTTGGGAAGCTGTTTAATTTAGCTGAATAAAACAAGTAACTTTTACGGTATGTAAGAAGAAAATATTTAATAGAAATAATATTGCCATGAATATTATTTTATCGATAAAATTTCGCCATCAATTTAAACGATCAGGAAGTAACTCCCAATGTCTTACATAGCACCTTGATTAGGCTAAAGAGTAGGTGTATTGGTCACAAACGTAGCCTGTATGACATTAAAATATTATTGTCAGATTATTGTCCAATAGTTAGCACGAGGACAATTTAAGTTGGCAAAAAAGTATACCTCAGGAATTCAAACAGATACTCTTCATTATCTTATGCACTTTTTCAATAAGCTCTAAAAATCATCTTCATTCATTGCATTTTGATTGAAAGTTGACTTACTTATCAAATTTGCCTTAGGCATTTTATATGAGAAGCAAATAAAATATTTAAATTCGTTTTTAATAAAAGATTTTCATCATGATGTTTTCAATTTGAATTTTGCCGCCTATAGAGTTTGTTTGCCCCACTTCTGCTGAGACTACCCTTGGTTGAAGCCACTACCACACAATCAAAGAAGCTTCCTAAATAAATAGCCGACATTCGGCAAATTTTTGTTCTATCATTTACTCCTTTTCGCTTCCCTAAGTTTTGCATATGTTGATATGACATAACATTTCCATTTTATTCCTCTTAGTCATTGAGCGATGGCTATGCTTTAGTTAAATTCATAAATAAAATGTAATTAAGAATATAGATTGTACCGGAATTAGGGGATTGGCATGCGTTAGTTTTTAAAGAACAATCATAATCTAAATCCCGGAGCGGATTCGGTAGCTAATTTCTGTGCATTTGATTAATGCGGTCAGATTTGTCGAAGCTGATTTCGATAAAAGCTGCGAGTAATGAACACCGAAAATGTGACATGTGACGATGGCCCATGGTGTGATTGTTACGGAATTATCTTACTTCAGACTGATAGTATGTTTTCTTGCTGATGAATCATGCTCGAATAAGTTAGTCTTTCCGGGAGCAGACCGTAAATTAAGCTAGAATTATTGCGTAGCGCAATTATAAAACCGTGATATCAGTGCTTGCTAAGCGGCAAATAGGGCCGAACCTAGGATTCATCCCGTTGTAAGAAATTTCCGGTGGGTTTGAACCTGCGGCATGTTCTCCGATTAGTGCAAAACAAGGATTAAAACTTAAATTCTTCAAAACCTAAAAACGAAAAATCTATCCGGATCCCATGAAAGAATTCGAGAGTGTTTAACATAAAAATAGTAGTGTTTCTTCCTTCAAAGCAAATCAACAGGAAATCCTAGTCAGCACCCGGAAGAAAAATGTCGCCGATGATATTTACCCTGTATGGTTTTGCAATATTTTTCTTCATATTTTGGTGTGGAAAGTGGCTTGTGCACTTGTTGGCTATTAGCTACGGGTGAGTTTTAAAATTTATAATTTATTGTAACTAACCAAGTTTCGATACTTTCTAAACCTGATTTTAGACGAAGCAAGCATCTTAAAGACTAGACAGACATGGGGTATACGAACCAACTAACATAAAACCTGGCATACCACGTTCTGAAACCTAGTATCAATTCCAAGATAAATTCCCTGCATAAATGAAATTTCCCTATATGAAACTCGTTAAATCGATTTTTGGATATTTATACATTTTGATGCAACTTTACCAATTGTTGGTGCTAATCGAACCATTTCGTACGCAAATCGTTGAAAAATATAGCCAGGAATCAGATAAACATATAATTTGCTGTCATTTTATTTGGTCATCTAACCATTTGCTAGTTCATACCAGGTTTATACAACATTGCATATGTTTCATCGTTACGTGGTCTACTGATGCCAGGTTTTTTTTCTATTCTACATGTCTGTCTAGGCTTTTACATCGGTTATTTGATCTTACAGTTAGCATGGCATTGCGGAAACAGCTTTGGGTTTGACAATTGTATCGAAGCTGCTATACCATCGAGTGTACAAAATTAGTGGTTCTGTGATGGGTTAAGATGTTAATTCCAGATATGCGCCGTAGAGGTACTGCTATATATATATATATATATATATATATATATATATATATATATATATATATATATATATATATATATATATACATAAATATATATATATATATATATATATATATATATATATATATACATAAATATATATATATATATATATATATATATATATATATACATAAATATATATATATATATATATATACATAAATATGTATATATATATATATATATATATATACATAAATATATATATATATATATATATATACATATATATATATATATATATATATATATATATATATATATATATACATAAATATATATATATATATATATATATACATATATATATATATATATATATATATATACATAATATATATATATATATATATATATATATATATATATATATATATATATATATATATACATATATATATATATATATATACATATATATATATATATATATATATATATATATATATATATATATATATACATATATATATATATATATATATATATATATATATATATATATATATATATATATATATATATTGTCGCGTGTTCTTGGTTCGCGGCCAATAATTTTAATGCTCCGGGAAAGTGAAAACGCAATGTCTTTTAATTTAAGTTAAAAGAGTTTATGTAATTACAAAAATGCACAATCACTTATTAATTATTTCACAATTTTGATTTTCACTTTCAAAATTAAAACGTCCTATCGCAATTGTCTTTTAAAATTACTTCACTATTACTTGATCGCTATTCACACTCCACACACTATCGCCGTGTTTACTATCGCGGTTGAATGAATGATTCCCCCCGTTCATTCAGCTCGCCTTTATATAGGGTCTCTAATCATTCAACTCAGTTCTCGTACATTTGTGAATTAGCGGGAACATTCCAGCAGCGTAATGAATGGAGCAGTGACTCACTTTCAGATGTTGATCATGCTTGTTAAGTTCTCGTGGTTTCGAGTAAATTCGTTTTGATGTTCTTAATGGTTGTGAAAACAATTGCGACAGTAGCTCGCAGAATTATTTGTACATGTAAGACTGCCCCCACGTCAGTTCTTTTTGCCCCGAAAAGATGTGTCGCCATTGGTAGTCAATTCTCCCTGGGTGTAATATGGGGCAAGACGGTCCAGATGCACGATTTTTATTTTGGCTCTCGCCAAAATGTTAGGTTTCTTGCAACGAACGTTGCAACCTCAACTGCCTGGAGTAAATATAACCACAACGCTACACCCTATGTGTAGCGTTGATACCTGTAAAGGAAGCAAAGCACTGTAACTACTACCGAACGAACACCTTCCTCCAGTATAAACTAAACTTTCTTGTTTTAATGCACATTTATTTAATTTTAAATATTTAAACAAATTATTCTGGGCATGTTGGCGATGCAGGCGAAGACGTGTTTCTCGCTAATTTTTTAAGCCGCTGCTAGCTCTTGAACTCAGCCTCCAGTTGTCGATATTGCCGCCTAAAACTTTCTCGCTCAGCCGAAGTGACCGCAACTCGTGCCAGCCTTCGCAGGTCGCTTGCTTGGCGCCGGTATGCAACTATTCGGCCGCCTCGTTGTCGCTTCTCGGGTATTGGCTCAGGTGGTGGGCTGCAAAGCTTCGCTGTTCGAGCGCGGTATTCCTCGATCGTCAATGGTCGCGGGCCTGCCGTGGGCGATGCTTCACTAGCCTGCTCCAATGCCGGACGGTCCGTCGGCATAACAAATGATTCCCTCTGCGTGTCTGGGACTTCGAAGTTGTACGATGTTCGCTTGTCCGCTGCTTGGCTTTCCTTTGTATGTTACCTTGTATGTTCAGCACGACGAGGCCTTAATCGCTTTTCGCTATTCCTGGCGGAAGCCTTGGAAGTGGTTTTGTTCGGGCATACACCTTGAACAAGCTACTCAACGATTAAGACACCATTGTTGGAACCACCAGGTTCTTTTATACTCGAAGATAGCCTACTTTTAATTGATTTATTGATTATCAAGCAAAATAATGGTTTCAATTTAGTTCATTCAAACATTTCAGAACCCCGACAATCTCTTCCTCCGTAGCTGCTACAGCTATAACGCGAAAGCTCCCGTCTTTGCCACGCCCACTTTCGCTCTTAACAGTAAGTTTCTCTTTTAAGACTCGGCTCGGTACATTAAATATGCCGAAGATTTTGTGTGTACACGCGAGTCGAGGTTTTGTGTTTTAATGCAAGTGCAAGTTAGACACACCTCTTTCATGCATGTGTAATTAATTGTGATAAGCGAAGTATCAGGCAACTCGTGACTTTATCAAAGAGAGGGAGTCATGATAAGTAAAGTAGCATGCAACTAGAGAAATAGCATGCAATAAGTATATCGCATGTGACCTATAACAATGCGATATACGACGTCGTTGATTCGCTTTGTAACTCGATATGGTCCCTCCCAATTATGGTGCAACTTTGGAGACCTACCCTTCCGCCGTTGCGGGTTATATAGCCACACCAAGTCAACTTGCTGGAAGCCAGTAGAATTTGCCTTGAGATCATACCTGGTCTTCATGCGGTCAGTAGCCGATTCGAGGTGTTTTCGCACTGTCCGATGTATCTGGTTCAACCGTTGTCTTAGATCACTTGCGTACTCCGAGATCGTTTGGGGTTTCTCAGGGGGTGTTCCGAACTTTATATCGGCTGGCAGACGAAGTCTTTCCAAAAATGACTTTGGCAGGGGCTTGGCCCGTCGATGCATGTTCGGCAGCTCTGTACGCCATCAAAAATAGTGGGATATGTCGGTCCCAGTCCCTTTGGTTCTCGCCAACCATCTTGGCCAGATGTTTATTTAGCGTGCCGTTGAAACGTTCGACCATTCCATCGGATTGGGGATGCAGCGGTGTTGTCCTCGTTTTCCGTATTTCCAGTAGTTCACACATTTCGCCAAAAACTAGTGACTCAAAGTTTCGGCCTTGATCCGAATGTAATTCGCAAGGTACGCCGCACCTACTGACCCAATTTAGCACTAGCTACTCGGCTACGGTAGTTGCTTCCTGGTTGGGAATGGGGTAGACCTCGGGCCACTTGCTGAAATAATCGGCTACAACCAGCGTGTATCGATTTCCCCATTCGGATTCAGGAAAGGGTCCAGCGATGTCAACGGCAATCCTTTCAAACGGTACACCCACGTTATAGGTTTGCATTTGTCCCCTCAGTCATCGCTTTGGACCTTTGACGGAAGCGCAAATTGTGCATCTGCGACACCAGTCCTCTACGTCTTCTCGAGCGTGGAGCCAGTAGAACCTTTCCCGCAATTTCGCTAAGGTCTTGTTAACACCAAGGTGGCCTCCCGAGGATCCTTCTTGCATTTCCTTAACCACATCGTGGATTCGGCTTTTGGGTAGTATAGTTTGCATCCTATAGGAGCTACCATCCGCCGTTTCCCATTGCCGCTTGAGTACGCCACCCTCCACCTGAAGGGAGTTCCATTGTGCCCAATAGCTTTTCAGGGTTGTGCCATGCATTGAAACGTCTTTCCACTCAGGTCGCCCAGTCGTCTCCTTCCATACAAGCAATGGTCCGATGTCTTCATCGGCTAACTGGGCGTTTCGAATCTCCTCCGATGACCAACCTTCATCGAATTCGGCCGTTATCAATCGCAGATCAACGGGCGGTTCCTTTTCCTCAATCCGTCGGCGATGCTTGCAGTTAGCTGGACATGGACGGCGGGATAGGGCGTTAGCATTTCCATGAACTCCGCCCTTCCGATGAACAATTTCGTAGTCGTATGATTGCAATCTTTCGATCCATCTCGCAACTTGTCCCTCGGTTTTTTTGAAGTTGAGCAGCCATCTCAGTGATGCATGGTCCGTTCGAAGAACAAATTTCTGGTCATATAGGTATTTGTGGAACTGCTTGGTGGCCTCTATTATAGCCAATAGCTCCTTCCTGGTCACGCAGTAGTTCCTCTCACTTATTGAAAGAACTCGACTGGAATACGAGAGGACTCTTTCTTCGCCATCGATCTGCTGGGAGAGTACAGCTCCAATACCGCCGTTGCTCGCATCGGTGTCGCGCGTTATGGTTCGCGGCTGATAAGTTTAATGTCCCGGGAAAGTGAAAACGCACTGTCTTTTAAGTTAAAAGAAGTTATTTACTAAGAGTGCACATAATTAATATCACTCTATTTTACAAATCAAATTCTAATTTACATTTCACTTGTCTATCAATTGATGTCTCTACTGTCTTTAAATGTATTCTGAAAATTTTTACTTCACTATCAATCAATATCGCCTTTAATTCGCGCTCCACTCTTATCGCAGTTTTACTCTGACTATCTCCCCCATTCAATCAGCTCGGCCTCATTCAATCTATTTCTCGTATATTGGCGAACACTACCTGGAATATTCGAGCAATTCTGAATACCCGGAGTGACATTACTTTCAGATATTGATGATGGATATACGTGGTCCACTCTTGTGCTTTCGAGTACATGCTTTTGATGTCATTCGTTTACTTTTCTTGGTTGCCTCTTTTCGACAACAATTGCGACAGTAGCTCGCAGAATTGTGTGGACATGTAACACTGCCTCAACCTCAGTTTTTTTCGCCCCGAAAATATGTGTCGCCAGTTGTAGTTAAGTCTCCCTGGTAGTAATATGGGGCAAGACGGTCCAGGTGCACGATTTTCAGCTTGGCTCGCAGCTTACGGTGTTCCTGAATGCGAAACACAACGTCGTTGATTCGCTTTGGAACTCGGTATGGTCCTCCCAATTATGCTGCAATTTTGGAGACCTACCCTTCCGCCGTTGTGTGTTATAAAGCCATACCAAGTCATCTTGCTGGAAGCCAGTAGAATTTGCCTTTAGATCATACCTAGTCTTCATGCGGCCAGTAGCCGATTTGAGGTGTTTTCACACTGTTCGATGTATCTGGTTTAACCGTTGCCTTGGGTCACTTGCGTACCTTGAGATCGTTTCGGGAACAGTCTTTTCAAAAATGACTTTGGCTGGGGCTTGACCCGGCGATGCATGTTCAGCAGCTCTACACGCCATCAAACAATGCCAGGCAGCCTTTGAGACCTTGAAGGAGAAGCTGTGTGAATCACCCGTGCTGGCATATCCAAAACCCGAAAAAATATGCAAATGAACTAACAGTTAGATTGAGTACGTCTCTACTGAAAGCACGAGAAATGATTGAAAGTGTCAAATTAAAACGAGTAAATGAACAAAAGTATATAAATCCTTTGAACATAAAAATTGGAGATATGATTGTATTGAAAAATTAAAATTTCAAAAAACATCAAAAACCCTATAAAGGCCCTTACAATGCACTAGACGTAAAAGATAGTAATGTTTTAATAGATATAGACGGAATTCATAAACTTGTACACAAAACTAATATAAAATTATACGAATAAGAATAATTTTTCAACTTTCAGTAAATACAAAGTCAATAAATAAAGTAAATATTATGATTCGTCTTAATATATAGCATTTAAACTAATACAATTGCCGCCGTAACATCTCCACCTTCCTTTGGGCACTCCTACCTTTTCCTTTGTGTATTTATTTATTTTCTTTAACATTTTTCCAATTTCCCTATAATTTTTACTTCCCCATCATCACAATCCTACCCTTTTCCCTTATTTCCAACCAAAATAATATATAAAACTAATTCAATTTTCCCACTAACAACATTCCATTGATTAATTCCCACTTACAAAACTTCATTCAATACCTTTTCCCTAACAAAACCTAATTCCTTCCTATTCACTAGTTCCCACTAACAAATTTTTATTTTTTTTATACTTACAAAAATTAATTCACATCTCCCTACTAACAAAATTCAATCTCGTACTCAGATGCATCGTTGAAGTTGCTTATGAGATGAATGGGAGATCGACAAGACATGGCAACATTGGCTGCGTCGCGAGTTCTCGACCGGAGGACCGCTGGAACCCTGGGTTCAAGTTCCCCCGGCCGCAGGGAAGCACTCTTTTTGGGGTATCGGCAAAATCAATAGTTTCCGTATATGTATATGTGACACTTTGCATTCAATCAAGCGCTTCTTTGATGATGCAAATTGCCATATATGCAAATCAATGGATACTATTGTGTTTGTCGATACGGGAAAAAGGATGTGTTGGTAGCGGGATCGAAGTGTAATGAACTTCGATTACGTTTCCCATATGCGGCAACGGTAATTGAAAATGAAAATGAGATTGCGGAATCGGATTCGATGGAAGTGAAAATGCGGGATTAAGTTGTTGGGATAAAGGCAGTTAGTATTTGGCTGGTGAAGATAAGGGAGTTTTCTGTGTACGGTAAAAGTTATTTTTGGGGGCTTTAAAATTGGGAAAAAAGGAGTTTTGGGGGTAGAATGTGAATGGGAATTGAATAGACTTTTTGGAGTTTTAGTGACGGAGGAGTAGGGTGGAAGGCTTGGAAACGTGAAGTGAATTTTAATTTGGAGGATGGGATTTTTGTTTGGGAATTGACTTCAGTGACGGAAGATCAGAGTAGAAAAAATGGAAAAGTGAATTCTAAGTTGAAATTTGAGAATTAACTATGTGGAAAAGATTAAATTAGTGCGAATTTGAAGTTGAAGTAGTTCAAACAGAACGAAGTGCCGCGAGTGATTCTTCCCTTAAAAAAAAGCAAGACAAAAAAACTGTTTTGTTTGGTTTCGAAGAGGGCCAGGTGCCGGAATTAAAGTTTTCATATTTTGCGAGTAAGCCATATTGATGGATCGGAGAGTGCGATAAGTGGCCGTTGCGTGTTCCTTGGTTTTTGTTTTTTATTATTGATTGAATTTTAAAATTAGTTTAAAACTAATTTAAAATTTGGTTTCCAGTGGCCCCACACTCTTTTTTTTGTCTTCGCCGAGCACTCGGAGATCAACGAGGAAAAGGAGTGAGTATTTATCTGGTTTATTTTCTTATCTTATGCTGTAAAATCGCATCGTCAAGTTCTTATTTTTCCTTTTGTTTTCCTTTATATAAAAGATTTTATTTGATTGTTTTCTTACGTACACAAACTTTTAAAGGGGTCCTTTTTTTCTCGTTTTATTATTGAAACTAATAATTTGTAGATTTTTTTGTAGTAGAAATTTGTTTTTTTTTTTGTGAATAAAACGGCCATGTCAGATTAAACCCATCATCTTTCATTTCTCAAAATGACCTCTCCCTTTCCCGTCCTTTTCCCGCCGTGTTAGTATTTATATGTAAGGTGGCTCAGCACGAGCAGAGGGTGTCCCGGAAATCCAACGACACGACTGAGCGCTAGTCGGCCTCAGTATGCCACCCCGGGCTACACATCCCTCTGCCAAAACTTAATCTCTGCAACTGCGGTGACTTCCGCGGTTGCAACATATGGCGCCCAAAAGTAGGTTTTGTTGATTATTTCATTTTTAAAAGCACCATTCGTTGCCTTGCAACACATGGCGCCCAATCGGTTTTCTAAAGGTTTAAGTTGATTTTATTAGTTTTTAGTTAAAGCTTAAATTTTTCAATTTTAGATTTGTTGGGCTGAGTACCTGGAGGGCCTGACTTGAAAAGTGGTCCGAGCATTTCTGGGAATTTATTATTTTTTTTTTTGTTAGAAATTGTTGATAATTTGTTTGAATGATGATAATTGTTTGAGTAATAGTTTGAAAAGTTTTGTTTTAGATTTTGATAATTGATCATGGAATCTTGATCACGGGGTTCGCCGCAGTTGCAGTGGCGCCCACCGTGCTGGTTTGTGTTTGATAGTCTTCGCCGGCTATGATAGCAGTCATGCTGTAGCAGTGTGGATGTTGGTGGGGGTTCACCGAATTTTGAGTCGTTGGTTATATCTCCCTGCACGGGATAGTAGGACTTAGATCCAATTCTTGGAATTAGCCAGCGCTTTCGGCCCTTCCATCATCTATCTGGTTTTAGCTTTGGGATTTGCGCGGCTCTTGTCCGCGCCATTATGAAGTCCGTGAAGTTTCATAATGGTCTCGTAGTCGGCCCTGTGTGTTGACAATATGAGCAGAGTCCGCCTTCAAAGTCCATTCACTGCTAATCAATCGCAATAATAACCACAACCATTAATTGTTATTATTGCCATAGTCTGTTTGTCAATCTGTGGAATCATTTTTATTTCGTATTATTTAAAATTTGTGTTAAACTTTTTTGATTTTAATTTAGGTAGCTTGAATTTTTGTTTATGGAATTCAGCATTTACGGTAGTAGAGTTTGGTTTTTTTTTTTTATATAATACTATAGGAACCGAATAACCATGCGTCGGCGAACGGCTAGTTGGGATCCAACCTATACCCAACTTGATAGAGAGTTGGAACGGCTTAGCCTATCATCCAGCCTGCGAGAAGCACAAGACGCACTTCCTCAAGCTGGTGCGCCAAGCGCGGCAGCTACTCCGCAGATACGGGCGCCCGGTAGTTCCCTTGCTTCTACTACACGCCAGGCGGTGCAGGAAACGTCACCTCACGTCACCTTCCGCGAATCCCGACGCAATGAATTTGCCACGCCAGATCGACTTCCCATCGCCAAATGGGGTATCACATTTGATGGTGGAGTAAATTTATTTATTTATTTATTTATTCAAATCCATTTAACAGACAGAAATCCAATTACAAAACAGACTTAGACAATTGAATAAAGTTAAATATAATTTAGAGTAAGAGAAATTAATACAACAAATCAAGCAGAAAAAAGTTAATTAAAAAATGTAAGAAATGAAGTTAGAGTCTAGATTAAAGTTTGAAAAAATTGAGTGATGAGCAACATTAATCACTATTCGCAAAAAGTAACGTCTTTAGTTTAATTTTAAAAACAAAGTAGGACGTGGATAGAGAACCAAGCTCAAGGCTGTTATGCATTCTGATGATTCGCGGCATAATTGAGTGAAAATATAAATCCGTCCGGGTGTACGGAACCTCGAGAATGTGCATACAGTCTGTAGTGCAAGTCTGCGCTTAGGGTGGAGGCAATTTGTTGGTGGTACAACTTATAAAGGAAACATTGATCTAACAAGGTTCTGCGGGACGACAGATAAGGGAGACGAAGTATGGGTAGACGACGCTCATAAGACTCATAAGCTATGTTGACTTTGAAAAACACAATACGGATAGACTTACGCTGAACAGCTTCTAGTGAGTTCACAAGATATAAATGTCTAGGAGACCACACTACTGAGCAGTACTAAAGAAGCGGGCGTGCCCGCCCAGCAATTTATATTTCGCATGGGTAGCTTGACCAGCGATAACAACTTGTCAGACCGAGATTTGATGAGGGATCTACATGTGCTACTGAAAGGAGCGGCACAACAGTGGTACTGGCAGGTTCGCAACATCTTTCGGGAGAATCTGACCTGGCCAAGATTCAAATGCGGGGTGATGGAGCGGTTTTTACCACATCTCACTGATGACGATATTCGCCGTACAATGCACGGTCGCCTTCGGCGTCCCGGGGAAAAATTCATCGAATTCTGTGAATCCCTGGAGGCACTGTCATTACAACTCCAAATGCCTATTCTTGATTCCGATCTACAATGCATCGTATCTAAGAATATGAGCCCACGGCTTCAGGATTACCTGGCAGGCCTGACCTTTCCGTCCACCAGGGAGTTGGTCAGAAGACGCTGTCGCACAAAGGTACGTGGAGGGGCGTAGAGTCCCGGCACAGGCTGTTCGAAAGACGTGCGGTGGGAGGAGTGCATTCCGTACAACTTCTGGAAAATCTGATGGACTGGGACATATACGATAAACCGTATTCTCCGAAATGAACAAAATTTCGGTAGCGAGGAACCCTTAAATTGGAGAAATGTTCGCAATTCGACAGCGTGCGATCTACCCTCTCAGCTTCCGCAACCCAATCAATGCCTTCCCCTTGAGACTCCTCAGATTCAAGCGGTAGCATCCCGACCGTAAATTGGTTCTTCTTCGGACTATCAACAACGAAGTCAATTAAGGATGTGTTGGGATTGCAAGGATTTAGGCCATAATTGGATCCGAAGCTCAGACGCCTCCAGTGACTGAGACCTACGCCTTTTAATAACCGCATTATTTTCCCTCCTGCAAACTCTTCCCACCGTTCCCAACGCCCTGGCACATTTTGTCAGTCAATTTCAATACACCGTGTAGTGAATAGATAAATTTCAAAGTCCGTGAAGGACTGCAGCGATGGTCTGCTGCCTCGGCAGAAGAAGATGTAAGAATGCCCTTGTCTGGGGACGCGTGAATGCGCTGGCAGGCTAGCATTGCGGTGTCGTGGGGCGGGTTCATTCCCCCAGCACAAGGACCCACTACAAAAGAATTTCGCATTCACGAATTTCTGGGGTCAAAAAGAAAGGCGACCGAAGTCGCAAAAATTGAAGGCAACCATACCGAGAGAAAATGACTTCTTCAGAGAACAAGTGAAACAAGTAAAAATGGGCGAAATCAGGGTAACTTCGTCTTTACCCGAAGAGGCTCATGGCCCACAAATAAGAGGGGGTGGTGATGGAGCCCCCGCGCACCCGCCCAACCGGATCAAAATCCATAAATGTTGTAGTGGCCAGGTATTCCTCTTCTAAGTGGAAAACTCATACAACTTAACTTGCATGAGCCTTCCCATCAGAGGAGAAGTACCCCGGTGATCAATTTATGCCATAGAATTATGCAATTCGATTACATAACCCTATGTCATAAAGAGGCACCTTGCTCGGGCCACTCAACCCGCGAAGTCACCTGAAACAAAAAGAGGTTAGTTAATGCCCGATGGCTTGCTCATTTGTGGTGTGGAGAGCCTAGCATCGTCAGAGGAGAAGGAACGGAAAGACCGACGGTTCATTTTAACTAATCATTGTTTTTATTTTTTTGTTAAAAATACATGTGTATTCCATTTTGATTTATCGCAATGCATATATTATGGAAATGGTAATGTATCTAGAAAAATTCAGTCTCAACAACTGTCGCTATAAAATTTTCTTGTCAGATTGCTTTTCGTTATTCAAATTCAAGTAATTTATTTCGATTTTTAATTATTGTTTGTCACCTATTTCTTCTTCGCTTCAAGTTCAAATGACCCAGTAAAATTTATTCGAATTATTTTTAACATTATCTTTCATTTGTTGGTTTTTTTTTTATCTTTTTGAATTAAGGCACGAGTAATTTTTGATTCATATAAAGGCAATGTATGTAACTCATAAAATAGACAAACAATTTGCATACAACGGGATTTTCGGTAGTAAATATAGCAAATAGTAGAAAAATAATATAATAAATAATTTACAAAAACTGGGTACTTACCCACATGGTCCGTCGTGCACTCGATGGCTATGCAGATTTTAAATTGATCGTTGCTATATAATTCACCTAGAGATACAAGTTTATAACCCGTTAATGCAATACGATCTTCAGACGCTACTAATAATGCACACTTATAGGATCGACAAAAACTTATCGCTCGGAGAATTGATCTTGTGGTGATTGTTGGGGACAGATGATGAGGTGAAAGTAACAATCGCTCCACCACGTGACGAGGATGATGATTGCACTGCTGCCAATCTATTAGCGGTGGATGACGAGGACGATGGGGCTGCCGCGTTTACAGAAGTTTGCGCAGGATATAAATCGTCGTACTGACTTTGCAGCCGTTTTTGTGACTGATTGTATGAATGATGATCACTACTACCACCTGTTGTGGATTGATTTGCAGAAGGGATTGCACTTCAATTCTTACTACTGCTGCTGCCCGTATTTGCAGTCTGTTGTTGGTTCGTGCTGCTTGTAGCGTTGCTTGTATGACCGCCCTGTATGTGAGGGCGGCTCCAAAAGTCGTAATTCGACGGAAAATGCGAAGTTTTCATTTGTATTTTATTCAGAATATGAACAAGAATTTCTTTCTCAATATTCTCTTAAAATGTGATAAGTAACGATTTCTTTGATTAATAGAATTGATGTGGAAAAATAATTCAATTAATAAATGTGCGCGTGGGGGAAGTTTAATGTATATTTCTTATGAATATTTTATTTTCTGCTTCTATTAGGAATGATAGCACAGTTTTATTTACATTTTATAATTTTACTTTAATTAATTCGATTATTTCATGCACTAAATGAATTATGGGTGTGGTTTCACTTATTTGACGATACTTAGGATAGTTATATCTTTTCTTCAACTCTAAGAAAAATTTTTATTCAAAGGGGTACACAAACGGGACTCGTTCCCGGAGCTCAGAATATCCAAAAGGGGTCCACAAGCGAAGGCTATACGAAGCTCTACGACCGCCGAAATAGATATTTCGCAACCGTAATTCTTTTTTTTTGTAACTTTTCTCGACGGCAATGGCTCGTTTTGTTTTCTTTGACGTTTTATTTGTGTGAACTCATTTTCTCTACACGCACAAATCACACACACCCGCACAAAGTTTGCACGCACACCCACACTGGTGCTTGGAATTTATATGATAATAGAGAACCGTTAAAGAACTCTAATGTTTAACTGGGAGAAAGATTTGTCTAATTTTCACGGGTAACGGAGTTCTCATGCAAAAACTGCTTGCATAGAAATGGCAAATCAAACAAAACATAACTCCAACGACGGCGATAGGGCGTACATCCTCGCGGATGCTGCATCAACCAGAGCCAAAGAAATGATGATAATTCACTGGCAATTGACGGCTCTCAGCTTAATCCACGCACTATTGACCATCAGTCCAATGACTTCACTTTCCACTCACGAATAAGACTTCGTCAATTGTGCAATAGAACCTGAATTATCTCACTAGGAAAACTACATCAACAATACTATTCCTATTTTCATTGTTTTATTGCAGCCACTATCCAACTGCAATGTTCTATCACACGCTAACCGAATCTTTTCTTCATATCGCTTATTATGACTGTCCAGTTGCTGGTGGACTTCGCGCGATGTGTCCGCGGTGACGATCAGCAAGAGACTCCCCCCAAATGTGTAGAGGTAGGTTGTTGAGCTGACGACGACGATCGCGACGAGCATGATCGCTATGTAGGATCCAATAGCATACCATGACTCTGTAGATCTGGATGCTGTTGATGTTGTTGTAGCTGTTGTTGATGTTGAATTGGATCGAACATTTTCATTATGTGATCAATACAAACTGCACGCAAATGTATAGAGGCAGGTTGTGGAGCTTAAATGGTTTGTGCGACACGCCTGAATGTAAATGTGCATCCGCGGATGGGATGCATGGAATACCAAGTTGCGTTGAGTAGATTGTTCACTGATAGAATTGTTAGTAACAATTCTATGAGTGTAAATGTATATTTTGGTATGTCTAGGATTACGATGAGCTGGGTGAGAGAATGTGTGTTTTACGTAACTTCAAGTCATAGTAGGATTTTCTAGATGGAAATGGTTTGCTGGTTGTGTAGTGAATTAGTAGATCTGGTCTATATTATGCATGAATTTTCTTTAACCCTTTGCCTGCGCCGAATTCGAATCGAGCATTTTTATTTATAACCACATTTTTGGTTGTTGAACATTTTAAAGAAGACATTGGATATTTAAGGAATTCTAAACTGCATAATCATTAATGTCTACTTGATTACCATGCTGTAGGGATGAAGTAGATAGGAAAGTTTTAAAGCAGTTTGATAGGGTAACTGCTCTATTGCTACAACCGCCCGCCTGTCCCAAGTAGCTTTCCTGATAAGTTATGGAAAGGCGGGCGATGATCTTGAGTCACCCGCTAGTTTAAGAGCACGACCTTTTCGGGATCCCTTTCGGAGATCCTGGAGATATTTCTTCGCCAGGCGTCTCATGAAGCGTGCCTGCGTGGAGTCAATTGTGGTCACTCCTGGCAACAATAGGCCTTACGCGGATATTTTTGTCAAGGGTCGCAAATTGACGGGCTTGCTTGATAGCGGAGCCAGTGTCAGTATTCTCGGAGCCGGAGCCTTGGATCTGCTGTCAGACTTGGGCTTGTATATGCATTCCATGCATGCTCACGTCCAGACTGCATCAGGGCAGAAGAATCAAGTTCTGGGAGACGTCACCACATTGGTGCGATTTAATAACAACACCAAATTGATGAGATTCCTGGTTGTTCCTTCCTTGACGCACGCAGTGTATCTTGGAATTCACTTCTGGGATCTCTTCAAAACAGCACCAATCCAGGTCAACGCCATCGAAGCAGCCTCGGAGCCTCAAAGCCCTAAATTCCATCTGCTGTCCCCAAAGGATCAGCAACGACTGGACTTCGTCAAACAGCAGTTTCCGTCGTATAATGAGAAAGGCTTGGGTAGGACCAGTCTCGTGTCTCATCACATCGACACTGGTTCTGCTCGACCCATTAAGCAGCGGCATTATGCTGTCTCGCCTGTTACGCAAAAACTGTTGTATGATGAACTCGATTGTATGTTGTCTTTGGGGGTAATAGAGGAAAGTCAGAGTTCGTGAAGTTCTCCTGTGACCCTTGTCAGAAAACCCGGCAAGGTGCGTTTATGCCTTGACGCTAGACGCCTCAACGAGGTGACCGTTAAAGTCGCCTATCCGTTGCCACTGATTGAAGGTCTTTTGGCACGGTTGCAGAGTACCAGGTACACTACCAGCTTGGACCTGAAGGATGCCTTTTGGCAAATACCGTTAGATGAGGCAAGTAAGGAAAAAACGGCCTTTACTGTCCCTGGTAGGCCCTTCTACCATTTCAACGTAATGCCGTTCGGTTTATGTAATGCTCCCCAAACGATGTGTCGATTGATGCATAAGGTAATACCGCATGAGCTGCAGGACAAGGTATTTGTTTACCCAGATGACCTGCTTGTTACAAGTTCAACATTTGATGAGCACTTGGAGCTCCTGAGTACTGTTGCAAAACTGCTCAGGGACGCCAACTTGACCATCAATGTTGAAAAGAGCAAGTTCTTCAAGAAGGAGATAAAATATCTTGGCTTTGTAGTGTGTGATGGTATCCTGCGCACCGACCCGGAGAAGGGTTTCATCCTGAACCCCGAACGGCCAAAGACGTGAGACGATTCATGGGCATGGCAGGATGGTACAGGCGTCTTATTCCAAACTTCGCCTCGGTTACGGCCTCTCTAATGGATTTGCTAAAGGGCAAAATTGCCTTCAAGTGGTCTGCTTCCGCCAATAGTGCTTTCAATAAAGTGAAACACTTGTTGATTTCTGCTCCAGTGCTGGCCAACCCCGACTTTACGAAGCACTTCTATATCCAGTGTGACGCAAGTATAGTGGGTATTGGAAGTGTTTTGTTCCAGAAGGACGATGAAGGTGGAGAGCATCCAATCGCATATATGTCGATGAAGCTCAACGCTGCGCAACGTAACTATAGAATTACCGAATTGGAATGCTTAGCTGCGGTGCAGAGCGTAAAGAGATTCAGGGCATATATCGAAGGGTTGCCCTTCACCATCATAACCGACCATGCTAGTCTAAAATGGCTGATGCAACAGTCGGACCTTTCTGGTCGATTGGCTCGCTGGAGTCTGAAATTGCAAGGGCTCAAATTCCAAATTGAACACCGGAAAGGTGCTCTTAACGTTGTACCGGATGCGTTATCGAGATCTTGCTCGCAGGACGAGCGGACGGCCTCGCTCATTGCTTGCCTCCCGGAGCCACAAACATATTGATGGTTTGATACCTCAGTCTGCGTTTCAGGAGCCCGAGTACGAACATCTCAAGGAGCAAATCCTGTGGACTTCATGGGTCCATACCCCCGTTCAAAATCAGGGAATACTCAATTGTTTGTGATCCTGGACCATTACAGCAAGTTCATATGGCTCAAGCCTATGGCTAAAGCCACTGCAGAATCAGCCGTGCGATACTTGGAGCGCGAAATCTTTTTGACCTTCGGAGTTCCCGAATGGCTTCACTCAGACAATGGTGTGCAGTTCGTCTCCAAGGTATTCGCTAAGCTTATGAGCGACTATGAGGTGCAGCACTGCTTCACTCCATATCATTCACCGCAAGCGAATGCCTCGGAGAGGTCAAACCAGTCGACATTGAACGCCATCAGAGCCTACATAGGGTCTGATCATAGCAGGTGGGACGAG
Organism: Odontomyia ornata; assembly: GCA_963969285.1. NCBI lineage: Eukaryota > Metazoa > Arthropoda > Insecta > Diptera > Stratiomyidae > Odontomyia > Odontomyia ornata. Next base: position 46,928,592 of record OZ017743.1, read on the forward strand.
AATCTTCCGGAATCGTGTTTTGCCTTCCGCAAGGTGATTCATGAGCCCAAAGGATTTTCGCCCTACTTCCTCATGTTCGGGTACCACCCTATCCAGCTTGGCTCTCAGTACGCCCTCCTTAGAAGCTTGAACGCTTTTGAGGATGGAGAAGTACAGCTAGGTGCGAACAGTGATCGTCTGCGAGCCGTACAAGACCGCATCCAAGCTAAGCTGAAAGAAGCCTATCACAAGGGAGCTCAAAGTTACAACCTTATTATTTCACTATACATCCATTTCAGCATCACAGTTTAACTGACTTCCTGTTTTTTAATTGGATATTTGTAACAAACGTTTGGCGATTTGATGAAAAAACAGCACCAGGAAGCATCTGTTCTTCCCTTCTAAATGAAACATCCATCCAATGTTCGCAAAGTCTCCTTTCCCTCCAATTACACAGCTCAAAGTTAAGTCCTGTTTCGCTCTTTTAAGATTACGCTGTTGTTTTCCGAGTTTCAGATGTTAGTTTATTTTCTCCTAAGATTTTTAATTTTCGATTTTCTTTATCATTGCAATTTTTATGAAATATTTCCTAGCGCACACCCAACGCCTATTGACTTTTCTTTGTGTTTTGGAATTTATCTAAATCAAATGTATATTTTCCAGTATTGACTTTAGAATTTCACTTTTCACTCATTATTTTCGCACTTTCTTCTATATAAACTCAATTATGCTTTCACTGTTATAAAGATTCCATTTTTGTTGTTGTTCAGGTTAACAATTACTTGATCCTTATATTTCCACTTTTCTCTATATTCGATTTGTAACCATTTTGGTCTTGCGTATTAAATTTCTTCTTAATATATAAATATTGGACAGGGAGATGCTGGGTTTTCAAGGAGGCCCTAACTAAAGCCAAATCGATACTCAAATGATCCGTATCCTGCAGGTCAATTTGCACCGAAGCACAAACGCCCAGGACCTACTTGAGCAGTTTGCGAGGGATAAGAAAGCTGACCTCCTGTTGCTGAGCGAGCAACATCATAACAAGGACTCGCAAGCGTGGTACCCTGACAAATCTGGTACCTCGGCCATCTGGGTTCGAGACAGCGCCCGCCTTCAGGTGCAGGGTCATGGACGCGGGGATGGTTTTGTGTGGGTGCGGTGTTCAGGGATAACATATTTCAGTGTTTATCTGACGCCTAACGAGGCAATGCGATCTTTTCGAACCAAACTCGATGCCCTGGAGGACTCTGTCTCGAACACAGAGGGCCACATGCTGGCTGGGGGAGACTTCAACGCTAGAGCCATTGAATGGGGTATGCCACAATCCGACTCAAGGGGAAAGCAAATCTTGGACATGCCGGCCAGAACAGCGCTTTTTGTCCTAAATACTGGTAACACCCCTACTTTCCGTCGCTGGGGTTGCGTAGGAACCATACCCGATGTGACACTCGCTTCGGAGTCCCTGGTACCTAGAGTACACAACTGGCGAGTACTAGAGGACTACTCGACTAGTGATCACCAGTATATAGCTGTTGAGATTCACGACGGTGCCACTGTGCGTCCATATGCCCAAACTTAAATCCTCAGATGGAGGACTGGGAGGATGGACGTTGAGAGGTTTGCTGACGCGCTTACGGCAGGCGCACCGTTGCTGGGAGCTCCGCCAGGGAGTGGAGGGCCTACAGCCAAGGACTTGGTGAACTCAACTATGAGTACCATCATAGCTGCTTGCGAGTCTTCCATGCCCCGTCGGAGACCCCGACATGGTAAGCCTCCAGTATACTGGTGGTCAAACGAGATCGCCGAACAAAGAAGCGAGTGTCACAAACTTCGGCGAGAGGCCCAGTGGGCGCGAACACGGGAGGAGGCAGACACTAGGCTAGCAGCATACAGGTCCGGCAGGAAATATCTTCGCAGGCTTATTAACAAGAGCAAGGCCCGATGCTGGCAAGACCTCGTGGACGATGTAAATAGGGATCCGTGGGGTCTTAGCTACAAGCTGGTCATGGGGAAACTTGGTGCCCTACGGAAGCCTTGTATGCATGACGCGGAAAAGATGGACGCGATAGTGCGGGGACTCTATCCCGTCCGTGTTGACGCTGTCCATGGTGAAACATTAGTCGAGTGCCCACTCTTCACACAGCTGGAACTGGAGGAGGCAGTCCTCTCCTTGAAAGCGAGGAAGACTCCAGGTCCAGATGGTGTTCCAGCTGAGGTTTTGCAGCTCGTCTATCACCATTGTCCTGACTTGCTGCTCAGCACATTCAACGCTGGCCTACGGGACGGGGTTTTCCCGGTACGATGCAAGGTGGCGAGGCTCGTGCTGGTCAGCAAGGGGAAGGGAAATCCCGAATCGCCGTCTGCATACCGCCCGTTATGCATGCTAGACACGGCTGGGAAGGTGCTAGAGAAACTCATCAAGGGAAGACTCACTGACGCGATTCGTGCTGCTGGGGACCTATCTCCTCGGCAGTACGGCTTTAGAGCAGGACGTTCTACCATTGATGCGATTGCAGAGGTGGTGAACGCGGTCCAAAAGGCAGAGGCATATAGTCGCACCAAGCGACGGATCGTTCTGTTGGTGACACTCGACTCAGGAATGCCTTCAACTCCGCTAGATGGGTGGATATTCTGGACACGCTGGAAAACTCTTTTCAAGTTCCAGAATATCTAATGCGGCTTTTGAGAAACTACCTAAAAGACCGAAGCCTGCTCTACGACACGACAAAGGGCCAACGAAGGATGGAAATTACATCGGGTGTTGCCCAGGGATCTATCCTTGGTCCGGACCTGTGGAACGTGTCTTACGACGGGCTACTGAGACTTGAGATGCCAGATGAGTCGCGCTTGGTCGGCTATGCAGATGATGTTGCGGCTCTGGTCGCCGGACGCACCGTTGAACAAGCGCAACTTAGGCTAGGTATGCTAATGCGCCGAGTGAGGGACTGGATGACTGCTCGCGGGCTCAGTTTAGCACTGGAGAAAACCGAAGTGGTCATCTTGACAAAAAAGAGAATCCCTAGAGTAAGGATGATCAGTATTGGAGATATACAGATCGAATCGAAGCCAGCGGTGAAGTACCTGGGGCTACTGATCGACTCGAAGATGAGTTTCTCTGAGCAAATCAGGGCAACGGCTGAGAAGGCTGCTTCGGGAATATCGGCCCTGAGTCGACTTATGGCCAACGTAGGGGGACCCAGCCCATCAAGAAGACGCCTCTTGATGAGTGCTGTAGGGTCAGTGCTACTGTACGGAGCAGAGGTATGGGGCGACGCTCTCAGCAAGGAGGTATACCGAAAACGATTGGCACAGGTACAGAGAAGAGGAGCACTGAGAATTGCATCTTCGTATCCAACAGTCTCCGACTCGGCGCTGAGAGTGATTGCAGGCGTGATACCTGTCGCCCTCCTTGCTAGAGAGCGCCGCGCTATTTACCTGCGCCGAAACGAGGATGCGAGGGAGATGGTTGTCCGCGAGGAGAGACAACGCTCGTTCAACGATTGGCAGCAGTCTTGGAGAAATTGCACGAAGGGAAGGTGGACTGCGCGCCTCATCCCGGATGTGAGACCGTGGCTAAATCGAAGGCATGGTGAGACTGACTTCTATCTGACCCAGCTTTTGAGCGGGCACGGGTGTTTTCAGTCTTACCTGCACAAGATCGGCAAGTCACGGTCTCCCGATTGTCGGTTTTGCCCAGGAGAGGAGGACAATGCCTGTCACACATTTTTTGCGTGTACCAAATGGGCCAGGCTGCGAAGGGAACTCTACAAGGAGACGGGAGAGCTCACCCCGGATAATATAGTTGCGGTGATGCTCGAATCGGTTGACAAATGGAACCAGGTGGCACATTTTGCTCGGGCAGTCCTAAAATATAAAAGGGACTCACAGCAGCCGGAGGCACTGGGGCTGGGGGATCGCTCTTCTGGCAATTCCTCTTCCCCTCTCCCCTCCCGCTAGGAAAGGGACTCCCCAGCTTGAAGGCGCCCCACGGCGTAACAAAACGAGACCTGGCCCGAAGTAATGTGTCAAACGGTTCCAGGCTAGGTTCTCAGATTGACAGGGGAGGTGTTTAGTGGGTAGTCCAAAGGTATCCTCCATGGGAGTCCCACACTGCCAGACTCGGCGGGCATAAATGCCTTCACCTCCCTACCACAAAAAAAAAATATAAATATCCAATATTTTATAATAACACTGTTTTTATTTTTGTCCACTTGCACCGTTCCTATATTGCACGTTATCTCGCTTTCCGCCAAAAATTTTCTCTCGCGGCATCCGCGCTGTGCGGCGATTTTCAGCAGACTCCCCTTTTTTTAGAACTCATCTATTGTTTCACTATATTATTCAAATGCATAATTCAACAAGTAAATACAGCTAATAACTGTCGTACGACATTCCAATTTATTGCACTTTTCACTTTAGTCGTCAGAAAACCGCCCTCATTCAAAATGAGACGGATAGCTTTTTATCATTTCTTCTCTCATAAATATCAATTATGTAGCATCTCATCACATTTACGACTCTGATCGCGTTAATATCCATATCGTATGTTGGTTCAATTGTTATCTTCCATTCGATCGAATAACGTAAAGATGCAAATTGCCGAGCCACGAAGGGAATCAATGGAAAAGTATTGTGACAGACAGCTCGATGATTAAAGCTTGCGAAGAAGGGACTCGAATCATCACGTCGCGCAAACAAAGCCCGGTTGCAGCACCTTTCACACGATTTTCGGAGTCACAAAACATGCAGCGCGACAAGGCCTGGATGTGAACAGTTTTCGCGAAACACTTTCATGTGCGAAAATTGAATGCGAAATGCTCTTCCGTGTGTGAAAATTGAATGAAAACCGCGCTTCAAAGATTCCACCTCGTTCAAAAGTTAAACACCGAGTGAAGTGTCCAAGCAGATCTCCCCACTTGTCGCGATCAGCAACAGAACTCCTTCTTATCTCGCCTATACGATTTACTTCAAATTGCTGCTCCTGTTGTATTTGTTGTTGGAAATTCAATTCCGGAACAATCACTGGAAGCTGCGGTAGTTTCAGCAATTGCGATTGTACTTGCTGCTGTTTTTGTGTGGTTTGTACGACTCCGTCATCTTGATGAAGTTGGGCTTGTTGGATTTGTAGATGTTGTTGCTGTTGGTGTTGACGTTGTTTAACTCTTTGTTGTATAAAGTTCAGATTTCGGTTTGAGTATCGCTGTTTCAGTAAATTTTGGATAGCGGGTTTATTTCCGGGCCCGTTCATTTGACGCTTTGTCGGTGACGCTGTACTGGTTGCAATCACTATCGCACCGCTTCCGTCAGTCGTATAGTTACCGACTGTTGCATTAACTTGAGGTGTTTGTGATGACTGTGTTATTTGCCGGAAGATTATATGCTGCTGAGGCTGTTGGGGAGTGAAAGTATGATGAGTTTGCTGTTGTGGATGTTGAATTGATGTCATCAAAAGGGAAGAAACTTGGTTCGTTGTTGAATTCATACGGTTGGATGCTGTCGCTAAGCCAGGCGTTCCTACTATTGAGCATGTCATGTTAGCCATATTAGAGCCTATTGTTACGGCCACTCCACTAGCAATCGTTTCACGAATCATATTCGACGTAATCACATCACTATCATTTTTTTATTTGATATTTATCCCTTGTGTTGTACCTATTTGCGATGCGTTCAATTGGTTTATAGGAGCTTGATTTATTGTAGTCACAATTGAAGCGGGAGTCGTGGAGACTACGGATGAGGGTGTTTCTTGTTTGATTATAGTCTTGTTTATGTGCTACAATTACACTTGTTTGAATTCATTTTCAACGTAAAGATACAATAATGAATAATGCGTAATAATATATCGCAGTTAACAATACTTGTTTTTGAAAAATACTGTAATGAATCTGGCGCCGCCGCTGAGTGACCACTACCAACACACCTTGCTGCTATGTGGCTCGTTTTCTCATGTTAGGTGTGACGGTTGCACATCCCACGTCAATTTTGTCGTGGGATGTCAAAAGGAAAATGGACAGCCACATGGCAGTAGAGTGTGTGTAGTGAGTCGCGCGGCTGCCATCTACTCGAAGGCAAACAATTGACAAAATCGATGAAAGTAATTTAAGCAGCATATTTAGCAAGCTCAGCATACCAAAAGTAGGAAGTGTGTGCGCGGATTCAAAGGTATGATGTTCAGTTCGATCCAAATTATAATCAAATCTGAATAAATGCATCCAACACAGTCGCCATCGCCGCAAGCTGCATACACTCCATCCCCATCACCTCCTAAGGCATTCGATCATAACTAAATGGACGAATATGGACCACTTTTCGCTGGATTGTTGGCCGCTTTCGTCAGAGCTGCAGAGACACAAGCCATCAATAAGGTATTCCAGTTGTGTATTGGGCAATTAAGATCTCTTGACCCCGAAAGGAATGGACAATCTGCCACCGAACTGTGGATTTGGATATTTGTTCGGCTCGGATAATAAATTTCATCATATTTGCAATAGTGCTGGATGATTAAAATATTCTAGCTATATTGAAACAGTGTACTGTGAAAGGATATTTGTAAATTGCATGAAGTTTTCCGACGCGTAACACCTCATATAAACATAACCTCAAATTGACTTCCAAAGGTGTGAATAATCTGTAATTATTTACCGTATTGGAGATTTACGACTATCGCCGTTCAATCGAAATATTTATTTTTTTTTACTGTGACTGATCAGTTATCAAGGTGCAAAATAATTTGCAGTGCAAAGCGAAAGTAGACAATTTCAAGTTGAATGTCAACTTGATTTCGCAAGAATTTGTTGTGTGCCCCACAGACAGACATTGTTTGAGTTGGTTTTGTGGAAATTGCGGACGTAAAGAATATTTGCCGAGATTGCCTTGAATTTTTCTGTTGAATTAGCAAGAGTGTTGTTTAATTCGTCAAAATGAGTGCCGGTCATGGATGCACGAATAGGCATTTTTCCATTTCGTCGTGATGGAGCGTAGGTACGACAAGATCTGTGAAAGCAAATTCGGTTCAATTATGTTGCATCAGTCGATCAATCGAGTTCCACAGAAACGGATTGACAGGATAACTTCAGTACTGAATTACGAAGATAACGGAAAATTGAGTGAAGTCTAAAGAAACCGAAGAATACTAAAAGTGGAAGAATTGTGGGTGTTAAAGATGATTGGTATGCAGAGACAATAACAGGTCAACTATCTTGTGTCGGGAAAATAAAAGGGCTGTGCTGCTTTGAGAAGTGGAGGGTCTACTTGTGGAGGTGGTGTTTCTATGGAAAAGTGTATCTGGAAACAACCATCGGTGGTTAATTTGACTGAAAATAATTCATCGCAATCACCGCCGCTGCGACTGCCGGAAAAATACATAACAAGGCTACCGTCGATCAGACTTTTCTCGAAGATTGCTGTTTGGTTTATTTACTTTACAACAGTACACAAAGGGAATACACCGGCAATGATAAGAATTGTTTTTGGATGGATGATGGAGATTTTTGGCAGCGATATTATTAGGAAAAACTCATTTACACATTTTAACAACGAGTTTTTGTTGCTAGTATCTTAGTTACGTGAACCAAGTTGTCGTGGAATGTTCGCGGACTTGATTCGTTTTATATAAAGCAGAATTTTAAAACGTGATTTATTAAATTGGGAATTATATGTGCTGAGTAAACTGAAATGGGACATCGTGCGTCACACCATTGGATATTTTAGAACTACTTCTTTTACAACTGCGATGCACTTTCCATATACAGACTGTGAATAGAAAATGAAAAAAACTACAAGTATCTGGAGGATTCAGAGCCGGTATGCATGTTCATTTGAAATAATATTTGATTAATTTCAATTTATACCCTTTATAGTATTTATTTTAGTTAATGTTTGACACTTAGTTAATTAAATCATAAATGAAATGGTGTGCAATTGCAAAAATATTAAATTCCCATCGGCAGCGCGTTAAAAAAAAAATCATAAAATTAACTCTACAGATTTACATTGCATGTTAACGTTTTATATTTTAAATAATATGAGAGTTTCCATTTTTTAATATTGCACAAGTGTAATTAAATGCTCTCCAATTTCGCAAACGGGTTCCAATCGTAAATAAGATAAGTTACACAATCAAGTACCTCAGTGAGTGTTGAAGCCTCTTAGTTGACTACATTGGTAGGTTAACAAAACCCGTTGGAACACTCTCCGAAGATTTGTAGAAATCATCAGCATTCAATTAATTATCCATTACACTTTTGACTTGAATCTTTGGGCAATTATTCACTCAGAATTTCCCAAATAGTTAAGCATTTTTAATTTCTATTGAAATAGTTAAGCATTTTTAATGTCTATTGAAATCCGCGTCAGCAGAGAGTCGCAGAGATTTCAACAAAGCCTCCAGGCGTACAGAGATTGAAAACGAAATCAAGAGTTAACTACAATTTCAACAACGTTTTCCAAATTTATTGAATTATGACGGCTTTTAAATAGTTTTATATATTTTTAAGATCTTATATCCGATGCGATGTTAAAGACCACCTTCAAAATTCGATTGGTCGATCAACCTAAACAAAAAAAAATCAATGCTATCAAAATCATTACAATACATTTTATATAAGAATTATTCTTGAAAACAACGTCGGGCCCCAAATATCCTAAGGGGATAAAAGATTCGCGTCTTCTGACGAGTTGGTCCTTTACGCAGGATGTAAGGTACCTTGGTACTCGAGCCTCACAAACAGGAGCAGTGGAGTTGTGTGATACACACTAGCAGTCGCTTCACGTGACTTGTAGCTTCCGCTCTCCTTTGTTTGATTTTTTTTCGCGACAGAATCCTTCCGATGTGTTGTCCCAGGTTAACCCTGTAAGCACCTTCTATTTTCTTGATGGAACTGTCAGCCAGATGGGTTTCTCCTATCGGCCTGGACTCTGGAAGGATTCTACTCAATTCGTATGCGTGATAGACGAGTGGTATCGGTTCAACGTTCGGTGGCGTATGCTGGAGTTGCGGAGCCCGGAATGCTTCCACGCGTCGGGAATTTTGACCGCGTACTAAGCTGTTACGGTAGCTCTACCACTTGTCTCGTCGAGTCATTTAACGTAGTTTAGAGACAGTTTTTGTAATGTATGTGGGTTTGGGGTTAATTTTTGTAAATCGGCCGAAAGCACCCTGTCTCCGGCAGACTACCACGCACTCTCATTTCCCTTTGGAGGAGTCGACTGCTGGAAAGGAAAGTGTCTACCAAATAAATTTTTTTTTTCCCATTTTACGTACATAGCTCGCCACTATCGGCCACTAATTTATTTCTAAGCTTGTTGCATATATATATTAGGGTAGTAGTAGGGGTAATTTACATTTCTGTTTTTTTTCAGTAATACCTATTGCCAACACACATAGTAAACATCAACATGGCGACAAAGCCGACCCCAGACAAACGTTGGACCCGCTCCAAAACGGTCCAACCCGCTAACTGCGGAATCTGTTTTGAAGACGTAGTGGAGGGTGTAAGCAGCGTGCGATTGGAGTGCGGACACCTGTTCCGTCGCGCCTGCGTCCAACAGCTCCTACTGACGTCCGAGCTTTGTCCACTATGCCGGCGACCCATAGAGCGAACCGCCGTAGACGCCCCCTCGGAACGCACGTCCCGACGCGTGGAGCAGTGGCGAAAGGGGCTCCAGATGCCGAACCGCCCCAATCACTGGTGGACTTGCAAGGAGCCGTGGGCGGGGAAGTTCCTGCTGCAGTTGTCGCGGCCGAGGTTCCAACCACGCCTTCCACCCACTCCATTGACACCCTCGTGGCTTTAATGCGAGATATGTCTGAGAGGATCGGAAACTTGAAGGGGAGACTCCAGAACCTCCCGATGAGCCAACCCCCCAGCCGCGTGAGAACTCCGCTTGGCTGGGAGCCCAATCCCAGTGTGGCTATGCCCCACTCTCGACCGGCTGATCAATGGACCCTACCTCCAAGGAACTCGGGAATGGACCCCAAAGCTCCCGAGTATCGACCACGACACAGCACCGCACCTCCGTTGGTACCTCCAGTCCCCGAGTCAGTCCCTTACAGCAGGTCAATCGAAGATGCGATTCCCCCCGTGAACGCATTGACACCTTTCCGAGACCCGACGCCTCGTATCATGGAGAGTTGGCGCCTTAGCTTCACGGGTTCGATATCAGTGGACCGGTTCCTGTTCAGGATTCAGGCGTTAGTATCCAGCACCCTGGGAGGTGACTTCTCGGCCTTCCTCCGGCATGCACACCTTCTGTTCAGTGGAGATGCTGCCGACTGGTACTGGAGTTTTAAGGAGTCGACGCCACGTCCCAATTGGGATTCTTTCAGTGCAGCCTTCCGCAATCGATTTGATGACGGCTTCACTGAAAGAGAACTACGGGAACAAATAAAGAAACGGAAACAAGGCGCTCACGAACCGTTCGACCAGTACTACACAAGTATAGTGCGATTGAGCACTCGCTTACGAACAACCATGCCCGAGGACGAACTGGTAGAAATTATCAGGGAGAATATGCGTTGGGAGCTTCAGAACAGCCTTCTGCATTTTCCCATCAACACCATACAGGGATTACGCCTCCATGCCCGTAGCCAAGAACAGCCAGATGAGCGGCGAGGTACCTTCCGTCCACAACCTCGCATAACGGGACCAAATCCACGAAATCATCACACCGCGGAGTTGATGGCAGCGGACCACCTACTGGCTGACCCAGTACCAGTACCGAGGAGCGGAGCACCCCTGGAGCTGGAGGACCAAGCAATGATTGATCGACCATCCCTTGAAGCAATTACAAGTCCGACGGTCTGTTGGAACTGCCGACAAACGGGGCATCGGTTCTATGCACGTCTAGGGGAACCGACGATCTTCTGTTACCGATGCGGGCAGGCAGACACTTACGCACCTGATTGCGCAAATTGCAAGTTGCGAAAAAACTTGCCAGCGAGTGCCGCGACCACCCGTCGGCACTCCTCTACCGTTGATTGAAGGCATTTTGAGTCGGTTGCCTAAAGCCCACTTCATCACGAGTTTAGACCTCAAGGATGCCTTCTGGCAAATTCCTTTAGACCCTGGCTCAAAGGAGAAAACAGCCTTCACAGTCCCAGGTCGGCCCCTGTATCAATTCGTGACCATGCCATTCGGATTGTGCAATGCCCCTCAGACAATGACGCGCCTTATGGATAAGGTGATACCACCACATTTACGGCACCAAGTTTTCGTATACTTGGACGATCTGCTGCTTATAACCGAGACCTTTAACGAACACATCGACCTGCTTCAGGAGGTGGCTCTGCACGTCCGGAGGGCAGGGTTAACCATCAACATACAGAAGAGTCAGTTAGTGATGACGGAGGTGAAGTATTTGGGTCACATCATTGGGCATGGCAATATCAAGACCGACCCGGACAAGACTCAAGCGATTTACGTTTTCCCATTACCCAAGACCACCAAGCAGTTACGCCGATTCCTAGGCTTATGCGGATGGTACCAGCGTTTCGTGCGTGACTATGCCACCATTACCACTCCTTTGACCGACATGCTGCGTAAGGGACGTAAGTTCGTCTGGGAAGGGCCCAGCTTGCCAACCTTTGAAGAGCTAAAGAAGAGTCTGACAACAGCCCCCGTACTGCACAGCCCGGGCTTTGACAAACCGTTCTCAATCCATTGTGACGCGAGTCAACATGGGGTGGGAGCAGTCTTAGTCCAGGTTGCACAAGACGGCGAGGAGAGGCCTATAGCCTTCATGTCCCACAAGCTGAACCAGGCCCAGCGGAACTACACGGTCTCGGAGCAGGAATGCCTGGCGGCTGTGCTGGCAGTAAAACGTTTTCGAGCATATGTAGAGGGACATCCCTTTGAAATCGTCACTGATCATGCGTCACTGAAATGGCTGATGAGCCAAACTGATCTCCACGGCCGCTTGGCCAGATGGGCCTTGAAATTACAGGCGTTTGACTTCACGATAAGACACCGCAAGGGAAGTCAGCACGTGGTACCGGACACATTATCAAGGATGTTCGCCCCTGAAGGAGCCGAGTTGGCCCAGGAGGTCGACAGCCCCCTATGGATCGACTTGGACCACCACGCCTTCAAGTCAGCATGTTATATCCAGCTGATGAATACGATTCAGAACCAGTTACCGCAGCTGCCAGAACTACGGGTGACGGAGGGATTTATATACAAGCGGACGAGACACGCCTCCGGAAACCCCATCCAAGAAGAGGAACAGTGGAAGTTATGGGTGCCCGAAGAACTGACATGCGAATTGATTAAGCGGGCTCATGACCACCCATTGAGTGCACACGGCGGTTATGGTCGTACGCTTCGGCGACTTAAGACTTACTTCTTTTGGTATAAGATGGTGCAGCAAGTGAAAAAGTACGCAGCCGCCTGTGAGCTGTGCTGTTCTTCGGCCCCCGATGGGAAAATTTGAACTACCGTAGCGGGTGTTCCAGCGCCTGTATATAGATCTCATCGGTCCGTACCCGCGCTTAACTTCGGGATACACGGGAGCTGTCGTGGTCCTAGACCACTTGTCCAAATTTCCGTTTGTGGAACCACTTCGAAACCTGCACACCGGCTCCATAGTCAGTTTTCTGGAAAATCGCGTTTTCCATATATTTGGAGTACCGGAGAAGCTGGTCTCCGACAACGGAGTTCAGTTCACCTCGTCTAGATTTCGGGAACTAATGGAAAAGTATGGCATTACGCATCAGCGGACTGCCGTTTATTTCCCGCAAGCCAATGCGTCCGAGCGGTTGAACCGCACCCTCATAGCCGCCATTCGGGCCTACGTCCAACCGGATCAGAAGGATTAGGACCGCAGGATTTCCGCCATCACCTGTGCCCAGCGTTCGTCTTATCACTCCACCACAGGCATCTCCCCATACTTTGCCGTGTTCGGCCAGCATATGATCTGCCACGGAAACTCGTACCGGCTATTGCGGCAGTTGAAGGGTTTGGAAGACCCAATAGTGGTGCTGCAGCCGCACGAGAAACTCCAAATTCTCCGAGAACATATCCGGGAGAGGATTGAAGACAGTAGACGGGTGGGGGAGGAGCGGTACAATCTGCGATCCAATCCTTCTGGCTTCAAGGCCGGCGACGAAATCTACCGACAGAATTTTAGACAAAGTGTAGCAGGTCGGCACTACACTGCCAAGCTAGATAGGAAGTTCGTGAAGTGTCGAGTCTTACAAGTTTTAAGTCCCACGCGGTACCTCATTGCGAACATGCCTGGAAAGGAGCTGGGAGTCTACCATGCCAAAGACCTACGACCCTGAGAGAAAAGAAAAAAAAAGAGAAAGAAAAAAAAAGCCATCATAGGGCCAAGCAGCGGTTCCTTCAGTCTCCCCATGCCTGGTATAGGCATCGTGGACACTGCCCTGTAATGAATCAGGCGCCGCTGCTGAGCGACCACTACCAACACACCTTGCTGCTATGTGGCTCGTTTTCTCATGTTGGGTGTGACGGTTGCACATCCCACGTCAATTTTGTCGTGGGATGTCAAAAGGAAAATGGACAGCCACATGGCAGTAGAATGTGTGTAGTGAGTCACGCGGCTGCTATCTACTCGAAGGCAATCAATTGACAAAATCGACGAAAGTAATTTAAGCAGCATATTTAGCAAGCTCAGCATACCAAAAGTAGGAAGTGTGTGCGCGGATTCAAAGGTATGATGTTCAGTTCGATCCAAATTATAATCAAATCTGAATAAATGCATCCAACACAGTCGCCATCGCCGCAAGCTGCATACACTCCATCCCCATCACCTCCTAAGGCATCCGATCATAACTAAATGGACGAATATGGACCACTTTTCGCTGGATTGTTGGCCGCTTTCGTCAGAGCTGCAGAGACACAAGCCATCAATAAGGTATTCCAGTTGTGTATTGGGCAATTAAGATCTCTTGACCCCGAAAGGAATGAACAATCTGCCACCGAACTGTGGATTTGGATATTTGTTCGGCTTGGATAATAAATTTCATCATATTTGCAATAGTGCTGGATGATTAAAATATTCTAGCTATATTGAAACAGTGTACTGTGAAAGGATATTTGTAAATTGCATGAAGTTTTCCGACGCGTAACACCTCATATAAACATAACCTCAAATTGACTTCCAAAGGTGTGAATAATCTGTAATTATTTACCGTATTGGAGATTTACGACTATCGCCGTTCAATCGAAATATTTATTTGTTTTTACTGTGGCTGATCAGTTATCAAGGTGCAAAATAATTTGCAGTGCAAAGCGAAAGTAGACAATTTCAAGTTGAATGTCAACTTGATTTCGCAAGAATTTGTTGTGTGCCCCACAGACAGACATTGTTTGAGTTGGTTTTGTGGAAATTGCGGACGTAAAGAATATTTGCCGAGATTGCCTTGAATTTTTCTGTTGAATTAGCAAGAGTGTTGTTTAATTCGTCAAAATGAGTGCCGGTCATGGATGCACGAATAGGCATTTTTCCATTTCGTCGTGATGGAGCGTAGGTACGACAAGATCTGTGAAAGCAAATTCGGTTCAATTATGTTGCATCAGTCGATCAATCGAGTTCCACAGAAACGGATTGACATGATAACTTCAAGATTGAGTGAAGTCTAAAGAAACCGAAGAATACTAAAAGTGGAAGAATTGTGGGTGTTAAAGATGATTGGTATGCAGAGACAATAACAGGTCAACTATCTTGTGTCGGAAAAATTAAAGGGTTGTGCTGCTTTGGGAAGGGGAGGGCCTACTTGTGGAATTTTGAATTGGCTCGAATAAAGCATCGTTAATGTGTCAACTTTCGATCCGCTTCGGTGTAATTCGGCAGGAAAAACTAGCATTTCTATGGAAAAGTGTATCTGGAAACAAACATCGGTGGTTAATTTGACTGAAAATAATTCATCGCAATCACCGCCGCTGCGACTGCCGGAAAAATACATAACAAGGCTACCGTCGATCAGACTTTCCTCGAAGATTGCTGTTTGGTTTATTTACTTTACAACAGTACACAAAGGGAATACACCGGCAATGATAAGAATTGTTTTTGGATGGATGATGGAGATTTTTGGCAGCGATATTATTAGGAAAAACTCATTTACACATTTTAACAACGAGTTTTTGTTGCTAGTATCTTAGTTACGTGAACCAAGTTGTCGTGGAATGTTCGCGGACTTGATTCGTTTTATATAAAGCAGAATTTTAAAACGTGATTTATTAAATTGGGAATTATATGTGCTGAGTAAACTGAAATGGGACATCGTGCGTCACACCATTGGATATTCCAGAACTACTTCTTTTACAACTGCGATGCACTTTCCATATACAGACTGTGATTAGAAAATGAAAAAAACTACAAGTATCTGGAGGATTCAGAGCCAGTATGCATGTTCATTTGAAATAATATTTGATTAATTTCAATTTATACCCTTTATAGTATTTATTTTAGTTAATGTTTGACACTTAGTTAATTAAATCATAAATGAAATGGTGTGCAATTGCAAAAATATTAAATTCCCATCGGCAGCGCGTTAAAAAAAAAAATCATAAAATTAACTCTACAGATTTACATTGCATGTTAACGTTTTATATTTTAAATAATATGAGAGTTTCCATTTTTTAATATTGCACAAGTGTAATTAAATGCTCTCCAATTTCGCAAACGGGTTCCAATCGTAAATAAGATAAGTTACACAATCAAGTACCTCAGTGAGTGTTGAAGCCTCTTAGTTGACTACATTGGTAGGTTCACAAAACCCGTTGGAACACTCTCCGAAGATTTGTAGAAATCATCAGCATTCAATTAATTATCCATTACACTTTTGACTTGAATCTTTGGGCAATTATTCACTCAGAATTCCCCAAATAGTTAAGCATTTTAAATGTCTATTGAAATCCGCGTCAGCAGAGAGTCGCAGAGATTTCAACAAAGCCTCCAGGCGTACAGAGATTGAAAACGAAATCAAGAGTTAACTACAATTTTAATAACGATTTCCAAATTTATTGAATTATGACGGCTTTTAAATAGTTTTATATATTTTTAAGATCTTATATCCGATGCGATGTTAAAGACCACCTTCAAAATGCGATTGGTCGATCAACCTAAACAAAAAAAAATCAATGCTAACAAAATCATTACAATACATTTTATATAAGAATTATTCTTGAAAACTTTTCATGTGCATCTTAAATTACATCAAATCTTACACGCTAACTTCTACTTAAATGATTTTTGATTTTTAGAAGGTGTTCTTAATTATCTATTCAGTTTTTTTGTAATATCATGTTGATTTGAAACAAAATTGATATGCAAGGTGTTTGTTAGTTATTGATTATTTTAGAGAAGACATTAGATATTTAAAAAAAATTCCAAACTGAATAATCATTAATGTCTACTTGTCGCCGCCTATAGCAATATGCGTTTAATCGAACTGGCTTCCACTTTTTCTAGTAGGAATTTCAATTTTCTTGATCACCATGCTGTAAGGATGAAGGAGCTAGGAAAGTTTTAGAGCAGTTTGATAGGGTAACTGCTCGATTACTACAGTTGCTAATGAGATGAATGGGAGATCGGCAAGACATGGCACGGAAGATTGCTGTCCTTTATTATAACCATCATGCCTGGCTGGGCGTTCTGGCATTGTTCCATTTTGTTCGGTACTGCAGCTCGGTAAAATATTCTTTTAACCATCGCTGCCAGAATTGATTCTTGAGGTGAAGAGTGCGCTTCCAGTGTTGAAGTAGATCTACTCGCTGAGGGTTTTCAGTAGATTCGGCAGTGCTGGTTAACGGTTCGCCTATTAAAAAATGTCCTGGGGTCAGCGCAGTCAGGTCGTTTGGATCCGAAGACATTGGCGTGATAGGTCGTGAATTGAGTATCGCTTCTACTTACACTATAACCATCTCCAACTCCTCATATGTCAGCGAATTGTTGTTTAGGCTGCAAGGAAGCAAGTTTTTAGCAGACTTGACGGCTGCCTCCCACAGTCCACCGAAATGTGGAGCTCTTGGTGGGATGAAATGGAATTCGGTTCCTCTAAGTGTGCAGAATTTGTTGATTTGTTCTTCCGCTTCTTTTGAATATATCGCTGGTCGAAGTTCTTCCAGTTGGTTTCGAGCTCCTACAAAGTTCGTTGCGTTGTCGCAATACAAATGTTGGCAATTTCCACGTCTGCCCACAAAGCGTTTCAGCGCGCCGATGAATGCGTTAGTCGTCAAGTCACTTACCACTTCTAAATGCACTGCCTTGGTTGCAAAACAAACGAATAACGCTACGTAACACTTCTGAGGCTTCTTTCCTCTAGCTTTGTAATGAATCCAAAATGGACCGCAAAAATCAACTCCTGTTGTTTGGAATGGCTTATCAGGTTTGATTCTTCTCTCAGGCAAATTACCCATCATCTGGGATAAAAGTTTTGGCTTTGCTTTGCTACAGTGAACGCAATTCAATACAATTGACCCTTTGATAGGCCAAAATTTTTGGCGCGTGGTAGCGAGTAATCCTTGCGGTCCAACGTGAAAATTTTTAATGTGAATGTCTGTCATTACCAGCCGAGTAAGTATGTCATTGTATGGCAACAACATTGGATGTTTTGCATCATATACGATGTCAGCTTCTTGTAATGGTCCTCCGACCCTGATAACGCCATTCTTGTCCAAGAATGGGGCGAGTGAGCTTAAGTTGCTTTGCTTGTCTACTATGGCCGTTTTTTTAAGGGAGGCTAACTCTTGTGAAAAGTTTCGGCGTTGAGCTTCCTTTATAAGTTGTGCCGTGGCTGCATCCAATTCTTCAACAGTAAGGTGTGATGAACGTTTCAACCCTTTGTTTCTGATGTTATTTACAAACCGAAGAACATAAGCGAAAATCCGTTGCAAATGTTGAAAGGAATTCCGGTGGTCGATTGTAGACAGTATATCTCCTTCGTTTGCAACTGACAGGGCTACCTTTGCTGGCTTCGTTTCTAGATTTGTTTCAAATTTTTGATTCCTCGGCCACACGCTTTCGTCGCCATGTAGAAACCTCGGCCCGTAAAAACAAAAAATATCATTCTTTAATTTGTTGGGTGAGACTCCGCGGGAAACCAAATCGGCAGGATTTTTCTGGGATGGTACGTGTCGCCATTGTTCAGCCGTGGTAAGCTCCTGTATAGCTGCTACTCGGTTTGCAACGAAGGTGACGTATGATGATGATGGGTTCCTCAGCCAGGCAAGAACTACCTCTGAGTCCGTCCAAAATGTGCATGGAACATCATTCCATTGTAGTTCCCTTTTGACGCGAGGAGCGAGCTTGGTAGTGAGTGTTGCAGCTTGAAGCTCCAAACGAGGAATCGTTGTAGCCTTGATTGGGGCTACCTTTGAGTTGGCACATAGTAGACTCACGACCACGATACCGTCAATTTGCTGTGATCGCACGTATAAAGCTGCGCCGTATGCCTTCTCGGATGCGTCGCTGAAAGCATGTAATTCAATGCTTCGCGGGTTTTCGACCGAAAATACATGCCTTGGAAACTTGATATCTTCAAGGCATTGCAGTTCTTTACGAAATTTGACCCAATAAGAGTGCATCTCCATTGGTACAGCTGCGTCCCAATCTATCTTTAGATTCCATAATGCTTGTAGAAATATTTTGGCCTTGGTCACCACTGGTCTCATTACTCCTAACGGGTCAAAGAGATGCGCAATGTCAGAGGACACTGTTCTTTTGGTCACTTTACCGTCGCTGGCCTGAATTGTTTTTACGTAGAAATTGTCATCTTCGGGAAGCCAGATTATGCCCAACGTCTTCACGTGGTAGCTGTCTTTGCCGTTTATGTTGAATTGAACTGCTTGGTCCTCTTCGAGAATGCCTTGAAGTAGCCGAGTATGGTTTGCGCACCACTTCCGCAATTTGAACCCTCCTGATTGAAGCAATTCCTTTAGTTGCCTTTGTACTGCGAGGGCTTCCGTTAGACTGTTAGCTCCTGCCATGACGTCATCAATGTAAATGTTGTTCCTTATCGTTTGCGAACCCAATGGAGCTGACGTTTCAGCTTGTGCTGCTATTTGTCTGAGGCATCTGATGGCTAAATATGGAGCCGTTGTAATGCCGTATGTCACCGTAGTTAGTTGGTAACACTTAACTGGTTCATTTGAATGGTCTCTCCAAAATATTAATTGAAATTTCCTATCTTCTTCCTTCACTCTTATTTGGCGGTACATTTTCTCGATGTCTGCCGTAAATACAAACATCGGAAGCCGGAAGCGTAACAGAACGGTAAAAACATCGTCTTGGAGAAACGGTCCAGTGTGCAGAACTTCATTCAAGGAGATATTTGTAGACGTTTTCACTGAAGCATCAAATACTACTCGCAGTTTAGTTGTGGTACTTTCTGGTCTTATGACACAGTGGTGCGGCAAGAAGTAATGGGGTGTAGGTACCTGCTGAATATCGACCTCTTCCATGTGTGCCAACTGACGGTATTCCTTCATGAAGTCGGTGTACTGTTGTTTCAGCGATTCGTTCTTGTTCAATTTTCGTTCCAAAGCCAGAAAACGTTTATACTCGTATGCTGTCTCTTTGGAGTCACCCAACAACTTAGGGTCTTTCATGAATGGTAATTTTACAACAAATCGTCCATCTTGTCCTCGCCTGGTATTAGCAGTGAAGTGTTCTTCACAACCTTTTTCTTGCTGCGTAAGGTTCGAGCTCGGCTCCACTTCGTCCAGTTTCCAGAACTTTTGCACCCTTTCTTGAAGCTCGCCGCAATCATGACTGCAGATGCCGCAGCTAAATGTGTGGGTGTCCGAATTTGCCACTCGACCGGAGACGATCCATCCGAACACGATATTCTGTAGGCTTGGTAATTTCTTCCCCAATCTTATTTGCCCAACCGAAAGTATCGGCAAAAAGTTTTCTGCTCCAATGAGAATATCAATTTGACTAGGGTGATTGAATTCAGGATCCGCAAGTGACACATTTTGGGGAATAGGCCATGATACGATGTCAATGAATTCTGACGGTTGATAAGTTGTAATTTGCGGTAGAACAAAGGCTTCAATTCTGGGTGAGAATCCTGTTGTCCTGGACCGTATCGAAAAGTTTACTCTAGATTGAGCCTTTTGAATTCCTTGTCCAATCCCTTGAACACACGATGCTTCGGGAACTTCCTTCAAACCAAGCCGTCTAACCAGATCTTTCGTGATGAAATTTAATTGAGATCCGGAGTCAAGAACAGCCCGACATTCAAGTTCTCGACCATCCACAGTCAATACCTTGACGAGTACAGTGCTCAGCAAGATGTTGTTTCTCCGTGTGTTGTTGGTCTTCGCTGCTAGGGTCGTTAAGTTTGATGGTATTGTCGATGTTTCTGCTTGTGCTGGAGGTAAAGCAGAACTTGACTTGATACCCTGATTGTCGATGTGCAATTATGTATTATGCCGTTGCGAACACTTCTTGCAGCCTCGGAGCGAACACTGTTGACTATCATGGTCCGCCCTCAAACAGTTGTAGCACAGATTATTTTTCTTCACAGTCTGGAGACGAACCTTTGGGGTTTGGTTTAGGAAAGTTTTGCAAGAATACACTGGATGCGTTCCTTGGCACACTATGCATCGGCTTCCTTTGGATGACGTCACTAGCGAGGCAGGCTTAGTTTGTTTTTGCTTTAGAGATGGCGAGCCCCCTTTGCCGAGGGTTTCCAGGCTTTGAAAACGATTCTCCAGAAATGATAGAAAATGCTTCATAGTGCTTAGCTGCCGGGGCTCTGCCAACGATTGCTCATACAACGTATGTGTTGTATGATCCAACCTTTTCACCAGTACATGCAGTAGTATCGGATCCCAGGCGTCAATTAAAATGCCCAAATTCTTGAGTCCCAGTAGACATTCATTGGTTACGTCATGTAGATTTCTAACTGATGATGCAGATTCAACAGAGCTCGATGGTTGAGAAAGAAGTTTGTTGAGAAGATGTGTCACTAGCAACCTTTTTTTGTCATATCTCTCTTTAACTATATTCCATGCATCTAAATAATTCTCGCTGGAAACTGGCAAATGCTGCACTAATCGTTTTGCTTCGCCTGATAAATTGCTAAGCAGATAATACATTTTTTGCGCATTTCCGATTGCGCGGTTGTGGATCAGTTGGAGGTACAAATCACGAAATTGAGTCCACTGCAAGTAATCACCGTCAAAGGTTGGTAGTACGATTTTTGGCAATTGAACTTCGGTATCCTTTGATTGTAGCAGTGGATTGTCGCTTCTGCCTTCAGTGCTTCTCATACGTTCTTGCAGTGAGATTATTATTTCTTGAGTCCAGCAATGAAGTTCTTGGCAGATTTCAGGACTGTACTCCAAAGGGCTCCTTTCGGTGGTTTTTTCCCATATTGCCTGATCGTTCTCTGCCAGTTTATCCACGTATCTTTGTAATAAGTTGACCTTAAGTGTGTAGTACTCAGTAGAATGTTCACTACTAGCCTTTTGTTCAATGTTTTGAATGAAGTAGGTAAGGGTCCTCATCAAGGCCTTTTGCTTCCGGATCATTCTTGGAAGAACATCCTTTTCCTCTTCGTCATCCTTTTCCTCTTCGTCATCGCCTTTGATCTGCATGGCGTTCTAGTTTTCTTGTGGCAGATATATCCCCAGATTTGGTTGCAGGTGATGATGCCATAGGGTTGTCGTTAGAAGAAGTTCCCTCCAGGTTTCTCCTCGTGTCATCTAGTGCATGAATGAGCTTTTCGTACACCTTGCAAATTTCGTTGTAGTAATTGTTGGCAAAGTACGGATGATCTGGTGAGGTCACTTCAAATGGTTTCAATTTTTCATGAACTTGATCAAACTCGGACCAGTACTCTTGTGACAAGCCCAGTCTCTTGTCTAGGTACTCCTTGGTTTTCCTGGACACTGAATCCTTCCTGAAGTTTATCAGCAGCTGTTCCAGTTTGCTCCCCAGCTCGGATTGTGTCGCCGTTAACTTCTCCATTGTAGGGCTTGTTCGAATGCTACGATTGATTTAAGCGATCGGCTTTGTTCTGGATCACGTCGGGGTCACCAATGTTTTTGTACCGCGATAAGATATTTTTCTTACCGCCCAATTCACAATTTAGTACTTTACTAAATGTGCAGGAAGCAAGGATATATTTCTAGTGCAGTACTAGAAATATTCTGACTCCATAAAATATTTATATTTAACTAGTGATTATAAAGCGTCTTGGCACGCTTGTAGCTTAGGCGGTTAACGCCGGAATGACTTAGTGAAAACAGAGGCGAAGTCGCCAGTTTAACGTTTGACCAAAAAGTGTATTTTCCTATATCGACCTATTCTATTTATACAATTTTTCTATCACAAATACATATTTAACTCTAACAAAATATTGTTTGCTTCAGCAAAAATACTTAGCAAGAAAATTCCTTATTCTAAATTTTCTACTTCAAAATCTATACAAAACAAATTTACTTCCTCAATGCAATTCTACACGTTGGGTTTCCCATAGAATGCTATCACAAAAAAAAAACATTAGCTCTGCATGACGTGAATGCATTCATACATACTCTATGTTAATTTCCCGCAAAAAAAAAGGAAACAAGATATCATATGTGGAGTTCTTAGACGCCACATATGAACAATGTCAAGTTCATCGATATTGGAATACAATCAAATACTATGTATGTATCATATCCTCTCTTTGCATTTACTTACTGTACTATCATTACTATACTTTCTCTTTCATACTATTAATACATTGTAAAATTGAATTAAGTTTTTAGTCGTAACCGTGAGCTTGACCTGATAAGTAATAAACCTTGTGAAATATAATTGAAACTATGTGTTTTAAATTAAAATTCAATATAAATTATAATAGGTTATGGGCCCAGGTCGCTCTATAACTATAATTATTAAAATAAAGTGCTCTAAATAAAACCCAAAAATAAATAATTAAAATCGGTGGTGATCAAAAAGTGATCGATTAAAATGGCGACTCTAATGGCGAATTTCGAGAAGTTGACCGAGTCCAACTACGAAAGTTGGAAATTGCAAATGGAGAGTAGTCTAGAGTTTTACGATCTATGGGACTATGTGTCCGGTGAAACTAAGTGTCCAGACGAAGACGAAAAATTAATAGAAGCTTGGAAAAGGAAGGATCGAAAGGCTCTTGCAAATATCCGATTAAGTGTTACAGTTAACCAACTTATGCATATAAAATATAGTTCGACTTCAAAGGAAGCATGGTCGACCCTCGAGAAGGTTTACAAGAGGGATTCTCCCGCGCAAAAGGTATCTTTGTATAAGTCACTAATACAATTGCGTTTAAAGGATGGCGATAGTATGCAAACCCATCTAAGTAACTTTGGGCAAATAGTTGACAAAATGTGTGAACTCCAAATCAAAATAGATGATGAGACATTATCCATTATGTTACTATGTTCACTGCCACCACAATATGAAAATTTTGTAATCGCTATAGAAACTAGAGACTCATTGCCATCACTTTCTGACCTAAAATTGAAGTTGATTGAAGAAGAAAAAAGAAAGAACAACGATGACGTAAATGAGAGTGTAAGTGAAACGGTGCTATACACTAAGCAAAATAAAAAATCGTTCAATCCTCCTAGTAATACTAATATATCAGCTTCTACTAAAAGAAGGAAAGGTGTATGCTACATTTGCAAGCGTAAAGGGCACTACGCAAATGAGTGTAGATACAAAAACACTCATACTAAACAGGTTCTTTTCGCATCAGTCTACAATTGCAGTAAATCAACTGGCTTGTGGTGCTTAGACAGTGGAGCGAGTTCCCATATGGTTAACAAAAAGCATTTGCTTACTGAAACACATAAAATTGTTGCCGAAATAGAACTAGCGGACCAACGAAAAGTGACAACTAGTATCAGCGGTGTAGCGTCAATCAATACAATATATGGAGGAGTGGATTTAACTGAAACATTGTACATCCCATCGTTAAAAATGAATTTCGTATCAGTATCTAAAACAGTACAGCGTGGATGTATAGTGAAATTCGTAAAAAACAAAGCTTATGTTCAGAAAAATGGAATAACTATATTAAGTGCAACTAATAGATATGGTTTATACATAATAGACTGTAAAAGTGATCAACTGAATGCAATCAGTGCTAAAAACCTTGAAATTGTTAAATGGCATAAAAGACTAGGACATCTAAATAAAAGTGATTTAAATATTATAATAAAAAATGAACTAGTGCGTGGCATAACAAACGTGGAAACTGACGATTTTGATTGCATAACTTGTGCTAGAGCAAAACTTGCTGCAAAGCCTTTTCCTAAGCGAAATGAAAACAGGGCGAAGGATCTACTGGAGCTCGTTCATAGCCATATTTGCCAAGCTAGTTGCTCATCGTATGGCGGAGCAAAATATTTTATATTATTCATTGACGATAAAAGTAGATTCACCAAAATTTTCTTGATCAAATCAAAAGATGAAGCGTTAGCTCGATTCAAAGAATTCAAAGCAGTTGCCGAAAATGAAACTGGCTTTAAAATCAAAGCATTAAGGACTGATAATGGCAGTGAGTATAAAAATAACTTATTCCAAGATTTCTTGAAAGTAAACGGAATCAAGCATCAGACATCCATTCCATATACACCGCAACAGAATGGAACCGCCGAGCGAATGAATCGCACCCTGGTTGAGATGGCGAGATGTATGATAGCTGAACACAATTTGAACGAAAAATTATGGGGCGAGGCAGTCAGTACGGCTGTTTATATTAGAAATCGGTGTCCGAGTAAAGCGATAAATGGGTTACTACCATACAAAATGTATTATGACAAAACACCAACCGTCAATCATTTGAGGATTTTCGGTAGCAAAGTTATCGCAATAAGAAGCGGTCAGCGGAATAATAAGTTCCTTCCGAAAGCACATGAGTACATTTTAGTCGGATACTCGGAGGAACAGAAGGGTTATAGGGTGATGAATAAGCAAACTAATAAAATAATTATCACGCGAGATGTTAAATTCTTCGAAGATGTTAAGCCAAGCAGTGTATTCATTAGCCAATTCCCAGCAGAAGATGAAGAGCATCCTCAAAACTCAAATCAAGTGGAAAAAGTATCGGATCTCAAGACTTCCCCGTTAGCTCATCCGCAAGACTCAAATCAAGTGGAAAAAGGATCGGATCTCAAGGCGCAAGCAGACACTGCATTACAACAGCTTTTCAAGGAGGATGATGATTATAATGATCTCGATGAGGACGAAGGGAACGAAGATTTCTCAACACCGAAGTCCGAAATTGTGTTGCGCGATAGAGAGAAATTAAAACAACCAGTAAGATTGCAGTTAAACAACATTAGTGTATGTCAAGATCCCGAAAACTTTTGTGAAGCAATAAACAGTCCAAATCAAAAGGAATGGATAAAAGCAATGGAACAGGAATTTAACTCTCTAATTGAAAACAATACGTGGACATTAGTGGATCGTCCGAAGGATAGAAATATAATAGGATCGAAATGGGTCTACAGAACAAAGTATAATAAAAATGGTGAAATCGAAAAATTCAAAGCGAGATTAGTGGCGCAAGGATTTAATGAAAAATATCTGATGGACAACGATGAAACTTTTAGTCCTGTGTTTAAAAGTTCGACTCTTCGAGTGCTGATAGCCATTGCAATTGAAGAAAACTTTATCATGCATCAGATCAATATTAAACATGCATATATAAACAGCAAACTAAACGCCGAAATATTTATGGAACAACCGAAAGGTTTCGCGAATAATATAAATAAAGTGTGCAAATTAAATAAAAGCATATACGGTTTAAAACAAACCGGTAGAAAATGGAATACAGCCCTTAATAATGTTCTAACACAAAAAATGAAATTTGAACGATTAAAATCTGATCCGTGTGTTTACATAAAGGATAAGCAAATAATAATAGCAGTATATGTGGACGACATAATTATTTTGTCAAAAGACTTAAATAAAATTAATAATGTAAAAGATCAATTAAAACGCGAATTTGAACTTGATGATAAAGGTGAACTAAAATATATACTTGGACTTGAAATTAATCGCGATAAAAATAATGTGTCTGTAACACAAGTGAATTATATTAAAGCCCTTTTGGAAAAGTATAATATGACCAACTGCAAGGAGGTTTCAACACCCGTTGAAACAAATCTTCAGCTACAGCAATGCAAAGCAGAATCCTGTGATCGATGTGATCGAATTAAATCAAGCGAATATCAATCATTGATAGGATCATTGATGTACTTGGGAATCTACACGAGGCCAGATATCATGTACACCATAAGCTACTTGTCGCAGTTTAATAAGAAGCCTCACAAGGAGCACTTCGACGCAGCTAAACGAATTTTAAGGTTTTTGAAGGGAACAACCAATCATGGTTTATATTTCCAGAAAACAGGAAAGTCCCTTATTTGTTATGCAGATGCGGACTGGGGAAGCAACTCAACAGACCGAAGGTCTTACACTGGCTACCTATTCGAGCTAGCTAATGGACCAGTTAGCTGGGAAACGAAAAAGCAACCGACAGTGGCGCTGAGCAGTGCAGAAGCAGAGTACATGGCATTAAGCCAATCATCTAAAGAACTTGTATTTCTAAAAGGCTTATTGAATAATTATGTTAAATTGCCAATTGATGTATTTTCTGATAGCCAAGGAGCTGCAAATTTAGTAAAGAATAACACAACAAATAAGCGAACAAAACATATAGATATAAGACATCACTATATTCGAGAATTAAATGAAGCTGGTGTAATTAATATTATTTTTGTTCCAACTAATGAAATGAAAGCAGATATTCTAACAAAAGGTCTACGAGTATCTAAAGAAAAATTTACGTATTTAAAAACTAAAGTTATGAATTATTGTCATAATTAACCAAGTATTTTATTGAGTGGGGGTATTGGAATACAATCAAATACTATGTACGAGGTGTGTTCCAAAAATATCGCGAATTTTGTTTTTTTTTTTCAAAAATTATTTATTTATTCATAAATACGAGGTGTGTTCAAAAAGTATCGCGAATTTTGAATTTTCGCGGGTTACGTATATTCGAATTTCGATTTTTTTGTGGCGTTATGTTGGTACTCATGTCTGTCACTTATGCCGACAAGCTCGGCCATTTTGAATGTTCACTTGATTGGTGATAGCTGCTTTACTTGCACGTGTTTTCAATCGTCTTCGATTTTTACTTATTCAAAAAAATGGATCAAAGAACGTGTATCAAATTTTGTGTGAAAAACGAAATTAAGTGCGCGGATGCATTCCGAATGTTGACTGTGGCATACGGAGAAGCTACCTTGGATCGAAGCAACGTTCATCGGTGGTACAAAATGTTTTTAAGAAGGCCGAGAAGATGTGAACGACGAAGAGCGTGCCGGACGCCCGAGCACTTCAACAACAGACGAAAAAATTAATGAAGTGGAGAAAATGGTATTGGCCATTCATCGAATCACCGTTAGAGAAGTTGCTGAGGACCTAAACATATCGATTGGCTCGTGCCATTCGATTTTTATCAACGATTTGAGCATGAGACGGGTCGCCGCGAAATTCGTACCAAAATTGCTCAATTGCGACCAAAAACAGCAACGCATGAACATTGCTAATGAGATGTTAAACTCTGTCCGCGACGAACCAAATTTGCTCCAGAGGGTCATAACTGGTGACGAATCGTGGGTTTATGGTTATGACGTGGAAACCAAAGCTCAATCATCTCAATGGAAGCTGCCGCATGAACCAAGACCGAAAAAAGCGCGCCAAGTTCGGTCGAATGGGAAAGTTTTGCTGACAGTTTTCTTCGATTGCAGGGGCGTGGTGCATCATGAGTTCTTGCCACAGGTAAGAATGGTCAATAAGGAATATTACCTGCAAGTTATGCGCAATTTGCGCGAAGCAACCCGCCAAAAACGCCCGGATTTGTGGGAGAACAAAAATTGGCTTTTGCAGCACGATAACGCCCCTGCTCACACATCGTTGCATGTGCGCGACTTTTTGGCCAAAAACAACACACTAATGATGCCGCAGCCACCGTATTCCCCAGATCTGGCCCCCTGTGACTTTTTCTTGTTTCCTAAACTGAAGAGGCCCATGAAAGGATGACGTTACGCTACGCTTGACGAGATAAAGACGGCATCGAAGGAGGAGCTGAACAAGATTTAAAAAAATGATTTTTTGAAGTGCTTCGAAGATTGGAAAAACCGTTGGCACAAGTGTATAATATCTCATGGGGATTACTTTGAAGGGGACAAAATAGATACGAGGTGTGTTCAAAAAGTATCGCGAATTTTGAATTTTCGCGGGTTACGTATATTCGAATTTCGATTTTTTTGTGGCGTTATGTTGGTACTCATGTCTGTCACTTATGCCGACAAGCTCGGCCATTTTGAATGTTCACTTGATTGGTGATAGCTGCTTTACTTGCACGTGTTTTCAATCGTCTTCGATTTTTACTTATTCAAAAAAATGGATCAAAGAACGTGTATCAAATTTTGTGTGAAAAACGAAATTAAGTGCGCGGATGCATTCCGAATGTTGACTGTGGCATACGGAGAAGCTACCTTGGATAGAAGCAACGTTCATCGGTGGTACAAAATGTTTTTAAGAAGGCCGAGAAGATGTGAACGACGAAGAGCGTGCCGGACGCCCGAGCACTTCAACAACAGACGAAAAAATTAATGAAGTGGAGAAAATGGTATTGGCCATTCATCGACTCACCGTTAGAGAAGTTGCTGAGGACCTAAACATATCGATTGGCTCGTGCCATTCGATTTTTATCAACGATTTGAGCATGAGACGGGTCGCCGCGAAATTCGTACCAAAATTGCTCAATTGCGACCAAAAACAGCAACGCATGAACATTGCTAATGAGATGTTAAACTCTGTCCGCGACGAACCAAATTTGCTCCAGAGGGTCATAACTGGTGACGAATCGTGGGTTTATGGTTATGACGTGGAAACCAAAGCTCAATCATCTCAATGGAAGCTGCCGCATGAACCAAGACCGAAAAAAGCGCGCCAAGTTCGGTCGAATGGGAAAGTTTTGCTGACAGTTTTCTTCGATTGCAGGGGCGTGGTGCATCATGAGTTCTTGCCACAGGTAAGAATGGTCAATAAGGAATATTACCTGCAAGTTATGCGCAATTTGCGCGAAGCAATCCGCCAAAAACGCCCGGATTTGTGGGAGAACAAAAATTGGCTTTTGCAGCACGATAACGCCCCTGCTCACACATCGTTGCATGTGCGCGACTTTTTGGCCAAAAACAACACACTAATGATGCCGCAGCCACCGTATTCCCCAGATCTGGCCCCCTGTGACTTTTTCTTGTTTCCTAAACTGAAGAGGCCCATGAAAGGATGACGTTACGCTACGCTTGACGAGATAAAGACGGCATCGAAGGAGGAGCTGAACAAGATTTAAAAAAATGATTTTTTGAAGTGCTTCGAAGATTGGAAAAACCGTTGGCACAAGTGTATAATATCTCATGGGGATTACTTTGAAGGGGACAAAATAGATATTTATGAATAAATAAATAATTTTTGAAAAAAAAAACAAAATTCGCGATATTTTTGGAACACACCTCGTACATAGTATTTGATTGTATTCCAATACCCCCACTCAATAAAATACTTGGTTAATTATGACAATAATTCATAACTTTAGTTTTTAAATACGTAAATTTTTCTTTAGATACTCGTAGACCTTTTGTTAGAATATCTGCTTTCATTTCATTAGTTGGAACAAAAATAATATTAATTACACCAGCTTCATTTAATTCTCGAATATAGTGATGTCTTATATCTATATGTTTTGTTCGCTTATTTGTTGTGTTATTCTTTACTAAATTTGCAGCTCCTTGGCTATCAGAAAATACATCAATTGGCAATTTAACATAATTATTCAATAAGCCTTTTAGAAATACAAGTTCTTTAGATGATTGGCTTAATGCCATGTACTCTGCTTCTGCACTGCTCAGCGCCACTGTCGGTTGCTTTTTCGTTTCCCAGCTAACTGGTCCATTAGCTAGCTCGAATAGGTAGCCAGTGTAAGACCTTCGGTCTGTTGAGTTGCTTCCCCAGTCCGCATCTGCATAACAAATAAGGGACTTTCCTGTTTTCTGGAAATATAAACCATGATTGGTTGTTCCCTTCAAAAACCTTAAAATTCGTTTAGCTGCGTCGAAGTGCTCCTTGTGAGGCTTCTTATTAAACTGCGACAAGTAGCTTATGGTGTACATGATATCTGGCCTCGTGTAGATTCCCAAGTACATCAATGATCCTATCAATGATTGATATTCGCTTGATTTAATTCGATCACATCGATCACAGGATTCTGCTTTGCATTGCTGTAGCTGAAGATTTGTTTCAACGGGTGTTGAAACCTCCTTGCAGTTGGTCATATTATACTTTTCCAAAAGGGCTTTAATATAATTCACTTGTGTTACAGACACATTATTTTTATCGCGATTAATTTCAAGTCCAAGTATATATTTTAGTTCACCTTTATCATCAAGTTCAAATTCGCGTTTTAATTGATCTTTTACATTATTAATTTTATTTAAGTCTTTTGACAAAATAATTATGTCGTCCACATATACTGCTATTATTATTTGCTTATCCTTTATGTAAACACACGGATCAGATTTTAATCGTTCAAATTTCATTTTTTGTGTTAGAACATTATTAAGGGCTGTATTCCATTTTCTACCGGATTGTTTTAAACCGTATATGCTTTTATTTAATTTGCACACTTTATTTATATTATTCGCGAAACCTTTCGGTTGTTCCATAAATATTTCGGCGTTTAGTTTGCTGTTTATATATGCATGTTTAATATTGATCTGATGCATGATAAAGTTTTCTTCAATTGCAATGGCTATCAGCACTCGTAGAGTCGAACTTTTAAACACAGGACTAAAAGTTTCATCGTAGTCCATCAGATATTTTTCATTAAATCCTTGCGCCACTAATCTCGCTTTGAATTTTTCGATTTCACCATTTTTATTATACTTTGTTCTGTAGACCCATTTCGATCCTATTATATTTCTATCCTTCGGACGATCCACTAATGTCCACGTATTGTTTTCAATTAGAGAGTTAAATTCCTGTTCCATTGCTTTTATCCATTCCTTTTGATTTGGACTGTTTATTGCTTCACAAAAGTTTTCGGGATCTTGACATACACTAATGTTGTTTAACTGCAATCTTACTGGTTGTTTTAATTTCTCTCTATCGCGCAACACAATTTCGGACTTCGGTGTTGAGAAATCTTCGTTCCCTTCGTCCTCATCGAGATCATTATAATCATCATCCTCCTTGAAAAGCTGTTGTAATGCAGTGTCTGCTTGCGCCTTGAGATCCGATCCTTTTTCCACTTGATTTGAGTCTTGCGGATGAGCTAACGGGGAAGTCTTGAGATCCGATACTTTTTCCACTTGATTTGAGTTTTGAGGATGCTCTTCATCTTCTGCTGGGAATTGGCTAATGAATACACTGCTTGGCTTAACATCTTCGAAGAATTTAACATCTCGCGTGATAATTATTTTATTAGTTTGCTTATTCATCACCCTATAGCCCTTCTGTTCCTCCGAGTATCCGACTAAAATGTACTCATGTGCTTTCGGAAGGAACTTATTATTCCGCTGACCGCTTCTTATTGCGATAACTTTGCTACCGAAAATCCTCAAATGATTGACGGTTGGTGTTTTGTCATAATACATTTTGTATGGTAGTAACCCATTTATCGCTTTACTCGGACACCGATTTCTAATATAAACAGCCGTACTGACTGCCTCGCCCCATAATTTTTCGTTCAAATTGTGTTCAGCTATCATACATCTCGCCATCTCAACCAGGGTGCGATTCATTCGCTCGGCGGTTCCATTCTGTTGCGGTGTATATGGAATGGATGTCTGATGCTTGATTCCGTTTACTTTCAAGAAATCTTGGAATAAGTTATTTTTATACTCACTGCCATTATCAGTCCTTAATGCTTTGATTTTAAAGCCAGTTTCATTTTCGGCAACTGCTTTGAATTCTTTGAATCGAGCTAACGCTTCATCTTTTGATTTGATCAAGAAAATTTTGGTGAATCTACTTTTATCGTCAATGAATAATATAAAATATTTTGCTCCGCCATACGATGAGCAACTAGCTTGGCAAATATGGCTATGAACGAGCTCCAGTAGATCCTTCGCCCTGTTTTCATTTCGCTTAGGAAAAGGCTTTGCAGCAAGTTTTGCTCTAGCACAAGTTATGCAATCAAAATCGTCAGTTTCCACGTTTGTTATGCCACGCACTAGTTCATTTTTTATTATAATATTTAAATCACTTTTATTTAGATGTCCTAGTCTTTTATGCCATTTAACAATTTCAAGGTTTTTAGCACTGATTGCATTCAGTTGATCACTTTTACAGTCTATTATGTATAAACCATATCTATTAGTTGCATTTAATATAGTTATTCCATTTTTCTGAACATAAGCTTTGTTTTTTACGAATTTCACTATACATCCACGCTGTACTGTTTTAGATACTGATACGAAATTCATTTTTAACGATGGGATGTACAATGTTTCAGTTAAATCCACTCCTCCATATATTGTATTGATTGACGCTACACCGCTGATACTAGTTGTCACTTTTCGTTGGTCCGCTAGTTCTATTTCGGCAACAATTTTATGTGTTTCAGTAAGCAAATGCTTTTTGTTAACCATATGGGAACTCGCTCCACTGTCTAAGCACCACAAGCCAGTTGATTTACTGCAATTGTAGACTGATGCGAAAAGAACCTGTTTAGTATGAGTGTTTTTGTATCTACACTCATTTGCGTAGTGCCCTTTACGCTTGAAAATGTAGCATACACCTTTCCTTCTTTTAGTAGAAGCTGATATATTAGTATTACTAGGAGGATTGAACGATTTTTTATTTTGCTTAGTGTATAGCACCGTTTCACTTACACTCTCATTTACGTCATCGTTGTTCTTTCTTTTTTCTTCTTCAATCAACTTCAATTTTAGGTCAGAAAGTGATGGCAATGAGTCTCTAGTTTCTATAGCGATTACAAAATTTTCATATTGTGGTGGCAGTGAACATAGTAACATAATGGATAATGTCTCATCATCTATTTTGATTTGGAGTTCACACATTTTGTCAACTATTTGCCCAAAGTTACTTAGATGGGTTTGCATACTATCGCCATCTTTTAAACGCAATTGTATTAGTGACTTATACAAAGATACCTTTTGCGCGGGAGAATCCCTCTTGTAAACCTTCTCGAGGGTCGACCATGCTTCCTTTGAAGTCGAACTATATTTTATATGCATAAGTTGGTTAACTGTAACACTTAATCGGATATTTTCAAGAGCCTTTCGATCCTTCCTTTTCCAAGCTTCTATTAATTTTTCGTCTTCGTCTGGACACTTAGTTTCACCGGACACATAGTCCCATAGATGGTAAAACTCTAGACTACTCTCCATTTGCAATTTCCAACTTTCGTAGTTGGACTCGGTCAACTTCTCGAAATTCGCCATTAGAGTCGCCATTTTAATCGATCACTTTTTGATCACCACCGATTTTAATTATTTATTTTTATGCGGTCATGCCGGTTCGAGGTGTTTTCGCACTGTCCGATGTGTCTGGTTCAACCGTTGCCTTAGCTCACTTGCGTAACCCGAGATGGTTTGGGGTTTCTCAGGGGGTGATCCGAACTTTATATCAGCCGGCAGACGACTTTGGCTGGGGCTTGGCCCGTCGATGCATGTTCGGCAGCTCTATACGCCATCAAGAATAATGGGATATGCCGGTCCCAGTCCCTTTGGTTCTCGTCAACCATCTTGGCCAGGTGTTTATTGAGCGTGCCGTTGAAACCTTCGACTATTGTAGCGGTGTTGTCCTCGTTTTCCGTATTCCTAGCAGCTCGCACATTTCGCCAAAACTAGTGACTCAAAGCTTTGGCCTTGATCCGTTCACAAGGCACGCCGTACCTACTGACTAGATGTTCGGCTACAGTAGTTGCTTCCTGGTTGGGAATGGGGTAGACTCCGGGCCACTTGCTGAAATAACCGGCCACAACCAGCGTGTATCGATTTCCCCATTCGGATTCAGGAAAGGATCCAGCGATGTCAACAGCAATCCTTTCAAACGGTACACCTACGTTATAGGTTTGCATTTGCCCTCTCAGTCGTCGCTTCGGACTTTTGACGGAAGCGCAAATGGTGCATCTACGGCACCAGTCCTCTACGCCTTCTCGACCGTAGAGCCAGTAAAACCTTTCCCGCAATTTCGCTAAGATCTTGTTAACCCCAAGGTTGCCTCCCGAGGATCCTTCGTGCATTTCCTTAACCACATTGTGGATTCGGCTTTTGGGAAGTATAGTTTGCATCCTATAGGAGCTGCCATCCGCCGTTTCTCATTTCCGCTTGAGTACGCCACTCTCCACCTGAAGGGAGTTCCATTGTGCCCAATAGCTTTTCAGAGTCGCGCCATGCGTTGAAACGTCCTTCCACTCAGGCCGCCAAGTCGTCTCTTTCCATACGAGCAATGGTCCGATGTCTTCATTGGCTAACTGCGCATTTCGAATCTCCTCCGATGACCAACCTTCATCGAATTCGGCCGTTATCAATCGCAGATCAACGGGCGGTTCCTTTTCGTCAATCCGTCGGCAATGCTTGCAGTTAGCTGGACATGGACGATGAGATAGGGCGTCAGCATTTCCATGAACTCCGCGCTTCCGATGAACAATTTCGTAGTCGTATGACTGCAATGTTTCGATCCATCTCGCGACTTGTCCCTCGGGGTTTTTGAAGTTAAGTAGCCATCTCAGCGATGCATGGTCCGTTCGAAGAACAAATTTCTGGCCATATAGGTACTTGTGGAACTGCTTGGTGGCCTCTATTATAGCCAATAGCTCCTTCCTGGTCACGCAGTAGTTCCTCTCACTTTGTGAGAGAACTCGACTGTAATACAAGAGGACTCTTTCTTTACCATTGATCTGCTGGGAGAGTACAGCTCCAATACCGCCGTTGCTCGAATCGGTGTCGCGCGAAACGAAACGGTGTCGCACGAAACGTCGTTCCACTCAGGTCGCCCTTCAATACGAGTACTGGTCCGATATCTTCATCGGCTAGCTGGACATTTCATATCTCCTTCAATAACCAACCTTCATCGAATCCGGCCATTATTACTCTCAGATCAACGGTCGGTTCCTTTTCCTCAATCCGTCGGCAATGCTTGCAGTTCGGTGAACATGGACGACGAGATAGTGCTTCAGCATTTCCATGAATTCCGCCCTTCCGATGAACAATTTTGTAATCGTATGACTGTAATCTTTCGACCCATCTCGCAACTTGTCTCTCGGGGTTTTTGAAGTTCAGCAGCCATCTCAGCGATGCATGGTCTTGTTGCAACCGCGGAAGTCACCGCAGTTGCAGACATTGAGTTTTGGCAGAGGGATGTGTGTAGTAAATAAAATCTTTTATATAAAGGAAAACAAAAGGAAAGAAAAGAACTTGATGATGCGATTTTACAGCATAAGATAAGAAAATAAACCAGATAAATACTCACTCCTTTTCCTCGTTGATTTCCGAGCGCTCGGCGAAGACAAAAAAAAAGAGTGTGGGGCCACTGGAAACCAAATTTTAAATTAGTTTTAAACTAATTTTAAAATTCAATCAATAATAGAAAACAAAAACCAGGGAACACGCAACGGTCACTTATCGCACTCTCCGATCCATCAATATGGCTTACTCGCAAAAAACGAAAACTTTAATCCCGGCACCTGGCCCTCTTCGAAACCCAACAAAACAGTTTTTTTGTCTTTTTTTTCAAGGGAAGAATCACTCGCGGCACTTCGTTCTGTTTGAACTACTTCAACTTCAAATTCGCACTAATTTAATCTTTTCCACATAGTTAATTCTCAAATTTCAACTTAGAATTCACTTTTCCATTTTTTCTACTCTGATCTTCCGTCACTGAAGTCAATTCCCAAACAAAAATTCCATCCTCCAAATTAAAATTCACTTCACTTTTCCAAGCCTTCCACTCTCCTCCTCCGTCACTAAAACTCCCAAAAAGTCTATTCAATTCCCATTCACATTCTACCCCCAAAACTCCTTTTTTTCCCAATTTTAAAGCCCCCAAAAATAACTTTCACCGCGCACAGAAAACTCCCTTATCTTCACCAGCCAAATACTAACTGCCTTTATCCCAACAACTTAATCCCGCATTTTCACTTCCATCGAATCCGATTCCGCAATCTCATTTTCATTTTCAATTACCGTTGCCGCATATGGGTAACGTAATCTTTTTTCCCGTATCGACAAACACAATTGTATCCATTGATTTACATATATGGCAATTTGCATCATCAAAGAAGCGCTTGATTGAATGCAAAGTGTCACATATACATATACGGAAACTATTGATTTTGCCGATACCCCAAAAAGAATGCTTCCCTGCGCCCGGGGGAACTTGAACCCAGGGTTGCAGCGGTCCTCCGGTCGAGAACTCGCGACGCAGCCTGTTCGCTTACGACAGCGAAAGTATTAAAATCTAAGTAAATTACTTGCCTGATAAGTTAAATTGTAATGCATTTATACTCACACAATAATTTAACCATTAGGTAAATTCATATTAAATTCATTAATGCATCAATATAAATAAATGAATATGCATGACCCGCTTTAAACCTAGAAACTACATCAAACTCTATCATATGTACTTCTTCTCATATGAGCCCATTTTCTTACGTGTGGAATAATCCTCACTCATATGGTTTCATATGTACAACATTACAAATTTACAACAAGCGAAGACACTTGTGCATCATATTTCAAAACATAAATTAATTGCCTTGAATGCTTTCGTTTTTTCTCGATTATAATTTATATTGAATTTTAATTTAAAACACATAGTTTCAATTATATTTCACAAGGTTTATTACTTATCAGGTCAAGCTCACGGTTACGACTAAAAACTTAATTCAATTTTACAATGTATTAATAGTATGAAAGAGAAAGTATAGTAATGATAGTACAGTAAGTAAATGCAAAGAGAGGATATGATACATACGAGTATGTATCATATCCTCTCTTTGCATTTACTTACTGTACTATCATTACTATACTTTCTCTTTCATACTATTAATACATTGTAAAATTGAATTAAGTTTTTAGTCGTAACCGTGAGCTTGACCTGATAAGTAATAAACCTTGTGAAATATAATTGAAACTATGTGTTTTAAATTAAAATTCAATATAAATTATAATCGAGAAAAAACGAAAGCATTCAAGGCAATTAATTTATGTTTTGAAATATGATGCACAAGTGTCTTCGCTTGTTGTAAATTTGTAATGTTGTACATATGAAACCATATGAGTGAGGATTATTCCACACGTAAGAAAATGGGCTCATATGAGAAGAAGTACATATGATAGAGTTTGATGTAGTTTCTAGGTTTAAAGCGGGTCATGCATATTTATTTATTTATATTGATGCATTAATGAATTTAATATGAATTTACCTAATGGTTAAATTATTGTGTGAGTATAAATGCATTACAATTTAACTTATCAGGCAAGTAATTTACTTAGATTTTAATACTTTCGCTGTCGTAAGCGAACAGGCTGCGTCGCGAGTTCTCGACCGGAGGACCGCTGCAACCCTGGGTTCAAGTTCCCCCGGGCGCAGGGAAGCATTCTTTTTGGGGTATCGGCAAAATCAATAGTTTCCGTATATGTATATGTGACACTTTGCATTCAATCAAGCGCTTCTTTGATGATGCAAATTGCCATATATGTAAATCAATGGATACAATTGTGTTTGTCGATACGGGAAAAAAGATATGTGGGTAGCGGGATCGAAGTGTAATGAACTTCGATTACGTTACCCATATGCGGCAACGGTAATTGAAAATGAAAATGAGATTGCGGAAACGGATTCGATGGAAGTGAAAATGCGGGATTAAGTTGTTGGGATAAAGGCAGTTAGTATTTGGCTGGTGAAGATAAGGGAGTTTTCTGTGCGCGGTGAAAGTTATTTTTGGGGGCTTTAAAATTGGGAAAAAAAGGAGTTTTGGGGGTAGAATGTGAATGGGAATTGAATAGACTTTTTGGGAGTTTTAGTGACGGAGGAGGAGAGTGGAAGGCTTGGAAAAGTGAAGTGAATTTTAATTTGGAGGATGGAATTTTTGTTTGGGAATTGACTTCAGTGACGGAAGATCAGAGTAGAAAAAATGGAAAAGTGAATTCTAAGTTGAAATTTGAGAATTAACTATGTGGAAAAGATTAAATTAGTGCGAATTTGAAGTTGAAGTAGTTCAAACAGAACGAAGTGCCGCGAGTGATTCTTCCCTTGAAAAAAAAGACAAAAAAACTGTTTTGTTGGGTTTCGAAGAGGGCCAGGTGCCGGGATTAAAGTTTTCGTTTTTTGCGAGTAAGCCATATTGATGGATCGGAGAGTGCGATAAGTGACCGTTGCGTGTTCCCTGGTTTTTGTTTT
Organism: Odontomyia ornata; assembly: GCA_963969285.1. Classification (NCBI taxonomy): domain Eukaryota; kingdom Metazoa; phylum Arthropoda; class Insecta; order Diptera; family Stratiomyidae; genus Odontomyia; species Odontomyia ornata. Next base: position 46,967,028 of record OZ017743.1, read on the forward strand.
CTATTATTGATTGAATTTTAAAATTAGTTTAAAACTAATTTAAAATTTGGTTTCCAGTGGCCCCACACTCTTTTTTTTTGTCTTCGCCGAGCGCTCGGAAATCAACGAGGAAAAGGAGTGAGTATTTATCTGGTTTATTTTCTTATCTTATGCTGTAAAATCGCATCATCAAGTTCTTTTCTTTCCTTTTGTTTTCCTTTATATAAAAGATTTTATTTACTACACACATCCCTCTGCCAAAACTCAATGTCTGCAACTGCGGTGACTTCCGCGGTTGCAACAAGACCATGCATCGCTGAGATGGCTGCTGAACTTCAAAAACCCCGAGAGACAAGTTGCGAGATGGGTCGAAAGATTACAGTCATACGATTACAAAATTGTTCATCGGAAGGGCGGAATTCATGGAAATGCTGAAGCACTATCTCGTCGTCCATGTTCACCGAACTGCAAGCATTGCCGACGGATTGAGGAAAAGGAACCGACCGTTGATCTGAGAGTAATAATGGCCGGATTCGATGAAGGTTGGTTATTGAAGGAGATATGAAATGCCCAGCTAGCCGATGAAGATATCGGACCAGTACTCGTATTGAAGGGCGACCTGAGTGGAACGACGTTTCGTGCGACACCGTTTCGTTTCGCGCGACACCGATGCGAGCAACGGCGGTATTGGAGCTGTACTCTCCCAGCAGATCAATGGTAAAGAAAGAGTCCTCTTGTATTACAGTCGAGTTCTCTCACAAAGTGAGAGGAACTACTGCGTGACCAGGAAGGAGCTATTGGCTATAATAGAGGCCACCAAGCAGTTCCACAAGTACCTATATGGCCAGAAATTTGTTCTTCGAACGGACCATGCATCGCTGAGATGGCTACTTAACTTCAAAAACCCCGAGGGACAAGTCGCGAGATGGATCGAAACATTGCAGTCATACGACTACGAAATTGTTCATCGGAAGCGCGGAGTTCATGGAAATGCTGACGCCCTATCTCATCGTCCATGTCCAGCTAACTGCAAGCATTGCCGACGGATTGACGAAAAGGAACCGCTCGTTGATCTGCGATTGATAACGACCGAATTCGATGAAGGTTGGTCATCGGAGGAGATTCGAAATGCCCAGTTAGCCAATGAAGACATCGGACCATTGCTCGTATGGAAAGAGACGACTTGGCGGCCTGAGTGGAAAGACGTTTCAACGCATGGCGCGACTCTGAAAAGCTATTGGGCACAATGGAACTCCCTTCAGGTGGAGAGTGGCGTACTATAGGATGCAAACTATACTTCCCAAAAGCCGAATCCACAATGTGGTTAAGGAAATGCACGAAGGATCCTCGGGAGGCAACCTTGGGGTTAACAAGATCTTAGCGAAATTGCGGGAAAGGTTTTACTGGCTCTACGGTCGAGAAGGCGTAGAGGACTGGTGCCGTAGATGCACCATTTGCGCTTCCGTCAAAAGTCCGAAGCGACGACTGAGAGGGCAAATGCAAACCTATAACGTAGGTGTACCGTTTGAAAGGATTGCTGTTGACATCGCTGGATCCTTTCCTGAATCCGAATGGGGAAATCGATACACGCTGGTTGTGGCCGATTATTTCAGCAAGTGGCCCGGAGTCTACCCCATTCCCAACCAGGAAGCAACTACTGTAGCCAAACATCTAGTCAGTAGGTACGGCGTACCTTGTGAACGGATCAAGGCCAAAGCTTTGAGTCACTAGTTTTGGCGAAATGTGCGAGCTGCTAGGAATACGGAAAACGAGGACAACACCGCTGCAATAGTCGAAGGTTTCAACGGCACACTCAATAAACACCTGGCCAAGATGGTTGACGAGAACCAAAGGCATTGGGACCGGCATATCCCATTATTCTTGATGGCGTATAGAGCTGCCGAACATGCATCGACGGGCCCAGCCCCAGCCAAAGTCGTCTGCCGGCTGATATAAAGTTCCGATCACCCCCTGAGAAACCCCAAACTCTCGGGTTACGCAAGTGAGCTAAGGCAACGGTTGAACCAGACACATCGGACAGTGCGAAGACACCTCGAACCGGCATGACCGCATAAAGACCAGGTATGATTTAAAGGTAAATTCTACTGTCTTCCAACAAGATGACTTGGTGTGGCTATATAACCCACAATGGCGGAAGGGTAGATCTCCAAAGTTGCAGCATAATTGAGAGGGACGATACCGAATTACAAAGGGAATCAACGACGTTGTGTCTCGCATACAGGAACACCGTCAGCCGAGAGCCAAGCTGAAAATCGTGCACCTGGACTGCCTTGCCCATATTACATCCAGGGAGACTTAACTACCACTGGCGACACATCTTTTCGGGGCGAAAAGAACTGAGGTTGGGGCAGTGTTACATTTTGCGAGCTACTGTAGCAACTGTTGTCGCCATGATCAATATTGATGGAGAAGAAGCAACCAAGAATAGTAAACGAATGACGTCAAAAGCATGTACTCGAAAGCACAAGAATGGACCAAGTATGTCCATGATCAATATCTGAAAGTGACGTCACTGCGGGTATTCAGAATTGCTCGAATATTCCAGGTAGTTCTCGTCGGAACATTCGCCAATATACGAGAAATGGATTGAATGACTAGAGACCCTATATAAAGCCGAACTAAATCAATGGAGGAGATAGTGATAGTAAAACTGCGATAAGTGTGGAGCGCGAATTAAAGCCGATATTGATTGACATTGAATTAAAATGCGATTTTTAAGATACGTTTGACTGGGAGACGTTGAGGCGTGCAGCAATGCGGGAGTTCGCACCAACCGAGGGGGATGACTCCTTGAAGCAGCGAATCCGGAACAGACACCAACAGGCGCAGGAAACCGTAGACGATTACTACGAAGTCCTGTGTTGCCTGTTGGAACGTCTGATGAGCCCCATGGCAGAGTCTGAGTTTCTCAGCCTCTTCTGGGAGGGAATCAGGCCGGAGCTGCAAGAGCGACTGGTGTTTGCCCCGCGCCACAACGTGCATGCGCTTCGCGCGTCCGCAAAAGCGCTTGAAGCGGTACAACACTCCCAGCGGTCCACACCCCAATGTAATTTCTCCAGCCGACGAGAGCAGCCAGAACGACGCGCAATAGCTGAGCTCGAGCACAGTGTGCCTGCGCTACCCTCGCCAGCTTTTCCCATTCCATCTCTAATCGACAGCTCGTCGAAGACCATTTTTCCGTCATATACTGATCTACACCAACAACATCAAACCGAACTGCACGAACTGGCCCCTAGGTGTTGGAACTACCGGCAGACAGGACATAACTTTACCGCATGCCAGGCAGAGGCTAACGTCTTTTGTCTCCGTTGTGGGAAACCAGATATACATACGCCAGGTTGTACAAATTGCATGAAGTCAAAAAACTTGCTAGTGAGTGCTCACAAAAGCCAGCAGCACTCGCGACAGACCAAGTCACGAAACAGCACTCCGTCCCGTCTACTGATAGTTCCACCACGACAAGTTCCTCGTCAGTAAATCTATCAGATACAAGCACCACGATACCTTTGATGGTCCACGATGCAACAGATGCCACATCTTCTCCGGAGGCCTCTCCAAAGACAGTATTGAAGCGACCACCTCAGGTACGGCCTGAAGAACCCCGGCAGCCACAGACCCGTGTATTGAAGCAATACCGTATTAGGTTGCAGGAGTATATTACTGCACGAGAGAGGACTTTTGCCGCAGAAGAGGTCATCCTACACCAGCACAAAACTAAGTGGTCAACTCGTCGTTGGAGGAGCTTCCGCAGGAGAGTGCGCACCTGTCGCCAAACTTTAAAATTATGTAACATCTCGGAGGTTTCTGAGATGGATACTCGACCTTACGCACCAATGAAAGTGTTGGGCGAAATTGCTGTTGCACTGATTGACACGGGTGCAAGTATTAGCTGCCTTGCCTCGAGTCTCGGCTCAAAGGTACTCAAACAAAACCCTACGGCAGTAAAACCCTGGCGCTCTGAAATCAGCACAGCTGATGGCACTAAACATCCTATCCAGGGTCGATTGACAACATCCGTGACATTCAGAGGTCAAACTAAGGATATTACGTTCTACAATATCCCGTCATTGATTCAGAACGTGTACCTTGGCGTCGATGTCGTCCTTCAATTTGGTTTGGCACAAGATTTATTCACAGATTCAACTTTAAGTACTAGATATGTCAACGAACTTGCTTCTGTACCCGACAGGCATGAATTAACGCCTAACCAACGACAACGTTGGAAGCATCCATCGCTGCTTTTTCATCTTACGCTACGCAAGGCCTTGGCCGCACCACACTGGTCGCTCATGTCATCGAGGTTGGCGATAGCAAGCCAATTAAGCAGAGACACTATGCCATCTCACCGGCCATGGAAAAGTTAGTGTATGCAGAGTTGGATATGATGCTCGAGTTGGGGGTTATAGAGGAGTCCCAAAGTACCTGGTCCTCACCGGTAACCTTGGTGGTGAAGCCAGGTAAAGTCCATCTTTGCCTAGACGACCGCAAAGTCAATGCAGTGACCATCAAAGACGCTTACCCTCTTCCACTCATCGTTGGAATATTGGGGACACTGCCGAAAGCAAACTACATTACCAGTCTCGACCTAAAGGATGCACTCTGGCAAATTCCACTCGATAAGGGGTCGAGGGATAAGACTGCTTTCACAGTGCCCGGACGACCATTATACCAGTTCGTCACAATGCCTTTTGGCCTGTGTAATCCGCAAACGATGACCCGGCTGTTGGACAAAGTAATTCCACCCCATCATGTATTCGTGTACCTGGAAGATCTTCTACTCATCACCTTCTCCTGCAAGTAGTAGACCTGCATATCAGTAAGGCGGGACTCACCATCAACGTCCAGAAAAGTAAGTTTGTCATGAATGAAGTCCGATATCTAGGACATGTCATCGGACATGGCACCATCAAAACGGATTCGGGCAAAACTCGGGCGATTGATTAGTTCCCCTTACCGAAAACTGTTAAGCAGCTACGACGTTTCCTTGGTGTGTGTGGTTGGTACCGAAGGCTCATTCGGAATTACGCAACAGTTTTAGCGCCCCCTGTAGGACATGCTCCGGAAAGGGAAGTGCATTTGGACCGAGCTCAGTCGAAAGGCATTTGAAGAGCTAAAATAAGCCTTAACATCAGCTCCGGTCTTGCACAGCCCCGACTTTAAGAAGCCCTTCTCCATTCATTGTGACGAAAGTCAACATGGAGTTGGAGCCGTGCTTGTGCAATTGACCGAAGAGGGAGAGGAAGATCCCATTGCCTTCATGTCCAATAAGCTAAACTCGGCCCAAAGGAACTATACTGCGTCCGAGCAAGAATGTTTGGCAGCGGTGATGGCTTTAAAGAAATTCCAGGCGTATATCGAAGGCCACCAGTTTGAAATCATCACAGACCACACTTCGCTACAATGGCTGATGAACCAAGCGGACTTACATGGACGCCTGGCCCGATGGGCTCTTAAACTGCAAGGGTTCAAGTTTTTCATCAAACACGGGAAACGGACCCAGAACGTCGTGCCCGATACTCCCTCGCGAATGTTTTCACCCGAGAGGGCCGAATTGACAGTGAATGGCGAGGACCCCATTGAGATAGATTAAGACAGCCCACATTTTGAGTCAGACAGCTACAGAGAGTTGAGGCAAACCATCGTAACCCAACAAACACAGTTGCCTGATTTGCAAGTGATAGACGGCTACATCTATAGACGAAATGAATACGCCACTGGTGATCTATTGCGGGAAGAAGAGTCCTGGAAACTCTGGGTACCGGAAGAAATGACACACAATCTAATATACGACCATCCTTTAAGTGCCCACGGAGTTCCCTATGTTACAAATGCGGCGAAATGGGACATAAAAAAAAAGATCGTACGAAGGAGGCACACTGTATTCTTTGCAAGGATGCAGATCCAAAACCTGATTTTGGACACGTCTTGGGATCAGGAAAATGCCGGGTGTTCCAGGAAGCCCCAGCCAAGGCAAAATCAGAACTCCGATGACCCGCATCCTGCAGCTAAACCTACACAGCAGTTCAACCGCCCAAAATCTGCTTGAGCAGTTTGCGAAAGCCGACTTCTTGCTGCTGAGTGAGCAACACCATAATGAAAGTCCCGCATTATGGTATTCTGACGAAACTGGTACTGCCGCTATCTGGGTTCCAAACAGTGACTTTCAAGCGAAGAGTTGTAGACGGGGGGATGGTTTCGTGTGGGTTCGGTGCTCAGGGACCACCTTCTTTAGTGTGTACCTAACGCCTAACGAATCGATATCATCTTTCCAAGCCAAGCTTATTGCTTTGGAGGGCGCTGTCTCAAACGCAGAGGGCAAAGTGCTCATTGGGGGCGAGTTCAACGCTAAAGCAATCGAATGGGGCATGCCTCAGACGGATCCGCGGGGAAAACGAATCCTGGAAATGGCGGCCAGAATGGCCCTCGTCGTACTAAACTCCGGAATTACGCCGACTTTCCACGATATTGGCTGTGAGGGAACCGGACGTGACATTCCCCTCGGAGTCCTTAGTACGGAGGATACACAATTGGAATGTATTAGAGGACTACTCAGCCAGTGATCATCAGTGCATTCTGCTTGAGATAAGTGATGTTATCTCCCCACGTCCGTGCTCTAGGCTTTCTACAACTGGATGGAACATCGGAAGGATGGACGTCGGCAGGTTCGTCGTGGTGCTCACAGCAGGTGAGCCGCTGCACGGAGCTTCGGAGGGGACGGAAGAGCTGGCAGCTCAAAACGTGGTGAACTCTACTATGAGCATCATTACGACTCCTTGCTGTGCTTCTATGCCCCGCCGAAAACCCCGGCACGGCAAGCCCCCAGTGTACTGGTGGTCAACTGAAAAGCGAAGGGAGTGTCACAAGCTTCGACGTGAGGCTCAACGGCCAGGAAATGCCTTCGCAAATTGATCAACAGTAGCAAGGCTCGCTGCTGGCAAGACCTAGTGGACAATGTGAACAAGGATCCGTGGGGCGTTGGCTACAAGCTAGTTATACGAAAGCGCCCAACGTGGGGCTCGAACCCACGACCCTGAGATTAAGAGTCTCATGCTCTACCGACTGAGCTAGCCGGGCATTATAATGATTTTTTTAATGCCCGTGTAGGACACGGGTGCCGATGGTCTGGCATAAGTGTCAGCGAGCTATAAACAACACCGAGCTCAGCTAAATAGCTTCGCTTAACAACCGCGTACGCGTGCTTGACGACTAGCATTTGCGGGATCATATGAGGCGGGTTCTTGTCGAGCCACGAAGCTACACTACAAAATACTTATCACGTGTACTCTACGCTACAAGACGCACCGATCAATTTTTATTGTCTTTAGAAAAGTTCTATTAGGTGTCAATTAAGCTACTCTACAGTAATTCAATATTTTTTTTGCCTCGTTAAAGTTAGCGGACACGGAGGCTTGAGACAAACGCAAACATTACACAAAAAGCAACCGTTACTTTCACAGAAGAAGGTCGTTGCATTACAAGGGGAATGTCAAACCTAAAGATGTTAAAGTGGCTGAAGTGAACCACTCATCTCTGCCTAAAGGATGGAAACTTGACGGATACAGTTTACTTTACACTAGTAAAACAACATACTAAGCAGTTTCGACGGGGTGACCACCTTATCTCTTCAGGAGCAGCCACTCCTGATCACCACGGGGCTGCTCGACTGCTTATGTTTATTACAGGTGGATATTCTGGATACGCTGGAAAACTCTTTTCAAGTTCCAGAATATCTAATGCGGCTTTTGAGGAATTACCTAAAGGACCGAAGCCTGCTCTATGACTCTATGTGGAACGTGTCTTACGACGGGCTACTGAGACTCGAGATGCCAGATGAGTCGCGCTTGGTCGGCTATGCGGATGATGTTGCGGCTCTGGTCGCTGGACGCACCGTTGAACAAGCGCAACTTAGGCTAGGTATGCTAATGCGCCGAGTGAGGGACTAGATGAATGCTCGCGGGCTCAGTTTAGCACTGGAGAAAACCGAAGTGGTCATCTTGACAAAAAAGAGAATTCCTAGAGTAAGGATGGTCAGTATTGGAGACATACAAATCGAATCGAAGCCAGCGGTGAAGTACCTGGGGCTACTGATCGACTCGAAGATGAGTTTCAGGGCAACGGCTGAGAAGGCTGCTTCGGGAATATCGGCTCTGAGTCGATTTATGATCAACATAGGGGGACCCGGCCCGTCAAGAAGACGCCTCTTGATGAGTGCTGTAGGGTCAGTGCTACTGTACGGGGCAGAGGTATGGGGCGACGCTCTCAGCAAGGAGGTATACCGAAAACGCTGGGCACAGGTACAGAGAAGAGGAGCACTGAGAATTGCATCTTCGTATCCAACAGTCTCCGACTCGGCGGTGAGAGTGATTGCAGGCGTGATACCTGTCGCCCTCCTTGCTAGAAAGCGCCGCGCTATTTACCTGCGCCGAAACGAGGACGCGAGGGAGATGGTTGTCCGCGAGAAGAGACAGCGCTCGCTCAACGATGGGCAGCAGTCTTGGGTCAATTGCTCGAAGGGAAGGTGGACTGCGCGCCTCATCCCGGACGTGAGACCGTGGCTAAATCGAAGGCATGGTGAGACTGACTTCTATCTGACCCAGCTTTTGAGCGGGCATGGGTGTTTTCAGTCTTACCTGCACAAGATCGGTAAGTCACGGTCCCCCGATTGTCGGTTTTGCCCAGGAGAGGAGGACAATACCTGCCACACATTTTTTGCGTGTACAAAATGGGTCAGCCTGCGAAGGGAACTCTACAGGGAGACGAGAGAGCTCACCCCGGATAATATAGTTGCGGTGATGCTCGAATCGGTTGATAAATGGAACCAGGTGGCACATTATGCTGATGCAGTTCTAAAATATAAAAGGGACTCACAGCAGCCGGGGGCGCTGGTGCTGGGGGATCGCTCTTCCAGCACTTCCTCTTCCCCTCTCCCCTCCCGCTAGGAAAGGGATCCCCCGCTTGAAGGCGCCTCGAGACCTGGCCCGAAGTAATGTGTCAAACGGTTCCAGGCTGGGTTCTCAGGTTGGCATGGGAGGTGTTGTGGGTAGTCCAGTCGCCTTCTTAAGAGCATGGGAGTCCCAAACTCTGTGCATAAATGGCATTCACCTCCCTACCACAAAAAAAGTGCCCACGGTGGTTATGTTGGGAAGCGCTTCGGCGACTTAGAAGTACTTCTTTTGGCCTAAAATGTCATCCCAGGCCAAAGACTACGTGAGCGCCTGTGAAACCTGTAAAGGCATTAAAGCTATGGGTCAACTCAACGTTCCGGAGCGCGTATTATAACGTCTGTATATAGATCTACTCAGCCCATATCCTTGTTCTTCTATGGGACGCAGCTCTCGAAATTCCCACTTGTGGAGCCTATTCGCAAATTCACGACTCCATCCATCGTGAAATTTTTAGAGAGTCCGGAATTCCATGTATTAGGGCTACCAGAAAGTGTGTACTCGGACAACGGAGTACAGTTCGGATCTCGGCAGTTTAAAGGCCTACTCGAAGCACGATGTCCAACACCAACTCACGCCCATATATTCTCCCCAGTCTAACGCATCTGAACGTTTGAATCGCACACTCTTAGCCGCGATTCGTTCTTATGTCCATCCAACTCAAAAGGATTGGGACCGCAGATTTTCCGTCATCACTTGCGCTCTGCGGTCGTCTTACCATTCCCTCACCGGTGTCTCGCCTCACTTTGCCGCCTTCGGACAGCACATGATTTGCCATGGTAAATCATACAGGCTACTACGGCAATTGAAGTGTTTGGGAGATCTCGTCGTTGCGCTGGAGCCCCACGAGCGTTAAGGAGACCTCCGCCAACAAATTGGACGGAAGATAAAGGCCGCAGGAGGTGCAAATGAGGCGCAGTACAACCTCAGGCTATGACGTTCCAATTTTAAAGAAGGAGATGAGGTTTTTCGACGTAATTTTCGCCAAAGCGACGATGCTGGGCATTACAATGCCAAGCTAGACTGGCGTTTGCTGAAACGCCGTGTACAGAAGGTTGTAGGATCCAATCGTTACCTCCTCACCGACCTATCGGGGAAGGAAGTCGGGGGTATATCATGCAAAAGACCTGCGTCGATAGTTACATATATCCGTTTGTTTTGTCCGTCCGTAGGTAGTTTGACTCACATGCAAAGTTTGCACGCTTACGGCAAAACGAAAATATTTGAGTCAGTCTGTCCGTCCGTTAGTCGTTTTCTTCAATCGTCCCACTCCGCGTTTCGACCCCGAAAACAATCGATTCTCCAACTGAAAATCCTTCAGCTCCTTTTTCGCAACCCTCGTCGCCTTGGGATCGCGAGAAAATTAGCTGCCCTGTAGTAATCGAGCAATCACACAAGCTAACTGCTCGAAAACCTTCGTATCTCCTATTCGAAATTTTAATGGCAGATTTAGAGAAATAATTAATTATTTCCATTCATAATCGTCATTTGTAAAATAGCTTTCTTTTTTATTATTATTAAATGTAACTTTATATCAAGTTTCCTCTATATTAAATATAAACGTTTCACTTTAATTATATTTTTCATGAGATTAAATTTTTATTACTATTTAACATTTTCTTCATGTTTCTTTATTTCAGTTAAATTTTGTTTTTAAAAATTTAAATCTTCCACATAAAATTTCGAGTATGGGAACGTCGTCTTCATCCACCGTAACGGCGTGCCGATACGGTAGACGACGGACAAGCAAAGAGGAAAATCTACTTGGGCGCGAGAAAACCAGCGTTGTGGCATGCAGATTCGGCTGGCATTGAAAAAGAGCGGGGAGTCTGCTATGCACCTTCACGGCGGTTACGTCGCGACGCGGAAAAGAAAAATAAGTCGACGGTAGACACGGGAATGAGGAAAAGCGAGGACAGGAGGAGAGAAAAGTCAAAAGATGTAGGACAGGGTTGTTTTTCTTATTTTGGTGTGTAGATTTATTGACAGAATGCAGCTAAAATGGTAGGATCATTTTATTGTATCGCGCCGTATCGACATTTTATATTGGATTTATACGAGGAAAAGTCGAAAATTCCATAAGTTGTGTGGTGTGAATCTGTCCGACGACGAAATCCCGTCCGTTATTGCGCGAATGGATAATACCATATTTGCAAATCAGTGTGCGCACGGATGACAGTTGGTTTTATATGGTGGCTGATTTGCTGTGAACGACATGATTTCCATGGTTTCGGACATTCCACGGTGCTTTTCGTTGTTAAAGTGAACATTGTGTGGACGGTTGAACAGTGATGGTGTTGTGTATGCTGGTTGTGTGGACGGTTGAACAGTGATGGTGTTGTGTATGCTGGTGGAACCGTATGCTATTGTCACCTGTTATGCCGCATGTCTCTGGGTGTCAAGCTAATGACAAACGGACAATAAATATGAGTGTTTTGAATTAATAGGTTATTAAGAGCGGTTAAGAGCGATGGGATGCTAGTGGAGATCGTAATGAGAAAAATTATGCATAAAATAAACCAAAATTTAAAAGGATAAAAAAAATCAAATGGAAACACAAAAAACGGACAAAAATAGAAATGATGTACACACGCTCAGTACCCAAACATTTATGCATTATTACACAAATTTATAACATTTGATTGAAGATCAAAAACCACAAAACCGAAAATACAAGAAATCTGAAGAAGAATGATTTGAAACGATGACGAATAAATCCTTATGAACTTACATTAAGAAATACAAGCAGCATATCTAGAGTGATGGCGTTACTGTGCAGCATGTGCCAGCATGAGATGATAAAATTCGAAGCGATATTAATCACTCTTACTCGCACTGATAATTGTTAAACAGAAGAATTACAGCAGGACACAAAACATTTCAGTCATAATAAAATAGACATACTTCCGAACTCAACCATAAATTGAACAAGTTATTTGCCATGTTCGGCAGGAGCAGCAAACAAAACATCGAATAATTCAACGTCTTTTCACAACCATCTCTTGTTAAGATAACAGGAAATGTCAATGCAATCTATTCCATTCTTCAAGCAACAGTTAACGATGATGATGTTTCGTCTTTAATTTTTGTTTTATTTTATATAACGAATTATATAATCTTTTATATTTTTGTTCGTTAAAGCACATTACTTTCTTTACGTTTTTCCATTCCGTCATACATGACCGGGTATAGAACCCGCATCGATGGCAGGCTCCTCCGCTCAAGACGAAGTCTCCCTAAGTCCGTCTGTCTTCCCCAGGTCCAGTTTGTCTTTTTCGTCAGCAATTTCCAACCCTTGACTGGTTACCTCCTTTTTACGGCTTCGGTCGACTTTTATTTGACCCAGGAATTCGTGGATGCGAAATTTCTTTGTAGTGGGGGAAAGAACCCGCACCCCAGACAAGGCCAATCTGGGTAGATCTTACCACCCTCTTCCGCTGAGGCAGCAGACTATCGCTGCAGTCCTTTAAGGACATTATAACACACTCAAATCACTACAAAGGTCCGCGTTGTTGTTGAAATTCAAAAGTAACAAAACAATCCCTAACTACATACTCAGCTTAGTAATACTGTACAAAAGAAATTAAGCGTAACAGCTTATAAGGACAAAATTGCATCTTTAATATGCAAATTGAACCAGCTCCAAATTCAAGACTTAGGCAGCCAAGCATTAGTATCCGAGAAAAAGTGGTCACTAACATCAATGATGGTTATGCACTCACTATATTCAATGGTTATGCACTCACTATATTCAATAGTCTAAACGATCATCTGAGAAGCACAATTTTTTCCGTTAAACCCAAAAATTTTGGTTTAGCTTTGTCTTGGGCCTTGGAATTGGAAAATTCTGAACCACAGGCTTTGAACAACGTTATGCACATCGGTAGCAATAACAAAAAAAGGATACAAGAAAGGTAAACGTTACAACAACCAACGGTATAACAAAACGAACAATGGAAACAATGACAACACTGGGCACAATTATAATAGGGGTAGCAAAAAGTATTATAGAAACAATTACAATAACAGGGATAATGCTGGTGATGGATCAAACAATGAAGGTTATAATAGAGATGCCAATAATAGTAATTATAGAAGATACAATAATGATTCAGCCAATAGAAGATATGACAACAGGTACATTCAAAACCAGAACAATAGAAGACACATTAACATGATGTCGGATCAGGGAAACTTGCAACTGACCGGCGAGGAAGTGGAGAACAACCTCCCGCTGTAAAGTATAGAATTTATAGAACAACTGACACCTGTACAAACTTTATTGAAGTTTATTGCCATAATGCACGTAAAAACTTGAGATTCCTAGTAGATACAGGTGCAGACATGTCTATATGCAAATATGGTGTACATAACAACATAGATTACGAGTTAAGAACTAATGATAGGATTAAGTTAGCAGGAATAACCAAAGAGGTTACGATTTCACTAGGCACATTCGATTTAACTTTACAAATTGGGGAAAGCAAAGTGATTAATTCTTTTCATGTTGTAACCGAAAATTTTCCAATAACCACAGATAGTATCGTAGGAAGAGACGTACTTACAGAATATATGTGCAAGATTGACTATGAAACATACACCATCTCCTTTAATATTAAAGATAATGAAGTCGTTTTACCAATGTATACGAAAAAACCTAGCAGTTATTGTATTAACGTATCTGCTAGAACAGAAGCTATATTCCTGGTAAATCTGAAACTTGATGAAGATAGTATTTACTGAATGCAGAAGTACAGGAAGGTATTTTCGTTGTTAGTACCGTCATACCAGCAAAAGGAATTCAACATGTGAAGATTCTAAACATCACAGACAATAATGTTGTGATAAAGGATTTCACAGCAGAGGTTGAACCTTTGAGGACACTGATGAAAAAGTGAAACGAAAGTTATAACTAGAGGCATGGCAAACAATATGAAAAATTAAAACAAAGTCAACAACCAATGCACCAGCACAAAAATAGAACCTAATCAGCTCTATTGTTCGGATTGCACTAGTTTGTCTGACATTACGGGTATACCAAAATTGAAATCCACTATGTTGCGCAACACAAATAATAAAGATAAAATAGTACGCACTTTCAAATATATTGAAGTATTTTATAGCGATAAATCTGACAGTAAACACGTTTTTGCCAATGATAAGCTATTAAACAGTCATACAAATGGTACCACATTCATTCTAATGAGAGCAATAGCGATAAGCCTAATTTGGAATACGTTTCAACATTAGAAAAGCTGTTGAAATTCGCCAAGAATGAGAACATAAGCGAACGCTCATTATCAGAAGATGATGAAATATTTAAATCTATGGATAGAAATGAGTTTAAATGAAATTCTAACATGTTGCAACAAAACAATACGCGTACAAACTTAAGAATATTAATTTACAAGCCGCCAAAAATAGTAACTAATAAAGATGAACAAATGAGGTTAATTGAAGACTATCACAATACACCACATGGTGGGCATTTCGGTGTCCGAAAGACTTTATTGAAATTAAAACAAAGATTTTGTTGGAATGGTATGAGTGAAATGTTAAAATGTTTGTCAAGAATTGCAAAACTTGTCGCATAAGTAAGCAAGTTAGGCACACTACCGAAAAATTGTAAAAACTGACACACCAACTACAAGTTTTCAAACAATTGAAGTAGATACTGTAGGTCCACTTCGCATCTCAAACGATTACAGATACTCGTACATATTAACTTTGCAATGCGAATTGACAAAATTCGTGGTTGCATTCCCCATAGAAAATAAGGAAGCACATAATGTAGCATTAGGTATAGTTAAGGAATTTATTTTAAAGTTTGGACACTTTAATAGATAAAAGACAGATTTAGGGACTGAATTAAAAAATAGCTAATGTTAGAAATATGCAAATTGTTGAAAAGAGCAGAACATCACCAGACTCTAGGCGCAGTCAAACGTAATCATCGAGTGCTTAATGAATACATGTATTCTTTCGCTGATGATTACGAATGGGATAAATCGGTACCGTCCTATACCTTTGCATACAGTACTACACACATGGACACAAATTATACACCCTATGAACTAATATTTGGAAAACTTTCATGCCTTCCTAATAAAATAATTGAAGATATAAACAAAATTTATAATTTGGAAGATTATGCAAATGAACTAACAGTTAGATTGAGTACGTCTCTACTGAAAGCACGAGAAATGATTGAAAATGTCAAAATAAAACGAGTAAATGAACAAAAGTATATAAATCCTTTGAACATAAAAATTGGAGATATGATTGTATTGAAAAATGAAAATTGCAAAAAACATCAAAAACCCTATAAAGGCCCTTACAATGCACTAGACTTAAAAGATAGTAATGTTTTAATAGATATAGACGGAATTCATAAACTTGTACACAAAAATAATATAAAATTATACGAATAAAAATAATTTTTCAACTTTCAGTAAATACAAAGTCAATAAATAAAGTAAATATTATGATTCGTCTTAATATATAGCATTTAAACTAATACATATATAAGGCTCATCAAAAAAGATTGGAGGTGCAGTGCATATTCATAATAATCTAAAAAAAAAAGAAAATGATCGTATCAGCAGAAGGGATCAAAACAGACCCTGTGAAAATTGAAGCCGAGAAAAGCTGGCCAACACCAAACAACAAGCGCCAACTACGAAGTTTTCTGGGTCTGGCAACCTACTATTGGAGCTGTACTTTCCCAGCAGATCGATGACGAAGAAAGAGTCCTCGTATTACAGTCGAGTTCTCTCAAAAAGTGAGAGGAACTACTGCGAGACCAGGAAGGAACTTTGGCTATAATAGAGGCCACCAAGCAGTTCCACAAGTACCTATATGGCCAGAAATTTGTTCTTCGAACGGACCATGCATCGCTGAGAGGGTTGCTTAACTTCAAAAACCCCGAGGGACAAGTTGCGAGATGAATCGAAAGATTGCAGTCATACGACTACGAAATTGTTCATCGGAAGGGCGGAGTTCATGGAAATGCTGACGCCCTAACTCGTCGTCCATGTCCAGCTAACTGCAAGCATTGCCGACGGATTGAGGAAAAGGAACCGCCCGTTGATCTGCGATTGATAACGGCAGAATTCGATGAAGGTTGGTCATTGGAGGAGATTCGAAATGCCCAGTTAGCCGATGAAGACATCGGACCATTGCTCGTATGGAAGGAGACAACTGGGCGACCTGAGCGGAAGGACGTTTTGATGCATGGCGCCACCCTGAAAAGTTATTGGACACAATGGAACTTCCTTCAGGTGGAGGGTGGCGTACTCAAGCGGAAATGAGAAACGGCGGATGGCAGCTCCTATAGGATGCAAACTATACTTCCCAAAAGCAGAATCCACGATGTGGTTAAGGAGATGCACGAAGGATCCTCGGGAGGCCACCTTGGTGTTAACAAGACCTTTTACTGGCTCCACGCTCGAGAAAACGTAGAGGACTGGTGCCGTCGATGTACGATTTGCGCTTCCGTCATAGGTCCAAAGCGACGACTGAGAGGACAAATGCAAACCTATAATGTGGGCGTGCCATTTGAAAGGATTGCTGTTAACATCGCAGGACCCTTTCCTGAATCCGAATAGGAAAATCGATACACGCTGGTTGTGGCCGATTATTTCAGCAAGTGGCCCGAGGTCTACCCCATTTCCAACCAGGAAGCAACTACTGTAGCCGAACAGCCAGTATTAAATTGGGTCAGTAGGTACGGCGTACCTTGCGAACTACATTCGAATCAAGGCTGAAACTTTGAGCCACTAGTTTTTGGTAAAATGTGCGAACTACTGGGAATACGGAAAACGAGGACAACGGTTGAACCAAATATGTCGGACAGTGCGAAAACACCTCGAGTCGGCTACTGATCGCATGAAGACCAGGTATGATCTAAAGGCAAATTCTACTGGCTTCCAGCAAGATGACTTGGTGTGGCTATATAACCCACAACGGCAGAAGGGGAGGTCTCCGAAGTTGCAGCATAATTGGGAGGGACCATACCGAGTTACAAAGCGAATCAATGACGTCGTATATCGCATACAGGAACACCGCAAGAGGAGAGCCAAAATAAAAATCGTGCGTCTTGCCCCATATTACACCCAGGGGACTTGACTACAACTGGCGACACATCTTTTCAGCGCGAAAAGAACTGGGGTGGGGGCAGTGTTACATGTACAAATAATTCTGCGAGCTACTGTCGCAATTGTTTTCACAACCATCAAAAGATCATGATCAACAAAACGAACGTACTCGAAAACCCACCAAGCATGATCAACATCTGAAAGTGACGCCACTGCCCATTCAGTATTGCTCGAACATTCCAGGTAGTTCGCCAATGTACGAGAAATGGATTGAATGACTAGAGACCCTATATAAAGGCGAGCTGAATGAATGGGGGGATTATTAGAACCGCGATAGTTAAACTGCGATAGAGTGGAATGCGAATTAAAAGCGATATTGATTGTAAAGTAATAGACAGTTGAAGTAAACATTGATTGACAAGTTGTAAAATAGTGAAATTAATTATTGCGCATTTTAATAAGTAAACTCTAACTTAATTTAAAAGAAAGTGCGTTTTCACACTCCCGGAACATTCAAATTATTGGCCGTGAACCATAACACGCGACAATATATATACAGGTAAATATATGTATATATCTCTACATATATATATATATATATCTCTACATATATATATATATTGTTACATGTACAAATAATTCTGCGAGCTACTGTCGCAATTGTTGTCATAATCATTAAGAACGTCAACAAATGAATTTACTCGAACCCACGAGAACCCAACAAGCATGATCAACATCTGCAAGTGACGTCACTCCATTCATTAATTTGCTCGAATCTACCAGGTACCTCTCCGTAGAACATTCGCCAAAGTACGAGAATGGGTGAATACGTAGAGACCCTATATAAAGGCGAGCTGAATGAATGGGGGGATCATTCATTCGACCGCGATAAGAACTGCGTTAGTGTGTTTCGTAATAGTGAAGTGATTTAGAAGACAATTGCGATAAGAAATTTATGGACAAGTGTTAGATTTTTTCATAGTGAAAATTAAAATTAGTGAAAGTGTTAAATTGTTAAATTGTTTATTGTGCATTTTTGTAATTAAATAAATTCTTTTAACTTAAATTAAAAGACATTGCGTTTTCACTTTCCCGGAACATTAAAATTATTGGCCGCGAACCGAAAACACGCGACAATGGTGTCAAGAAGTGAGAAAGAAAATTTTGGAAGTGAAAACGATTAAACATTTTTAAAGTGCACAATAGTGTAAATTAACGTGAAAACTGGTGGAAAAATAGCCAAAACAATTAAAAATGCCAGGAAACTTACATCTAAAAATTAATCAATTGAGCATATCGGAGCTCAAAGAGGAGTTGGAACAGCGAAATCTGGCCACGCAAGGTACAAAGGCCATACTGATTGCACGCTTGCGTGACGCGGTCGAGTCGAGTTCTCAGATGCGGAAAAAGGCGCAGAAGGTGGAGAAGTAGAAACACCAAAATCAAAGGAGCCAGAAAATGCGCTAATGCAAATGTTAATGCTGATGTCATCGAGTCTGACTGCGAAGCTGGATGAACAATCAGCGCAGCTAAATGAACAATCAACGAAGCTTAATGAACAATCAACGAAGCTAAATGAACAATCAGCGAAGCTGGACCAACAAGCAATCGAAATCAAAGCAGACATCAAGGCAGACATCACACAGAAGCTGGAGAAACAGTCAACCGAAATAAAAGCGGAGCTCGGTAGTCTCAACAAACAAATTAAAGGCGTCGAGGAAAAGGTTGACCAGGTCGAGGAAAAGGTTTACCAGGTCGAGGAAAAGGTCAGCCAGGTCGAGGAGAGAATCAACAATGAGATGGAAAACATGAAAAAGGAATTGGAAGCAGCAAAGGCAGTAGTAACCGCCTCACCAGCCCCGCTTACAACCGCAGTGCAAGGCTCGTCTAGAAATGTGCAAGCACCAATATTCGATGGGCAAACGGTCTGGAGTATTTACAAGACCCAGTTTGAAGCTGCCGCAAGGGCGAATCGCTGGAATGACCAGGAACGCGCAACTGCATTGATTCTTGCTCTAAGAGGCCCAGCTGCCGAGCTTTTGCAGACGATCCCCGTTGATTTACACTCAAACCCGGCTGCTATATTGAACGCGCTTGACATGCGTTATGGCGGCGACCATCTGAAGCAGATTTATCGGGCACAGCTACGGAATCGGATGCAGAAGTCTGGCGAAACCTTACAGCAGCTAGCCCAAGACATTGAGTGACTGGCACTTTTGGCTTATCCAGCTTACGACCCAGAACTTCGAGATGATGCAGCGACAGAAGCATTCATCAGTGCCTTAAAGGACCAGGAATTGCAACAAGCGGTGCGATTAGCTCAAAAGCAAACGGTTAAGGCCGCATTGGTTTATAGTCTGAACTATGAGGCAGTGAAAAATGCGACTCGTAGCACAGCCTGGCTCCATGAGGTAATGGCAAACGAGTGCAGGTGTGAGCGCGTGGAAAATGAGCGAGAGCGGCAGGTAAATGGTGCGCCTAGATGCTGGGATTGCGGTGAGAAGGGGCACCTGCAAAGAGACTGCAAGAATCGAAGAAAATGGAGGTATTGTCCAGGATGGTGGAGATCCAGATCGAGTCAGGAGCCTAGAATGGAGGCCCATCAAACTGCAACGGCCAACTTCGTGGGGCAGAGGTTGGCTAGGAGGATCGACGTCCCCAGCACCACCATCACCGTGTCAAGACTACATCGTGGAGAAGCGGACTTACGCCTTCCGGGTCAAGTTGACGGAGAACACTGCACCATAACAATCGACACTGGTGCAACCCGATCGATTATCTGACCAGACCTAGTTAGACAGCAACAACTTCACAAGGGCAGAATTGTCTCACTACGAACAGCTACGGGAGAAACTGCACCTGTTCATGGAGAGGTCAACCTCCAGATACAGTTGGCAGACCTTGTGTTCCGACATAATTTTCTGGTCGCGAACATTATGGATGACTGCATTCTCGGAATGGATTTTCTGCGACCACATGGAATCACGTTGGATTTGGGCAAACGCGTATTGAAATGGCAGAATGTCGAAGTACTAATGGAGGATCCCAGCGTCCAAATTCCCAAGATGAATGTAGTGGTATGTACTGACACTGATGTACCGAATGCTTCCGAAAGCATTGTATGGGCCAAGCTTGATGGTGATTCTGGAGACCACCGATCTTATCTGATAGAGCCAACGAAGACGTCCGCATTGCGCAGTTTGATTGTAGGACGAAGCCTTGTAAGATCTTTAAGGAACGGATATGTGCCGGTTAGAGTCCTTAACACCGCAGACTCAACCACGAGCATCAAAGCGGGAGAAGTCATCGGCAGCTGCCAGCCTGTTTCCACCATCACCTCTTTGGAAGCTACTCACAACCATCATTGGAAAAGGAGGCAAGACACAGACAAAGCCCGGGAATCCACGTCTGCAATATTGAAGCAAGTCAAATTGCCGGTGCAGCTATTCAAACGAGCCTCTGATCTGGTCACCAAGTACAGTGACATCTTCTCAACAAGCCCGGATGACCAAGGCCGAACGAGTTTGGTAACTCACGTCATAGATACACAGGGAGCTAAGCCGATTCGACAAGCACCAAGACGTCTCCCTATAGCCAAACAAGGAGAAGTGAGCGCGCTGATCTCGGACATGGAAAAACAAGGCATTATTGAACCTTCTGTAAGTCCATGGGCCGCGCCTATCGTTCTAGTAAAGAAAAAGGACGGTAGCACCCGTTTTTGTGTCGACTATAGGCAGCTTAACGACGTCACTAAGAAAGATAGTTACCCGCTCCCACGCATCGATGACATCATGGACACTTTAGCCGACGCAAAATGGTTTTCTACACTCGATCTCAAGAGTGGCTACTGGCAGGTAGAAATCGACAAGAAGGACCGAGAGAAGACCGCATTTTCAGTTGGGACCGGATTGTGGCAATTTGTGGTGATGCCGTTTGGGCTTTGCAATGCTCCAGCCACTTTCGAACGCTTGATGGAATACGTGCTACGTGGTCTAACCTGGAAAACCTGCTTGGTGTACCTAGATGACATCATCGTCATCGGGAGAACGTTCGAAGAGCATGTGCGGAACTTAGAACAGGTTTTCTCCCGACTGCGACTGGCAAATTTGAAACTTAGTCCCGACAAGTGTACCCTTTTCGCAGCTGAAGTAAAATACCTGAGACACGTCGTATCAGCAGACGGGGTCAAAACATACCCTGAGAAGATTGAAGCCGTGAAAACTTGGCCAACACCAAACAACAAGCGCCAACTACGAAGCTTCCTGGGTCTGGCAACCTACTATCGAAGATTCGTCAAAGACTTTGCCAAAATAGCTAAGTGTCTCCATCAGCTAACCGAGAAAAATCGTCCGTATGTCTGGAACGAACAATGCCAGACAGCCTTTGAGACCCTGAAGGAAAAGCTGTGTGAATCACCCGTGCTGGCGTATCCGAAACCCGGAAAAATGTTTGTAGTTGACACTGATGCAAGCAACGGCGGTATTGGAGCTGTACTCTCCCAGCAGATCAATGGTAAAGAAAGAGTCCTCTTGTATTACAGTCGAGTTCTCTCACAAAGTGAGAGGAACTACTGCGTGACCAGGAAGGAGCTATTGGCTATAATAGAGGCCACCAAGCAGTTCCACAAGTACCTATATGGCCAGAAATTTGTTCTTCGAACGGACCATGCATCGCTGAGATGGCTACTTAACTTCAAAAACCCCGAGGGACAAGTCGCGAGATGGATCGAAACATTGCAGTCATACGACTACGAAATTGTTCATCGGAAGCGCGGAGTTCATGGAAATGCTGACGCCCTATCTCATCGTCCATGTCCAGCTAACTGCAAGCATTGCCGACGGATTGACGAAAAGGAACCGCTCGTTGATCTGCGATTGATAACGACCGAATTCGATGAAGGTTGGTCATCGGAGGAGATTCGAAATGCCCAGTTAGCCAATGAAGACATCGGACCATTGCTCGTATGGAAAGAGACGACTTGGCGGCCTGAGTGGAAAGACGTTTCAACGCATGGCGCGACTCTGAAAAGCTATTGGGCACAATGGAACTCCCTTCAGGTGGAGAGTGGCGTACTATAGGATGCAAACTATACTTCCCAAAAGCCGAAT
This sequence comes from Odontomyia ornata, assembly GCA_963969285.1. Taxonomy (NCBI): domain Eukaryota; kingdom Metazoa; phylum Arthropoda; class Insecta; order Diptera; family Stratiomyidae; genus Odontomyia; species Odontomyia ornata. Next base: position 46,989,174 of record OZ017743.1, read on the forward strand.
CCACAATGTGGTTAAGGAAATGCACGAAGGATCCTCGGGAGGCAACCTTGGGGTTAACAAGATCTTAGCGAAATTGCGGGAAAGGTTTTACTGGCTCTACGGTCGAGAAGGCGTAGAGGACTGGTGCCGTAGATGCACCATTTGCGCTTCCGTCAAAAGTCCGAAGCGACGACTGAGAGGGCAAATGCAAACCTATAACGTAGGTGTACCGTTTGAAAGGATTGCTGTTGACATCGCTGGATCCTTTCCTGAATCCGAATGGGGAAATCGATACACGCTGGTTGTGGCCGATTATTTCAGCAAGTGGCCCGGAGTCTACCCCATTCCCAACCAGGAAGCAACTACTGTAGCCAAACATCTAGTCAGTAGGTACGGCGTACCTTGTGAACGGATCAAGGCCAAAGCTTTGAGTCACTAGTTTTGGCGAAATGTGCGAGCTGCTAGGAATACGGAAAACGAGGACAACACCGCTGCAATAGTCGAAGGTTTCAACGGCACACTCAATAAACACCTGGCCAAGATGGTTGACGAGAACCAAAGGCATTGGGACCGGCATATCCCATTATTCTTGATGGCGTATAGAGCTGCCGAACATGCATCGACGGGCCCAGCCCCAGCCAAAGTCGTCTGCCGGCTGATATAAAGTTCCGATCACCCCCTGAGAAACCCCAAACTCTCGGGTTACGCAAGTGAGCTAAGGCAACGGTTGAACCAGACACATCGGACAGTGCGAAGACACCTCGAACCGGCATGACCGCATAAAGACCAGGTATGATTTAAAGGTAAATTCTACTGTCTTCCAACAAGATGACTTGGTGTGGCTATATAACCCACAATGGCGGAAGGGTAGATCTCCAAAGTTGCAGCATAATTGAGAGGGACGATACCGAATTACAAAGGGAATCAACGACGTTGTGTCTCGCATACAGGAACACCGTCAGCCGAGAGCCAAGCTGAAAATCGTGCACCTGGACTGCCTTGCCCATATTACATCCAGGGAGACTTAACTACCACTGGCGACACATCTTTTCGGGGCGAAAAGAACTGAGGTTGGGGCAGTGTTACATTTTGCGAGCTACTGTAGCAACTGTTGTCGCCATGATCAATATTGATGGAGAAGAAGCAACCAAGAATAGTAAACGAATGACGTCAAAAGCATGTACTCGAAAGCACAAGAATGGACCAAGTATGTCCATGATCAATATCTGAAAGTGACGTCACTGCGGGTATTCAGAATTGCTCGAATATTCCAGGTAGTTCTCGTCGGAACATTCGCCAATATACGAGAAATGGATTGAATGACTAGAGACCCTATATAAAGCCGAACTAAATCAATGGAGGAGATAGTGATAGTAAAACTGCGATAAGTGTGGAGCGCGAATTAAAGCCGATATTGATTGACATTGAATTAAAATGCGATTTTTAAGATACGTTTGACTGGGAGACGTTGAGGCGTGCAGCAATGCGGGAGTTCGCACCAACCGAGGGGGATGACTCCTTGAAGCAGCGAATCCGGAACAGACACCAACAGGCGCAGGAAACCGTAGACGATTACTACGAAGTCCTGTGTTGCCTGTTGGAACGTCTGATGAGCCCCATGGCAGAGTCTGAGTTTCTCAGCCTCTTCTGGGAGGGAATCAGGCCGGAGCTGCAAGAGCGACTGGTGTTTGCCCCGCGCCACAACGTGCATGCGCTTCGCGCGTCCGCAAAAGCGCTTGAAGCGGTACAACACTCCCAGCGGTCCACACCCCAATGTAATTTCTCCAGCCGACGAGAGCAGCCAGAACGACGCGCAATAGCTGAGCTCGAGCACAGTGTGCCTGCGCTACCCTCGCCAGCTTTTCCCATTCCATCTCTAATCGACAGCTCGTCGAAGACCATTTTTCCGTCATATACTGATCTACACCAACAACATCAAACCGAACTGCACGAACTGGCCCCTAGGTGTTGGAACTACCGGCAGACAGGACATAACTTTACCGCATGCCAGGCAGAGGCTAACGTCTTTTGTCTCCGTTGTGGGAAACCAGATATACATACGCCAGGTTGTACAAATTGCATGAAGTCAAAAAACTTGCTAGTGAGTGCTCACAAAAGCCAGCAGCACTCGCGACAGACCAAGTCACGAAACAGCACTCCGTCCCGTCTACTGATAGTTCCACCACGACAAGTTCCTCGTCAGTAAATCTATCAGATACAAGCACCACGATACCTTTGATGGTCCACGATGCAACAGATGCCACATCTTCTCCGGAGGCCTCTCCAAAGACAGTATTGAAGCGACCACCTCAGGTACGGCCTGAAGAACCCCGGCAGCCACAGACCCGTGTATTGAAGCAATACCGTATTAGGTTGCAGGAGTATATTACTGCACGAGAGAGGACTTTTGCCGCAGAAGAGGTCATCCTACACCAGCACAAAACTAAGTGGTCAACTCGTCGTTGGAGGAGCTTCCGCAGGAGAGTGCGCACCTGTCGCCAAACTTTAAAATTATGTAACATCTCGGAGGTTTCTGAGATGGATACTCGACCTTACGCACCAATGAAAGTGTTGGGCGAAATTGCTGTTGCACTGATTGACACGGGTGCAAGTATTAGCTGCCTTGCCTCGAGTCTCGGCTCAAAGGTACTCAAACAAAACCCTACGGCAGTAAAACCCTGGCGCTCTGAAATCAGCACAGCTGATGGCACTAAACATCCTATCCAGGGTCGATTGACAACATCCGTGACATTCAGAGGTCAAACTAAGGATATTACGTTCTACAATATCCCGTCATTGATTCAGAACGTGTACCTTGGCGTCGATGTCGTCCTTCAATTTGGTTTGGCACAAGATTTATTCACAGATTCAACTTTAAGTACTAGATATGTCAACGAACTTGCTTCTGTACCCGACAGGCATGAATTAACGCCTAACCAACGACAACGTTGGAAGCATCCATCGCTGCTTTTTCATCTTACGCTACGCAAGGCCTTGGCCGCACCACACTGGTCGCTCATGTCATCGAGGTTGGCGATAGCAAGCCAATTAAGCAGAGACACTATGCCATCTCACCGGCCATGGAAAAGTTAGTGTATGCAGAGTTGGATATGATGCTCGAGTTGGGGGTTATAGAGGAGTCCCAAAGTACCTGGTCCTCACCGGTAACCTTGGTGGTGAAGCCAGGTAAAGTCCATCTTTGCCTAGACGACCGCAAAGTCAATGCAGTGACCATCAAAGACGCTTACCCTCTTCCACTCATCGTTGGAATATTGGGGACACTGCCGAAAGCAAACTACATTACCAGTCTCGACCTAAAGGATGCACTCTGGCAAATTCCACTCGATAAGGGGTCGAGGGATAAGACTGCTTTCACAGTGCCCGGACGACCATTATACCAGTTCGTCACAATGCCTTTTGGCCTGTGTAATCCGCAAACGATGACCCGGCTGTTGGACAAAGTAATTCCACCCCATCATGTATTCGTGTACCTGGAAGATCTTCTACTCATCACCTTCTCCTGCAAGTAGTAGACCTGCATATCAGTAAGGCGGGACTCACCATCAACGTCCAGAAAAGTAAGTTTGTCATGAATGAAGTCCGATATCTAGGACATGTCATCGGACATGGCACCATCAAAACGGATTCGGGCAAAACTCGGGCGATTGATTAGTTCCCCTTACCGAAAACTGTTAAGCAGCTACGACGTTTCCTTGGTGTGTGTGGTTGGTACCGAAGGCTCATTCGGAATTACGCAACAGTTTTAGCGCCCCCTGTAGGACATGCTCCGGAAAGGGAAGTGCATTTGGACCGAGCTCAGTCGAAAGGCATTTGAAGAGCTAAAATAAGCCTTAACATCAGCTCCGGTCTTGCACAGCCCCGACTTTAAGAAGCCCTTCTCCATTCATTGTGACGAAAGTCAACATGGAGTTGGAGCCGTGCTTGTGCAATTGACCGAAGAGGGAGAGGAAGATCCCATTGCCTTCATGTCCAATAAGCTAAACTCGGCCCAAAGGAACTATACTGCGTCCGAGCAAGAATGTTTGGCAGCGGTGATGGCTTTAAAGAAATTCCAGGCGTATATCGAAGGCCACCAGTTTGAAATCATCACAGACCACACTTCGCTACAATGGCTGATGAACCAAGCGGACTTACATGGACGCCTGGCCCGATGGGCTCTTAAACTGCAAGGGTTCAAGTTTTTCATCAAACACGGGAAACGGACCCAGAACGTCGTGCCCGATACTCCCTCGCGAATGTTTTCACCCGAGAGGGCCGAATTGACAGTGAATGGCGAGGACCCCATTGAGATAGATTAAGACAGCCCACATTTTGAGTCAGACAGCTACAGAGAGTTGAGGCAAACCATCGTAACCCAACAAACACAGTTGCCTGATTTGCAAGTGATAGACGGCTACATCTATAGACGAAATGAATACGCCACTGGTGATCTATTGCGGGAAGAAGAGTCCTGGAAACTCTGGGTACCGGAAGAAATGACACACAATCTAATATACGACCATCCTTTAAGTGCCCACGGAGTTCCCTATGTTACAAATGCGGCGAAATGGGACATAAAAAAAAAGATCGTACGAAGGAGGCACACTGTATTCTTTGCAAGGATGCAGATCCAAAACCTGATTTTGGACACGTCTTGGGATCAGGAAAATGCCGGGTGTTCCAGGAAGCCCCAGCCAAGGCAAAATCAGAACTCCGATGACCCGCATCCTGCAGCTAAACCTACACAGCAGTTCAACCGCCCAAAATCTGCTTGAGCAGTTTGCGAAAGCCGACTTCTTGCTGCTGAGTGAGCAACACCATAATGAAAGTCCCGCATTATGGTATTCTGACGAAACTGGTACTGCCGCTATCTGGGTTCCAAACAGTGACTTTCAAGCGAAGAGTTGTAGACGGGGGGATGGTTTCGTGTGGGTTCGGTGCTCAGGGACCACCTTCTTTAGTGTGTACCTAACGCCTAACGAATCGATATCATCTTTCCAAGCCAAGCTTATTGCTTTGGAGGGCGCTGTCTCAAACGCAGAGGGCAAAGTGCTCATTGGGGGCGAGTTCAACGCTAAAGCAATCGAATGGGGCATGCCTCAGACGGATCCGCGGGGAAAACGAATCCTGGAAATGGCGGCCAGAATGGCCCTCGTCGTACTAAACTCCGGAATTACGCCGACTTTCCACGATATTGGCTGTGAGGGAACCGGACGTGACATTCCCCTCGGAGTCCTTAGTACGGAGGATACACAATTGGAATGTATTAGAGGACTACTCAGCCAGTGATCATCAGTGCATTCTGCTTGAGATAAGTGATGTTATCTCCCCACGTCCGTGCTCTAGGCTTTCTACAACTGGATGGAACATCGGAAGGATGGACGTCGGCAGGTTCGTCGTGGTGCTCACAGCAGGTGAGCCGCTGCACGGAGCTTCGGAGGGGACGGAAGAGCTGGCAGCTCAAAACGTGGTGAACTCTACTATGAGCATCATTACGACTCCTTGCTGTGCTTCTATGCCCCGCCGAAAACCCCGGCACGGCAAGCCCCCAGTGTACTGGTGGTCAACTGAAAAGCGAAGGGAGTGTCACAAGCTTCGACGTGAGGCTCAACGGCCAGGAAATGCCTTCGCAAATTGATCAACAGTAGCAAGGCTCGCTGCTGGCAAGACCTAGTGGACAATGTGAACAAGGATCCGTGGGGCGTTGGCTACAAGCTAGTTATACGAAAGCGCCCAACGTGGGGCTCGAACCCACGACCCTGAGATTAAGAGTCTCATGCTCTACCGACTGAGCTAGCCGGGCATTATAATGATTTTTTTAATGCCCGTGTAGGACACGGGTGCCGATGGTCTGGCATAAGTGTCAGCGAGCTATAAACAACACCGAGCTCAGCTAAATAGCTTCGCTTAACAACCGCGTACGCGTGCTTGACGACTAGCATTTGCGGGATCATATGAGGCGGGTTCTTGTCGAGCCACGAAGCTACACTACAAAATACTTATCACGTGTACTCTACGCTACAAGACGCACCGATCAATTTTTATTGTCTTTAGAAAAGTTCTATTAGGTGTCAATTAAGCTACTCTACAGTAATTCAATATTTTTTTTGCCTCGTTAAAGTTAGCGGACACGGAGGCTTGAGACAAACGCAAACATTACACAAAAAGCAACCGTTACTTTCACAGAAGAAGGTCGTTGCATTACAAGGGGAATGTCAAACCTAAAGATGTTAAAGTGGCTGAAGTGAACCACTCATCTCTGCCTAAAGGATGGAAACTTGACGGATACAGTTTACTTTACACTAGTAAAACAACATACTAAGCAGTTTCGACGGGGTGACCACCTTATCTCTTCAGGAGCAGCCACTCCTGATCACCACGGGGCTGCTCGACTGCTTATGTTTATTACAGGTGGATATTCTGGATACGCTGGAAAACTCTTTTCAAGTTCCAGAATATCTAATGCGGCTTTTGAGGAATTACCTAAAGGACCGAAGCCTGCTCTATGACTCTATGTGGAACGTGTCTTACGACGGGCTACTGAGACTCGAGATGCCAGATGAGTCGCGCTTGGTCGGCTATGCGGATGATGTTGCGGCTCTGGTCGCTGGACGCACCGTTGAACAAGCGCAACTTAGGCTAGGTATGCTAATGCGCCGAGTGAGGGACTAGATGACTGCTCGCGGGCTCAGTTTAGCACTGGAGAAAACCGAAGTGGTCATCTTGACAAAAAAGAGAATTCCTAGAGTAAGGATGGTCAGTATTGGAGACATACAAATCGAATCGAAGCCAGCGGTGAAGTACCTGGGGCTACTGATCGACTCGAAGATGAGTTTCAGGGCAACGGCTGAGAAGGCTGCTTCGGGAATATCGGCTCTGAGTCGATTTATGATCAACATAGGGGGACCCGGCCCGTCAAGAAGACGCCTCTTGATGAGTGCTGTAGGGTCAGTGCTACTGTACGGGGCAGAGGTATGGGGCGACGCTCTCAGCAAGGAGGTATACCGAAAACGCTGGGCACAGGTACAGAGAAGAGGAGCACTGAGAATTGCATCTTCGTATCCAACAGTCTCCGACTCGGCGGTGAGAGTGATTGCAGGCGTGATACCTGTCGCCCTCCTTGCTAGAAAGCGCCGCGCTATTTACCTGCGCCGAAACGAGGACGCGAGGGAGATGGTTGTCCGCGAGAAGAGACAGCGCTCGCTCAACGATGGGCAGCAGTCTTGGGTCAATTGCTCGAAGGGAAGGTGGACTGCGCGCCTCATCCCGGACGTGAGACCGTGGCTAAATCGAAGGCATGGTGAGACTGACTTCTATCTGACCCAGCTTTTGAGCGGGCATGGGTGTTTTCAGTCTTACCTGCACAAGATCGGTAAGTCACGGTCCCCCGATTGTCGGTTTTGCCCAGGAGAGGAGGACAATACCTGCCACACATTTTTTGCGTGTACAAAATGGGTCAGCCTGCGAAGGGAACTCTACAGGGAGACGAGAGAGCTCACCCCGGATAATATAGTTGCGGTGATGCTCGAATCGGTTGATAAATGGAACCAGGTGGCACATTATGCTGATGCAGTTCTAAAATATAAAAGGGACTCACAGCAGCCGGGGGCGCTGGTGCTGGGGGATCGCTCTTCCAGCACTTCCTCTTCCCCTCTCCCCTCCCGCTAGGAAAGGGATCCCCCGCTTGAAGGCGCCTCGAGACCTGGCCCGAAGTAATGTGTCAAACGGTTCCAGGCTGGGTTCTCAGGTTGGCATGGGAGGTGTTGTGGGTAGTCCAGTCGCCTTCTTAAGAGCATGGGAGTCCCAAACTCTGTGCATAAATGGCATTCACCTCCCTACCACAAAAAAAGTGCCCACGGTGGTTATGTTGGGAAGCGCTTCGGCGACTTAGAAGTACTTCTTTTGGCCTAAAATGTCATCCCAGGCCAAAGACTACGTGAGCGCCTGTGAAACCTGTAAAGGCATTAAAGCTATGGGTCAACTCAACGTTCCGGAGCGCGTATTATAACGTCTGTATATAGATCTACTCAGCCCATATCCTTGTTCTTCTATGGGACGCAGCTCTCGAAATTCCCACTTGTGGAGCCTATTCGCAAATTCACGACTCCATCCATCGTGAAATTTTTAGAGAGTCCGGAATTCCATGTATTAGGGCTACCAGAAAGTGTGTACTCGGACAACGGAGTACAGTTCGGATCTCGGCAGTTTAAAGGCCTACTCGAAGCACGATGTCCAACACCAACTCACGCCCATATATTCTCCCCAGTCTAACGCATCTGAACGTTTGAATCGCACACTCTTAGCCGCGATTCGTTCTTATGTCCATCCAACTCAAAAGGATTGGGACCGCAGATTTTCCGTCATCACTTGCGCTCTGCGGTCGTCTTACCATTCCCTCACCGGTGTCTCGCCTCACTTTGCCGCCTTCGGACAGCACATGATTTGCCATGGTAAATCATACAGGCTACTACGGCAATTGAAGCGTTTGGGAGATCTCGTCGTTGCGCTGGAGCCCCACGAGCGTTAAGGAGACCTCCGCCAACAAATTGGACGGAAGATAAAGGCCGCAGGAGGTGCAAATGAGGCGCAGTACAACCTCAGGCTATGACGTTCCAATTTTAAAGAAGGAGATGAGGTTTTTCGACGTAATTTTCGCCAAAGCGACGATGCTGGGCATTACAATGCCAAGCTAGACTGGCGTTTGCTGAAACGCCGTGTACAGAAGGTTGTAGGATCCAATCGTTACCTCCTCACCGACCTATCGGGGAAGGAAGTCGGGGGTATATCATGCAAAAGACCTGCGTCGATAGTTACATATATCCGTTTGTTTTGTCCGTCCGTAGGTAGTTTGACTCACATGCAAAGTTTGCACGCTTACGGCAAAACGAAAATATTTGAGTCAGTCTGTCCGTCCGTTAGTCGTTTTCTTCAATCGTCCCACTCCGCGTTTCGACCCCGAAAACAATCGATTCTCCAACTGAAAATCCTTCAGCTCCTTTTTCGCAACCCTCGTCGCCTTGGGATCGCGAGAAAATTAGCTGCCCTGTAGTAATCGAGCAATCACACAAGCTAACTGCTCGAAAACCTTCGTATCTCCTATTCGAAATTTTAATGGCAGATTTAGAGAAATAATTAATTATTTCCATTCATAATCGTCATTTGTAAAATAGCTTTCTTTTTTATTATTATTAAATGTAACTTTATATCAAGTTTCCTCTATATTAAATATAAACGTTTCACTTTAATTATATTTTTCATGAGATTAAATTTTTATTACTATTTAACATTTTCTTCATGTTTCTTTATTTCAGTTAAATTTTGTTTTTAAAAATTTAAATCTTCCACATAAAATTTCGAGTATGGGAACGTCGTCTTCATCCACCGTAACGGCGTGCCGATACGGTAGACGACGGACAAGCAAAGAGGAAAATCTACTTGGGCGCGAGAAAACCAGCGTTGTGGCATGCAGATTCGGCTGGCATTGAAAAAGAGCGGGGAGTCTGCTATGCACCTTCACGGCGGTTACGTCGCGACGCGGAAAAGAAAAATAAGTCGACGGTAGACACGGGAATGAGGAAAAGCGAGGACAGGAGGAGAGAAAAGTCAAAAGATGTAGGACAGGGTTGTTTTTCTTATTTTGGTGTGTAGATTTATTGACAGAATGCAGCTAAAATGGTAGGATCATTTTATTGTATCGCGCCGTATCGACATTTTATATTGGATTTATACGAGGAAAAGTCGAAAATTCCATAAGTTGTGTGGTGTGAATCTGTCCGACGACGAAATCCCGTCCGTTATTGCGCGAATGGATAATACCATATTTGCAAATCAGTGTGCGCACGGATGACAGTTGGTTTTATATGGTGGCTGATTTGCTGTGAACGACATGATTTCCATGGTTTCGGACATTCCACGGTGCTTTTCGTTGTTAAAGTGAACATTGTGTGGACGGTTGAACAGTGATGGTGTTGTGTATGCTGGTTGTGTGGACGGTTGAACAGTGATGGTGTTGTGTATGCTGGTGGAACCGTATGCTATTGTCACCTGTTATGCCGCATGTCTCTGGGTGTCAAGCTAATGACAAACGGACAATAAATGTGAGTGTTTTGAATTAATAGGTTATTAAGAGCGGTTAAGAGCGATGGGATGCTAGTGGAGATCGTAATGAGAAAAATTATGCATAAAATAAACCAAAATTTAAAAGGATAAAAAAAATCAAATGGAAACACAAAAAACGGACAAAAATAGAAATGATGTACACACGCTCAGTACCCAAACATTTATGCATTATTACACAAATTTATAACATTTGATTGAAGATCAAAAACCACAAAACCGAAAATACAAGAAATCTGAAGAAGAATGATTTGAAACGATGACGAATAAATCCTTATGAACTTACATTAAGAAATACAAGCAGCATATCTAGAGTGATGGCGTTACTGTGCAGCATGTGCCAGCATGAGATGATAAAATTCGAAGCGATATTAATCACTCTTACTCGCACTGATAATTGTTAAACAGAAGAATTACAGCAGGACACAAAACATTTCAGTCATAATAAAATAGACATACTTCCGAACTCAACCATAAATTGAACAAGTTATTTGCCATGTTCGGCAGGAGCAGCAAACAAAACATCGAATAATTCAACGTCTTTTCACAACCATCTCTTGTTAAGATAACAGGAAATGTCAATGCAATCTATTCCATTCTTCAAGCAACAGTTAACGATGATGATGTTTCGTCTTAATTTTTGTTTTATTTTGTATAACGAATTATATAATCTTTTATATTTTTGTTCGTTAAAGCACATTACTTTATTTACGTTTTTCCATTCCGTCATACATGACCGGGTATAGAACCCGCATCGATGGCAGGCTCCTCCGCTCAAGACGAAGTCTCCCTAAGTCCGTCTGTCTTCCCCAGGTCCAGTTTGTCTTTTTCGTCAGCAATTTCCAACCCTTGACTGGTTACCTCCTTTTTACGGCTTCGGTCGACTTTTATTTGACCCAGGAATTCGTGGATGCGAAATTTCTTTGTAGTGGGGGAAAGAACCCGCACCCCAGACAAGGCCAATCTGGGTAGATCTTACCACCCTCTTCCGCTGAGGCAGCAGACTATCGCTGCAGTCCTTTAAGGACATTATAACACACTCAAATCACTACAAAGGTCCGCGTTGTTGTTGAAATTCAAAAGTAACAAAACAATCCCTAACTACATACTCAGCTTAGTAATACTGTACAAAAGAAATTAAGCGTAACAGCTTATAAGGACAAAATTGCATCTTTAATATGCAAATTGAACCAGCTCCAAATTCAAGACTTAGGCAGCCAAGCATTAGTATCCGAGAAAAAGTGGTCACTAACATCAATGATGGTTATGCACTCACTATATTCAATGGTTATGCACTCACTATATTCAATAGTCTAAACGATCATCTGAGAAGCACAATTTTTTCCGTTAAACCCAAAAATTTTGGTTTAGCTTTGTCTTGGGCCTTGGAATTGGAAAATTCTGAACCACAGGCTTTGAACAACGTTATGCACATCGGTAGCAATAACAAAAAAAGGATACAAGAAAGGTAAACGTTACAACAACCAACGGTATAACAAAACGAACAATGGAAACAATGACAACACTGGGCACAATTATAATAGGGGTAGCAAAAAGTATTATAGAAACAATTACAATAACAGGGATAATGCTGGTGATGGATCAAACAATGAAGGTTATAATAGAGATGCCAATAATAGTAATTATAGAAGATACAATAATGATTCAGCCAATAGAAGATATGACAACAGGTACATTCAAAACCAGAACAATAGAAGACACATTAACATGATGTCGGATCAGGGAAACTTGCAACTGACCGGCGAGGAAGTGGAGAACAACCTCCCGCTGTAAAGTATAGAATTTATAGAACAACTGACACCTGTACAAACTTTATTGAAGTTTATTGCCATAATGCACGTAAAAACTTGAGATTCCTAGTAGATACAGGTGCAGACATGTCTATATGCAAATATGGTGTACATAACAACATAGATTACGAGTTAAGAACTAATGATAGGATTAAGTTAGCAGGAATAACCAAAGAGGTTACGATTTCACTAGGCACATTCGATTTAACTTTACAAATTGGGGAAAGCAAAGTGATTAATTCTTTTCATGTTGTAACCGAAAATTTTCCAATAACCACAGATAGTATCGTAGGAAGAGACGTACTTACAGAATATATGTGCAAGATTGACTATGAAACATACACCATCTCCTTTAATATTAAAGATAATGAAGTCGTTTTACCAATGTATACGAAAAAACCTAGCAGTTATTGTATTAACGTATCTGCTAGAACAGAAGCTATATTCCTGGTAAATCTGAAACTTGATGAAGATAGTATTTACTGAATGCAGAAGTACAGGAAGGTATTTTCGTTGTTAGTACCGTCATACCAGCAAAAGGAATTCAACATGTGAAGATTCTAAACATCACAGACAATAATGTTGTGATAAAGGATTTCACAGCAGAGGTTGAACCTTTGAGGACACTGATGAAAAAGTGAAACGAAAGTTATAACTAGAGGCATGGCAAACAATATGAAAAATTAAAACAAAGTCAACAACCAATGCACCAGCACAAAAATAGAACCTAATCAGCTCTATTGTTCGGATTGCACTAGTTTGTCTGACATTACGGGTATACCAAAATTGAAATCCACTATGTTGCGCAACACAAATAATAAAGATAAAATAGTACGCACTTTCAAATATATTGAAGTATTTTATAGCGATAAATCTGACAGTAAACACGTTTTTGCCAATGATAAGCTATTAAACAGTCATACAAATGGTACCACATTCATTCTAATGAGAGCAATAGCGATAAGCCTAATTTGGAATACGTTTCAACATTAGAAAAGCTGTTGAAATTCGCCAAGAATGAGAACATAAGCGAACGCTCATTATCAGAAGATGATGAAATATTTAAATCTATGGATAGAAATGAGTTTAAATGAAATTCTAACATGTTGCAACAAAACAATACGCGTACAAACTTAAGAATATTAATTTACAAGCCGCCAAAAATAGTAACTAATAAAGATGAACAAATGAGGTTAATTGAAGACTATCACAATACACCACATGGTGGGCATTTCGGTGTCCGAAAGACTTTATTGAAATTAAAACAAAGATTTTGTTGGAATGGTATGAGTGAAATGTTAAAATGTTTGTCAAGAATTGCAAAACTTGTCGCATAAGTAAGCAAGTTAGGCACACTACCGAAAAATTGTAAAAACTGACACACCAACTACAAGTTTTCAAACAATTGAAGTAGATACTGTAGGTCCACTTCGCATCTCAAACGATTACAGATACTCGTACATATTAACTTTGCAATGCGAATTGACAAAATTCGTGGTTGCATTCCCCATAGAAAATAAGGAAGCACATAATGTAGCATTAGGTATAGTTAAGGAATTTATTTTAAAGTTTGGACACTTTAATAGATAAAAGACAGATTTAGGGACTGAATTAAAAAATAGCTAATGTTAGAAATATGCAAATTGTTGAAAAGAGCAGAACATCACCAGACTCTAGGCGCAGTCAAACGTAATCATCGAGTGCTTAATGAATACATGTATTCTTTCGCTGATGATTACGAATGGGATAAATCGGTACCGTCCTATACCTTTGCATACAGTACTACACACATGGACACAAATTATACACCCTATGAACTAATATTTGGAAAACTTTCATGCCTTCCTAATAAAATAATTGAAGATATAAACAAAATTTATAATTTGGAAGATTATGCAAATGAACTAACAGTTAGATTGAGTACGTCTCTACTGAAAGCACGAGAAATGATTGAAAATGTCAAAATAAAACGAGTAAATGAACAAAAGTATATAAATCCTTTGAACATAAAAATTGGAGATATGATTGTATTGAAAAATGAAAATTGCAAAAAACATCAAAAACCCTATAAAGGCCCTTACAATGCACTAGACTTAAAAGATAGTAATGTTTTAATAGATATAGACGGAATTCATAAACTTGTACACAAAAATAATATAAAATTATACGAATAAAAATAATTTTTCAACTTTCAGTAAATACAAAGTCAATAAATAAAGTAAATATTATGATTCGTCTTAATATATAGCATTTAAACTAATACATATATAAGGCTCATCAAAAAAGATTGGAGGTGCAGTGCATATTCATAATAATCTAAAAAAAAAAGAAAATGATCGTATCAGCAGAAGGGATCAAAACAGACCCTGTGAAAATTGAAGCCGAGAAAAGCTGGCCAACACCAAACAACAAGCGCCAACTACGAAGTTTTCTGGGTCTGGCAACCTACTATTGGAGCTGTACTTTCCCAGCAGATCGATGACGAAGAAAGAGTCCTCGTATTACAGTCGAGTTCTCTCAAAAAGTGAGAGGAACTACTGCGAGACCAGGAAGGAACTTTGGCTATAATAGAGGCCACCAAGCAGTTCCACAAGTACCTATATGGCCAGAAATTTGTTCTTCGAACGGACCATGCATCGCTGAGAGGGTTGCTTAACTTCAAAAACCCCGAGGGACAAGTTGCGAGATGAATCGAAAGATTGCAGTCATACGACTACGAAATTGTTCATCGGAAGGGCGGAGTTCATGGAAATGCTGACGCCCTAACTCGTCGTCCATGTCCAGCTAACTGCAAGCATTGCCGACGGATTGAGGAAAAGGAACCGCCCGTTGATCTGCGATTGATAACGGCAGAATTCGATGAAGGTTGGTCATTGGAGGAGATTCGAAATGCCCAGTTAGCCGATGAAGACATCGGACCATTGCTCGTATGGAAGGAGACAACTGGGCGACCTGAGCGGAAGGACGTTTTGATGCATGGCGCCACCCTGAAAAGTTATTGGACACAATGGAACTTCCTTCAGGTGGAGGGTGGCGTACTCAAGCGGAAATGAGAAACGGCGGATGGCAGCTCCTATAGGATGCAAACTATACTTCCCAAAAGCAGAATCCACGATGTGGTTAAGGAGATGCACGAAGGATCCTCGGGAGGCCACCTTGGTGTTAACAAGACCTTTTACTGGCTCCACGCTCGAGAAAACGTAGAGGACTGGTGCCGTCGATGTACGATTTGCGCTTCCGTCATAGGTCCAAAGCGACGACTGAGAGGACAAATGCAAACCTATAATGTGGGCGTGCCATTTGAAAGGATTGCTGTTAACATCGCAGGACCCTTTCCTGAATCCGAATAGGAAAATCGATACACGCTGGTTGTGGCCGATTATTTCAGCAAGTGGCCCGAGGTCTACCCCATTTCCAACCAGGAAGCAACTACTGTAGCCGAACAGCCAGTATTAAATTGGGTCAGTAGGTACGGCGTACCTTGCGAACTACATTCGAATCAAGGCTGAAACTTTGAGCCACTAGTTTTTGGTAAAATGTGCGAACTACTGGGAATACGGAAAACGAGGACAACGGTTGAACCAAATATGTCGGACAGTGCGAAAACACCTCGAGTCGGCTACTGATCGCATGAAGACCAGGTATGATCTAAAGGCAAATTCTACTGGCTTCCAGCAAGATGACTTGGTGTGGCTATATAACCCACAACGGCAGAAGGGGAGGTCTCCGAAGTTGCAGCATAATTGGGAGGGACCATACCGAGTTACAAAGCGAATCAATGACGTCGTATATCGCATACAGGAACACCGCAAGAGGAGAGCCAAAATAAAAATCGTGCGTCTTGCCCCATATTACACCCAGGGGACTTGACTACAACTGGCGACACATCTTTTCAGCGCGAAAAGAACTGGGGTGGGGGCAGTGTTACATGTACAAATAATTCTGCGAGCTACTGTCGCAATTGTTTTCACAACCATCAAAAGATCATGATCAACAAAACGAACGTACTCGAAAACCCACCAAGCATGATCAACATCTGAAAGTGACGCCACTGCCCATTCAGTATTGCTCGAACATTCCAGGTAGTTCGCCAATGTACGAGAAATGGATTGAATGACTAGAGACCCTATATAAAGGCGAGCTGAATGAATGGGGGGATTATTAGAACCGCGATAGTTAAACTGCGATAGAGTGGAATGCGAATTAAAAGCGATATTGATTGTAAAGTAATAGACAGTTGAAGTAAACATTGATTGACAAGTTGTAAAATAGTGAAATTAATTATTGCGCATTTTAATAAGTAAACTCTAACTTAATTTAAAAGAAAGTGCGTTTTCACACTCCCGGAACATTCAAATTATTGGCCGTGAACCATAACACGCGACAATATATATACAGGTAAATATATGTATATATCTCTACATATATATATATATATATCTCTACATATATATATATATATATATATATATATATATATATATATATATATATATATATATATATATATATATATATATATATTGTTACATGTACAAATAATTCTGCGAGCTACTGTCGCAATTGTTGTCATAATCATTAAGAACGTCAACAAATGAATTTACTCGAACCCACGAGAACCCAACAAGCATGATCAACATCTGCAAGTGACGTCACTCCATTCATTAATTTGCTCGAATCTACCAGGTACCTCTCCGTAGAACATTCGCCAAAGTACGAGAATGGGTGAATACGTAGAGACCCTATATAAAGGCGAGCTGAATGAATGGGGGGATCATTCATTCGACCGCGATAAGAACTGCGTTAGTGTGTTTCGTAATAGTGAAGTGATTTAGAAGACAATTGCGATAAGAAATTTATGGACAAGTGTTAGATTTTTTCATAGTGAAAATTAAAATTAGTGAAAGTGTTAAATTGTTAAATTGTTTATTGTGCATTTTTGTAATTAAATAAATTCTTTTAACTTAAATTAAAAGACATTGCGTTTTCACTTTCCCGGAACATTAAAATTATTGGCCGCGAACCGAAAACACGCGACAATGGTGTCAAGAAGTGAGAAAGAAAATTTTGGAAGTGAAAACGATTAAACATTTTTAAAGTGCACAATAGTGTAAATTAACGTGAAAACTGGTGGAAAAATAGCCAAAACAATTAAAAATGCCAGGAAACTTACATCTAAAAATTAATCAATTGAGCATATCGGAGCTCAAAGAGGAGTTGGAACAGCGAAATCTGGCCACGCAAGGTACAAAGGCCATACTGATTGCACGCTTGCGTGACGCGGTCGAGTCGAGTTCTCAGATGCGGAAAAAGGCGCAGAAGGTGGAGAAGTAGAAACACCAAAATCAAAGGAGCCAGAAAATGCGCTAATGCAAATGTTAATGCTGATGTCATCGAGTCTGACTGCGAAGCTGGATGAACAATCAGCGCAGCTAAATGAACAATCAACGAAGCTTAATGAACAATCAACGAAGCTAAATGAACAATCAGCGAAGCTGGACCAACAAGCAATCGAAATCAAAGCAGACATCAAGGCAGACATCACACAGAAGCTGGAGAAACAGTCAACCGAAATAAAAGCGGAGCTCGGTAGTCTCAACAAACAAATTAAAGGCGTCGAGGAAAAGGTTGACCAGGTCGAGGAAAAGGTTTACCAGGTCGAGGAAAAGGTCAGCCAGGTCGAGGAGAGAATCAACAATGAGATGGAAAACATGAAAAAGGAATTGGAAGCAGCAAAGGCAGTAGTAACCGCCTCACCAGCCCCGCTTACAACCGCAGTGCAAGGCTCGTCTAGAAATGTGCAAGCACCAATATTCGATGGGCAAACGGTCTGGAGTATTTACAAGACCCAGTTTGAAGCTGCCGCAAGGGCGAATCGCTGGAATGACCAGGAACGCGCAACTGCATTGATTCTTGCTCTAAGAGGCCCAGCTGCCGAGCTTTTGCAGACGATCCCCGTTGATTTACACTCAAACCCGGCTGCTATATTGAACGCGCTTGACATGCGTTATGGCGGCGACCATCTGAAGCAGATTTATCGGGCACAGCTACGGAATCGGATGCAGAAGTCTGGCGAAACCTTACAGCAGCTAGCCCAAGACATTGAGTGACTGGCACTTTTGGCTTATCCAGCTTACGACCCAGAACTTCGAGATGATGCAGCGACAGAAGCATTCATCAGTGCCTTAAAGGACCAGGAATTGCAACAAGCGGTGCGATTAGCTCAAAAGCAAACGGTTAAGGCCGCATTGGTTTATAGTCTGAACTATGAGGCAGCGAAAAATGCGACTCGTAGCACAGCCTGGCTCCATGAGGTAATGGCAAACGAGTGCAGGTGTGAGCGCGTGGAAAATGAGCGAGAGCGGCAGGTAAATGGTGCGCCTAGATGCTGGGATTGCGGTGAGAAGGGGCACCTGCAAAGAGACTGCAAGAATCGAAGAAAATGGAGGTATTGTCCAGGATGGTGGAGATCCAGATCGAGTCAGGAGCCTAGAATGGAGGCCCATCAAACTGCAACGGCCAACTTCGTGGGGCAGAGGTTGGCTAGGAGGATCGACGTCCCCAGCACCACCATCACCGTGTCAAGACTACATCGTGGAGAAGCGGACTTACGCCTTCCGGGTCAAGTTGACGGAGAACACTGCACCATAACAATCGACACTGGTGCAACCCGATCGATTATCTGACCAGACCTAGTTAGACAGCAACAACTTCACAAGGGCAGAATTGTCTCACTACGAACAGCTACGGGAGAAACTGCACCTGTTCATGGAGAGGTCAACCTCCAGATACAGTTGGCAGACCTTGTGTTCCGACATAATTTTCTGGTCGCGAACATTATGGATGACTGCATTCTCGGAATGGATTTTCTGCGACCACATGGAATCACGTTGGATTTGGGCAAACGCGTATTGAAATGGCAGAATGTCGAAGTACTAATGGAGGATCCCAGCGTCCAAATTCCCAAGATGAATGTAGTGGTATGTACTGACACTGATGTACCGAATGCTTCCGAAAGCATTGTATGGGCCAAGCTTGATGGTGATTCTGGAGACCACCGATCTTATCTGATAGAGCCAACGAAGACGTCCGCATTGCGCAGTTTGATTGTAGGACGAAGCCTTGTAAGATCTTTAAGGAACGGATATGTGCCGGTTAGAGTCCTTAACACCGCAGACTCAACCACGAGCATCAAAGCGGGAGAAGTCATCGGCAGCTGCCAGCCTGTTTCCACCATCACCTCTTTGGAAGCTACTCACAACCATCATTGGAAAAGGAGGCAAGACACAAACAAAGCCCGGGAATCCACGTCTGCAATATTGAAGCAAGTCAAATTGCCGGTGCAGCTATTCAAACGAGCCTCTGATCTGGTCACCAAGTACAGTGACATCTTCTCAACAAGCCCGGATGACCAAGGCCGAACGAGTTTGGTAACTCACGTCATAGATACACAGGGAGCTAAGCCGATTCGACAAGCACCAAGACGTCTCCCTATAGCCAAACAAGGAGAAGTGAGCGCGCTGATCTCGGACATGGAAAAACAAGGCATTATTGAACCTTCTGTAAGTCCATGGGCCGCGCCTATCGTTCTAGTAAAGAAAAAGGACGGTAGCACCCGTTTTTGTGTCGACTATAGGCAGCTTAACGACGTCACTAAGAAAGATAGTTACCCGCTCCCACGCATCGATGACATCATGGACACTTTAGCCGACGCAAAATGGTTTTCTACACTCGATCTCAAGAGTGGCTACTGGCAGGTAGAAATCGACAAGAAGGACCGAGAGAAGACCGCATTTTCAGTTGGGACCGGATTGTGGCAATTTGTGGTGATGCCGTTTGGGCTTTGCAATGCTCCAGCCACTTTCGAACGCTTGATGGAATACGTGCTACGTGGTCTAACCTGGAAAACCTGCTTGGTGTACCTAGATGACATCATCGTCATCGGGAGAACGTTCGAAGAGCATGTGCGGAACTTAGAACAGGTTTTCTCCCGACTGCGACTGGCAAATTTGAAACTTAGTCCCGACAAGTGTACCCTTTTCGCAGCTGAAGTAAAATACCTGAGACACGTCGTATCAGCAGACGGGGTCAAAACATACCCTGAGAAGATTGAAGCCGTGAAAACTTGGCCAACACCAAACAACAAGCGCCAACTACGAAGCTTCCTGGGTCTGGCAACCTACTATCGAAGATTCGTCAAAGACTTTGCCAAAATAGCTAAGTGTCTCCATCAGCTAACCGAGAAAAATCGTCCGTATGTCTGGAACGAACAATGCCAGACAGCCTTTGAGACCCTGAAGGAAAAGCTGTGTGAATCACCCGTGCTGGCGTATCCGAAACCCGGAAAAATGTTTGTAGTTGACACTGATGCAAGCAACGGCGGTATTGGAGCTGTACTCTCCCAGCAGATCAATGGCGAAGAAAGAGTCCTCTCGTATTACAGTCGAATTCTTTCAAAAAGTGAGAGGAAGTACTGTGTGACCAGGAAGGAGCTATTGGCTATAATAGAGGCCACCAAGCAGTTCCACAAGTACCTATATGGCCAGAAATTTGTTCATCGCTGAGATGGCTACTTAACTTCAAAAACCCCGAGGGACAAGTTGCGAGATGGATCGAAAGATTGCAGTCGTACGACTACGAAATTGTTAATCGAAAGGGCGGAGTTCATGAAAATGCTGACGCCCTATCTCGTCGCCCATGTCCAGCTAACTGCAAGCATTGCCGACGGATTGAGGAAAAGGAGCCGCCCGTTTATCTGCGACTGATAACGGCTGAATTCGAAGAAGGTTGGTCATCGGAGGAGATTCGAAATGCCCAGCTAGCCGATGAAGACATCGGACTATTGCTCGTATGGAAGGAGACGACTGGGCGACCTGAGTGGAAAGACGTTTCAACGCATGGCGCAACCCTGAAAAGCTATTGGGCACAATGGAACTCCCTTCAGGTGGAGGGTGGTGTACTCAAGCGGCAATGGGAAACGGCGGATGGCAGCTCCTATAGGATGCAAACTATACTACCCAAAAGCCGAATCCACGATGTGGTAAAGGAAATGCATGAAGGATCCTCGGGAGGCCATCTTGGTGTTAACAAAACCTTAGCGAAATTGCGGGAAAGATTCTACTGGCTCCACGCTCGAGAAGACGTAGAGGACTGGTGTCGCAGATGCACAATTTGCGCTTCCGTCAAAGGTCCAAAACGACGACTGAAAGGACAAATGCAAACCTATAACGTGGGGGTACCGTTTGAAAGGATTGCTGTTGATATCGCTGGACCCTTTCCTGAATCTGAATGGGGAAATCGATACACGCTGGTCGTAGCTGATTATTTCAGCAAGTGGCCCGAGGTCTACCCCATTCCCAACCAGGAAGCAACTACTGTAGCCGAACAGCTAGTGATAAATTGGGTCAGCAGGTACGGCGGGCCTTGTGAACTACATTCGGATCAAGGCCGAAACTTTGAGTCACTAGTTTTTGGCGAAATGTGCGAACTGCTTGGAATACGAAAAACGAGGACAACACCGCTGCATCCCCAATCCGATGGAATGGTCGAACGTTTCAACGGCACGCTCAATAAACACCTTGCCAAGATGGTTGACGAGAACCAAAGGGACTGGGACCGACATATCCCACTATTTTTGATGGCGTACAGAGCTGCCGAACATGCATCGACGGGCCAAGCTCCAGCCAAAGTCATTTTTGGGAAGACTATTCGTTTGCCAGCCGATATGAAGTTCGGAACACCCCCTGAGAAACCCCAAACGATCTCGGAGTACGCAAGTGATCTAAGACAACGGTTGAACCAGATACATCGGACAGTGCGAAAACACCTCGAATCGGCTACTGACCGCATGAAGACCAGGTATGATCTAAAGGCTAATTCTACTGGCTTCCAGCAAGATGACTTGGTGTGGCTATATAACCCGCAACGGCGAAAGGGTAGGTCTCCAAAGTTGCAACATAATTGGGAGGGACCATACCGAGTTACAAAGCGAATCAACGACGTCGTATACCGAATACAGGAACATCGTAAGCCGAGAGCTAAAATGAAAATCGTGCATCTGGACCGTCTTGCCCCATATTACACCCAGGGAGAATTGACTACAAATAGCGACACATCTTTTCGGGGCGAAAAGAACTGAGGTGGGGGCAGTGTTACATGTACAAATAATTCTGCGAGCTACTGTCGCAATTGTTGTCATAATCATTAAGAACGTCAACAAATGAATTTACTCGAACCCACGAGAACCCAACAAGCATGATCAACATCTGCAAGTGACGTCACTCCATTCATTAATTTGCTCGAATCTACCAGGTACCTCTCCGTAGAACATTCGCCAAAGTACGAGAATGGGTGAATACGTAGAGACCCTATATAAAGGCGAGCTGAATGAATGGGGGGATCATTCATTCGACCGCGATAAGAACTGCGATAGTGTGTTTCGTAATAGTGAAGTGATTTAGAAGACAATTGCGATAAGAAATTTATGGACAAGTGTTAGATTTTTTCATAGTGAAAATTAAAATTAGTGAAAGTGTTAAATTGTTAAATTGTTTATTGTGCATTTTTGTAATTAAATAAATTCTTTTAACTTAAATTAAAAGACATTGCGTTTTCACTTTCCCGGAACATTAAAATTATTGGCCGCGAACCGAAAACACGCGACAATGGTGTCAAGAAGTGAGAAAGAAAATTTTGGAAGTGAAAACGATTAAACATTTTTAAAGTGCACAATAGTGTAAATTAACGTGAAAACTGGTGGAAAAATAGCCAAAACAATTAAAAATGCCAGGAAACTTACATCTAAAAATTAATCAATTGAGCATATCGGAGCTCAAAGAGGAGTTGGAACAGCGAAATCTGGCCACGCAAGGTACAAAGGCCATACTGATTGCACGCTTGCGTGACGCGGTCGAGTCGAGTTCTCAGATGCGGAAAAAGGCGCAGAAGGTGGAGAAGTAGAAACACCAAAATCAAAGGAGCCAGAAAATGCGCTAATGCAAATGTTAATGCTGATGTCATCGAGTCTGACTGCGAAGCTGGATGAACAATCAGCGCAGCTAAATGAACAATCAACGAAGCTTAATGAACAATCAACGAAGCTAAATGAACAATCAGCGAAGCTGGACCAACAAGCAATCGAAATCAAAGCAGACATCAAGGCAGACATCACACAGAAGCTGGAGAAACAGTCAACCGAAATAAAAGCGGAGCTCGGTAGTCTCAACAAACAAATTAAAGGCGTCGAGGAAAAGGTTGACCAGGTCGAGGAAAAGGTTTACCAGGTCGAGGAAAAGGTCAGCCAGGTCGAGGAGAGAATCAACAATGAGATGGAAAACATGAAAAAGGAATTGGAAGCAGCAAAGGCAGTAGTAACCGCCTCACCAGCCCCGCTTACAACCGCAGTGCAAGGCTCGTCTAGAAATGTGCAAGCACCAATATTCGATGGGCAAACGGTCTGGAGTATTTACAAGACCCAGTTTGAAGCTGCCGCAAGGGCGAATCGCTGGAATGACCAGGAACGCGCAACTGCATTGATTCTTGCTCTAAGAGGCCCAGCTGCCGAGCTTTTGCAGACGATCCCCGTTGATTTACACTCAAACCCGGCTGCTATATTGAACGCGCTTGACATGCGTTATGGCGGCGACCATCTGAAGCAGATTTATCGGGCACAGCTACGGAATCGGATGCAGAAGTCTGGCGAAACCTTACAGCAGCTAGCCCAAGACATTGAGTGACTGGCACTTTTGGCTTATCCAGCTTACGACCCAGAACTTCGAGATGATGCAGCGACAGAAGCATTCATCAGTGCCTTAAAGGACCAGGAATTGCAACAAGCGGTGCGATTAGCTCAAAAGCAAACGGTTAAGGCCGCATTGGTTTATAGTCTGAACTATGAGCCAGCGAAAAATGCGACTCGTAGCACAGCCTGGCTCCATGAGGTAATGGCAAACGAGTGCAGGTGTGAGCGCGTGGAAAATGAGCGAGAGCGGCAGGTAAATGGTGCGCCTAGATGCTGGGATTGCGGTGAGAAGGGGCACCTGCAAAGAGACTGCAAGAATCGAAGAAAATGGAGGTATTGTCCAGGATGGTGGAGATCCAGATCGAGTCAGGAGCCTAGAATGGAGGCCCATCAAACTGCAACGGCCAACTTCGTGGGGCAGAGGTTGGCTAGGAGGATCGACGTCCCCAGCACCACCATCACCGTGTCAAGACTACATCGTGGAGAAGCGGACTTACGCCTTCCGGGTCAAGTTGACGGAGAACACTGCACCATAACAATCGACACTGGTGCAACCCGATCGATTATCTGACCAGACCTAGTTAGACAGCAACAACTTCACAAGGGCAGAATTGTCTCACTACGAACAGCTACGGGAGAAACTGCACCTGTTCATGGAGAGGTCAACCTCCAGATACAGTTGGCAGACCTTGTGTTCCGACATAATTTTCTGGTCGCGAACATTATGGATGACTGCATTCTCGGAATGGATTTTCTGCGACCACATGGAATCACGTTGGATTTGGGCAAACGCGTATTGAAATGGCAGAATGTCGAAGTACTAATGGAGGATCCCAGCGTCCAAATTCCCAAGATGAATGTAGTGGTATGTACTGACACTGATGTACCGAATGCTTCCGAAAGCATTGTATGGGCCAAGCTTGATGGTGATTCTGGAGACCACCGATCTTATCTGATAGAGCCAACGAAGACGTCCGCATTGCGCAGTTTGATTGTAGGACGAAGCCTTGTAAGATCTTTAAGGAACGGATATGTGCCGGTTAGAGTCCTTAACACCGCAGACTCAACCACGAGCATCAAAGCGGGAGAAGTCATCGGCAGCTGCCAGCCTGTTTCCACCATCACCTCTTTGGAAGCTACTCACAACCATCATTGGAAAAGGAGGCAAGACACAGACAAAGCCCGGGAATCCACGTCTGCAATATTGAAGCAAGTCAAATTGCCGGTGCAGCTATTCAAACGAGCCTCTGATCTGGTCACCAAGTACAGTGACATCTTCTCAACAAGCCCGGATGACCAAGGCCGAACGAGTTTGGTAACTCACGTCATAGATACACAGGGAGCTAAGCCGATTCGACAAGCACCAAGACGTCTCCCTATAGCCAAACAAGGAGAAGTGAGCGCGCTGATCTCGGACATGGAAAAACAAGGCATTATTGAACCTTCTGTAAGTCCATGGGCCGCGCCTATCGTTCTAGTAAAGAAAAAGGACGGTAGCACCCGTTTTTGTGTCGACTATAGGCAGCTTAACGACGTCACTAAGAAAGATAGTTACCCGCTCCCACGCATCGATGACATCATGGACACTTTAGCCGACGCAAAATGGTTTTCTACACTCGATCTCAAGAGTGGCTACTGGCAGGTAGAAATCGACAAGAAGGACCGAGAGAAGACCGCATTTTCAGTTGGGACCGGATTGTGGCAATTTGTGGTGATGCCGTTTGGGCTTTGCAATGCTCCAGCCACTTTCGAACGCTTGATGGAATACGTGCTACGTGGTCTAACCTGGAAAACCTGCTTGGTGTACCTAGATGACATCATCGTCATCGGGAGAACGTTCGAAGAGCATGTGCGGAACTTAGAACAGGTTTTCTCCCGACTGCGACTGGCAAATTTGAAACTTAGTCCCGACAAGTGTACCCTTTTCGCAGCTGAAGTAAAATACCTGAGACACGTCGTATCAGCAGACGGGGTCAAAACATACCCTGAGAAGATTGAAGCCGTGAAAACTTGGCCAACACCAAACAACAAGCGCCAACTACGAAGCTTCCTGGGTCTGGCAACCTACTATCGAAGATTCGTCAAAGACTTTGCCAAAATAGCTAAGTGTCTCCATCAGCTAACCGAGAAAAATCGTCCGTATGTCTGGAACGAACAATGCCAGACAGCCTTTGAGACCCTGAAGGAAAAGCTGTGTGAATCACCCGTGCTGGCGTATCCGAAACCCGGAAAAATGTTTGTAGTTGACACTGATGCAAGCAACGGCGGTATTGGAGCTGTACTCTCCCAGCAGATCAATGGCGAAGAAAGAGTCCTCTCGTATTACAGTCGAATTCTTTCAAAAAGTGAGAGGAAGTACTGTGTGACCAGGAAGGAGCTATTGGCTATAATAGAGGCCACCAAGCAGTTCCACAAGTACCTATATGGCCAGAAATTTGTTCATCGCTGAGATGGCTACTTAACTTCAAAAACCCCGAGGGACAAGTTGCGAGATGGATCGAAAGATTGCAGTCGTACGACTACGAAATTGTTAATCGAAAGGGCGGAGTTCATGAAAATGCTGACGCCCTATCTCGTCGCCCATGTCCAGCTAACTGCAAGCATTGCCGACGGATTGAGGAAAAGGAGCCGCCCGTTTATCTGCGACTGATAACGGCTGAATTCGAAGAAGGTTGGTCATCGGAGGAGATTCGAAATGCCCAGCTAGCCGATGAAGACATCGGACTATTGCTCGTATGGAAGGAGACGACTGGGCGACCTGAGTGGAAAGACGTTTCAACGCATGGCGCAACCCTGAAAAGCTATTGGGCACAATGGAACTCCCTTCAGGTGGAGGGTGGTGTACTCAAGCGGCAATGGGAAACGGCGGATGGCAGCTCCTATAGGATGCAAACTATACTACCCAAAAGCCGAATCCACGATGTGGTAAAGGAAATGCATGAAGGATCCTCGGGAGGCCATCTTGGTGTTAACAAAACCTTAGCGAAATTGCGGGAAAGATTCTACTGGCTCCACGCTCGAGAAGACGTAGAGGACTGGTGTCGCAGATGCACAATTTGCGCTTCCGTCAAAGGTCCAAAACGACGACTGAAAGGACAAATGCAAACCTATAACGTGGGGGTACCGTTTGAAAGGATTGCTGTTGATATCGCTGGACCCTTTCCTGAATCTGAATGGGGAAATCGATACACGCTGGTCGTAGCTGATTATTTCAGCAAGTGGCCCGAGGTCTACCCCATTCCCAACCAGGAAGCAACTACTGTAGCCGAACAGCTAGTGATAAATTGGGTCAGCAGGTACGGCGGGCCTTGTGAACTACATTCGGATCAAGGCCGAAACTTTGAGTCACTAGTTTTTGGCGAAATGTGCGAACTGCTTGGAATACGAAAAACGAGGACAACACCGCTGCATCCCCAATCCGATGGAATGGTCGAACGTTTCAACGGCACGCTCAATAAACACCTTGCCAAGATGGTTGACGAGAACCAAAGGGACTGGGACCGACATATCCCACTATTTTTGATGGCGTACAGAGCTGCCGAACATGCATCGACGGGCCAAGCTCCAGCCAAAGTCATTTTTGGGAAGACTATTCGTTTGCCAGCCGATATGAAGTTCGGAACACCCCCTGAGAAACCCCAAACGATCTCGGAGTACGCAAGTGATCTAAGACAACGGTTGAACCAGATACATCGGACAGTGCGAAAACACCTCGAATCGGCTACTGACCGCATGAAGACCAGGTATGATCTAAAGGCTAATTCTACTGGCTTCCAGCAAGATGACTTGGTGTGGCTATATAACCCGCAACGGCGAAAGGGTAGGTCTCCAAAGTTGCAACATAATTGGGAGGGACCATACCGAGTTACAAAGCGAATCAACGACGTCGTATACCGAATACAGGAACATCGTAAGCCGAGAGCTAAAATGAAAATCGTGCATCTGGACCGTCTTGCCCCATATTACACCCAGGGAGAATTGACTACAAATAGCGACACATCTTTTCGGGGCGAAAAGAACTGAGGTGGGGGCAGTGTTACATGTACAAATAATTCTGCGAGCTACTGTCGCAATTGTTGTCATAATCATTAAGAACGTCAACAAATGAATTTACTCGAACCCACGAGAACCCAACAAGCATGATCAACATCTGCAAGTGACGTCACTCCATTCATTAATTTGCTCGAATCTACCAGGTACCTCTCCGTAGAACATTCGCCAAAGTACGAGAATGGGTGAATACGTAGAGACCCTATATAAAGGCGAGCTGAATGAATGGGGGGATCATTCATTCGACCGCGATAAGAACTGCGATAGTGTGTTTCGTAATAGTGAAGTGATTTAGAAGACAATTGCGATAAGAAATTTATGGACAAGTGTTAGATTTTTTCATAGTGAAAATTAAAATTAGTGAAAGTGTTAAATTGTTAAATTGTTTATTGTGCATTTTTGTAATTAAATAAATTCTTTTAACTTAAATTAAAAGACATTGCGTTTTCACTTTCCCGGAACATTAAAATTATTGGCCGCGAACCGAAAACACGCGACAATGGTGTCAAGAAGTGAGAAAGAAAATTTTGGAAGTGAAAACGATTAAACATTTTTAAAGTGCACAATAGTGTAAATTAACGTGAAAACTGGTGGAAAAATAGCCAAAACAATTAAAAATGCCAGGAAACTTACATCTAAAAATTAATCAATTG
Source organism: Odontomyia ornata (assembly GCA_963969285.1). Taxonomy (NCBI): domain Eukaryota; kingdom Metazoa; phylum Arthropoda; class Insecta; order Diptera; family Stratiomyidae; genus Odontomyia; species Odontomyia ornata. The sequence continues at coordinate 47,017,523 of OZ017743.1, forward strand.
AGCATATCGGAGCTCAAAGAGGAGTTGGAACAGCGAAATCTGGCCACGCAAGGTACAAAGGCCATACTGATTGCACGCTTGCGTGACGCGGTCGAGTCGAGTTCTCAGATGCGGAAAAAGGCGCAGAAGGTGGAGAAGTAGAAACACCAAAATCAAAGGAGCCAGAAAATGCGCTAATGCAAATGTTAATGCTGATGTCATCGAGTCTGACTGCGAAGCTGGATGAACAATCAGCGCAGCTAAATGAACAATCAACGAAGCTTAATGAACAATCAACGAAGCTAAATGAACAATCAGCGAAGCTGGACCAACAAGCAATCGAAATCAAAGCAGACATCAAGGCAGACATCACACAGAAGCTGGAGAAACAGTCAACCGAAATAAAAGCGGAGCTCGGTAGTCTCAACAAACAAATTAAAGGCGTCGAGGAAAAGGTTGACCAGGTCGAGGAAAAGGTTTACCAGGTCGAGGAAAAGGTCAGCCAGGTCGAGGAGAGAATCAACAATGAGATGGAAAACATGAAAAAGGAATTGGAAGCAGCAAAGGCAGTAGTAACCGCCTCACCAGCCCCGCTTACAACCGCAGTGCAAGGCTCGTCTAGAAATGTGCAAGCACCAATATTCGATGGGCAAACGGTCTGGAGTATTTACAAGACCCAGTTTGAAGCTGCCGCAAGGGCAAATCGCTGGAATGACCAGGAACGCGCAACTGCATTGATTCTTGCTCTAAGAGGCCCAGCTGCCGAGCTTTTGCAGACGATCCCCGTTGATTTACACTCAAACCCGGCTGCTATATTGAACGCGCTTGACATGCGTTATGGCGGCGACCATCTGAAGCAGATTTATCGGGCACAGCTACGGAATCGGATGCAGAAGTCTGGCGAAACCTTACAGCAGCTAGCCCAAGACATTGAGTGACTGGCACTTTTGGCTTATCCAGCTTACGACCCAGAACTTCGAGATGATGCAGCGACAGAAGCATTCATCAGTGCCTTAAAGGACCAGGAATTGCAACAAGCGGTGCGATTAGCTCAAAAGCAAACGGTTAAGGCCGCATTGGTTTATAGTCTGAACTATGAGCCAGCGAAAAATGCGACTCGTAGCACAGCCTGGCTCCATGAGGTAATGGCAAACGAGTGCAGGTGTGAGCGCGTGGAAAATGAGCGAGAGCGGCAGGTAAATGGTGCGCCTAGATGCTGGGATTGCGGTGAGAAGGGGCACCTGCAAAGAGACTGCAAGAATCGAAGAAAATGGAGGTATTGTCCAGGATGGTGGAGATCCAGATCGAGTCAGGAGCCTAGAATGGAGGCCCATCAAACTGCAACGGCCAACTTCGTGGGGCAGAGGTTGGCTAGGAGGATCGACGTCCCCAGCACCACCATCACCGTGTCAAGACTACATCGTGGAGAAGCGGACTTACGCCTTCCGGGTCAAGTTGACGGAGAACACTGCACCATAACAATCGACACTGGTGCAACCCGATCGATTATCTGACCAGACCTAGTTAGACAGCAACAACTTCACAAGGGCAGAATTGTCTCACTACGAACAGCTACGGGAGAAACTGCACCTGTTCATGGAGAGGTCAACCTCCAGATACAGTTGGCAGACCTTGTGTTCCGACATAATTTTCTGGTCGCGAACATTATGGATGACTGCATTCTCGGAATGGATTTTCTGCGACCACATGGAATCACGTTGGATTTGGGCAAACGCGTATTGAAATGGCAGAATGTCGAAGTACTAATGGAGGATCCCAGCGTCCAAATTCCCAAGATGAATGTAGTGGTATGTACTGACACTGATGTACCGAATGCTTCCGAAAGCATTGTATGGGCCAAGCTTGATGGTGATTCTGGAGACCACCGATCTTATCTGATAGAGCCAACGAAGACGTCCGCATTGCGCAGTTTGATTGTAGGACGAAGCCTTGTAAGATCTTTAAGGAACGGATATGTGCCGGTTAGAGTCCTTAACACCGCAGACTCAACCACGAGCATCAAAGCGGGAGAAGTCATCGGCAGCTGCCAGCCTGTTTCCACCATCACCTCTTTGGAAGCTACTCACAACCATCATTGGAAAAGGAGGCAAGACACAGACAAAGCCCGGGAATCCACGTCTGCAATATTGAAGCAAGTCAAATTGCCGGTGCAGCTATTCAAACGAGCCTCTGATCTGGTCACCAAGTACAGTGACATCTTCTCAACAAGCCCGGATGACCAAGGCCGAACGAGTTTGGTAACTCACGTCATAGATACACAGGGAGCTAAGCCGATTCGACAAGCACCAAGACGTCTCCCTATAGCCAAACAAGGAGAAGTGAGCGCGCTGATCTCGGACATGGAAAAACAAGGCATTATTGAACCTTCTGTAAGTCCATGGGCCGCGCCTATCGTTCTAGTAAAGAAAAAGGACGGTAGCACCCGTTTTTGTGTCGACTATAGGCAGCTTAACGACGTCACTAAGAAAGATAGTTACCCGCTCCCACGCATCGATGACATCATGGACACTTTAGCCGACGCAAAATGGTTTTCTACACTCGATCTCAAGAGTGGCTACTGGCAGGTAGAAATCGACAAGAAGGACCGAGAGAAGACCGCATTTTCAGTTGGGACCGGATTGTGGCAATTTGTGGTGATGCCGTTTGGGCTTTGCAATGCTCCAGCCACTTTCGAACGCTTGATGGAATACGTGCTACGTGGTCTAACCTGGAAAACCTGCTTGGTGTACCTAGATGACATCATCGTCATCGGGAGAACGTTCGAAGAGCATGTGCGGAACTTAGAACAGGTTTTCTCCCGACTGCGACTGGCAAATTTGAAACTTAGTCCCGACAAGTGTACCCTTTTCGCAGCTGAAGTAAAATACCTGAGACACGTCGTATCAGCAGACGGGGTCAAAACATACCCTGAGAAGATTGAAGCCGTGAAAACTTGGCCAACACCAAACAACAAGCGCCAACTACGAAGCTTCCTGGGTCTGGCAACCTACTATCGAAGATTCGTCAAAGACTTTGCCAAAATAGCTAAGTGTCTCCATCAGCTAACCGAGAAAAATCGTCCGTATGTCTGGAACGAACAATGCCAGACAGCCTTTGAGACCCTGAAGGAAAAGCTGTGTGAATCACCCGTGCTGGCGTATCCGAAACCCGGAAAAATGTTTGTAGTTGACACTGATGCAAGCAACGGCGGTATTGGAGCTGTACTCTCCCAGCAGATCAATGGCGAAGAAAGAGTCCTCTCGTATTACAGTCGAATTCTTTCAAAAAGTGAGAGGAAGTACTGTGTGACCAGGAAGGAGCTATTGGCTATAATAGAGGCCACCAAGCAGTTCCACAAGTACCTATATGGCCAGAAATTTGTTCATCGCTGAGATGGCTACTTAACTTCAAAAACCCCGAGGGACAAGTTGCGAGATGGATCGAAAGATTGCAGTCGTACGACTACGAAATTGTTAATCGAAAGGGCGGAGTTCATGAAAATGCTGACGCCCTATCTCGTCGCCCATGTCCAGCTAACTGCAAGCATTGCCGACGGATTGAGGAAAAGGAGCCGCCCGTTTATCTGCGACTGATAACGGCTGAATTCGAAGAAGGTTGGTCATCGGAGGAGATTCGAAATGCCCAGCTAGCCGATGAAGACATCGGACTATTGCTCGTATGGAAGGAGACGACTGGGCGACCTGAGTGGAAAGACGTTTCAACGCATGGCGCAACCCTGAAAAGCTATTGGGCACAATGGAACTCCCTTCAGGTGGAGGGTGGTGTACTCAAGCGGCAATGGGAAACGGCGGATGGCAGCTCCTATAGGATGCAAACTATACTACCCAAAAGCCGAATCCACGATGTGGTAAAGGAAATGCATGAAGGATCCTCGGGAGGCCATCTTGGTGTTAACAAAACCTTAGCGAAATTGCGGGAAAGATTCTACTGGCTCCACGCTCGAGAAGACGTAGAGGACTGGTGTCGCAGATGCACAATTTGCGCTTCCGTCAAAGGTCCAAAACGACGACTGAAAGGACAAATGCAAACCTATAACGTGGGGGTACCGTTTGAAAGGATTGCTGTTGATATCGCTGGACCCTTTCCTGAATCTGAATGGGGAAATCGATACACGCTGGTCGTAGCTGATTATTTCAGCAAGTGGCCCGAGGTCTACCCCATTCCCAACCAGGAAGCAACTACTGTAGCCGAACAGCTAGTGATAAATTGGGTCAGCAGGTACGGCGGGCCTTGTGAACTACATTCGGATCAAGGCCGAAACTTTGAGTCACTAGTTTTTGGCGAAATGTGCGAACTGCTTGGAATACGAAAAACGAGGACAACACCGCTGCATCCCCAATCCGATGGAATGGTCGAACGTTTCAACGGCACGCTCAATAAACACCTTGCCAAGATGGTTGACGAGAACCAAAGGGACTGGGACCGACATATCCCACTATTTTTGATGGCGTACAGAGCTGCCGAACATGCATCGACGGGCCAAGCTCCAGCCAAAGTCATTTTTGGGAAGACTATTCGTTTGCCAGCCGATATGAAGTTCGGAACACCCCCTGAGAAACCCCAAACGATCTCGGAGTACGCAAGTGATCTAAGACAACGGTTGAACCAGATACATCGGACAGTGCGAAAACACCTCGAATCGGCTACTGACCGCATGAAGACCAGGTATGATCTAAAGGCTAATTCTACTGGCTTCCAGCAAGATGACTTGGTGTGGCTATATAACCCGCAACGGCGAAAGGGTAGGTCTCCAAAGTTGCAACATAATTGGGAGGGACCATACCGAGTTACAAAGCGAATCAACGACGTCGTATACCGAATACAGGAACATCGTAAGCCGAGAGCTAAAATGAAAATCGTGCATCTGGACCGTCTTGCCCCATATTACACCCAGGGAGAATTGACTACAAATAGCGACACATCTTTTCGGGGCGAAAAGAACTGAGGTGGGGGCAGTGTTACATGTACAAATAATTCTGCGAGCTACTGTCGCAATTGTTGTCATAATCATTAAGAACGTCAACAAATGAATTTACTCGAACCCACGAGAACCCAACAAGCATGATCAACATCTGCAAGTGACGTCACTCCATTCATTAATTTGCTCGAATCTACCAGGTACCTCTCCGTAGAACATTCGCCAAAGTACGAGAATGGGTGAATACGTAGAGACCCTATATAAAGGCGAGCTGAATGAATGGGGGGATCATTCATTCGACCGCGATAAGAACTGCGATAGTGTGTTTCGTAATAGTGAAGTGATTTAGAAGACAATTGCGATAAGAAATTTATGGACAAGTGTTAGATTTTTTCATAGTGAAAATTAAAATTAGTGAAAGTGTTAAATTGTTAAATTGTTTATTGTGCATTTTTGTAATTAAATAAATTCTTTTAACTTAAATTAAAAGACATTGCGTTTTCACTTTCCCGGAACATTAAAATTATTGGCCGCGAACCGAAAACACGCGACAATGGTGTCAAGAAGTGAGAAAGAAAATTTTGGAAGTGAAAACGATTAAACATTTTTAAAGTGCACAATAGTGTAAATTAACGTGAAAACTGGTGGAAAAATAGCCAAAACAATTAAAAATGCCAGGAAACTTACATCTAAAAATTAATCAATTGAGCATATCGGAGCTCAAAGAGGAGTTGGAACAGCGAAATCTGGCCACGCAAGGTACAAAGGCCATACTGATTGCACGCTTGCGTGACGCGGTCGAGTCGAGTTCTCAGATGCGGAAAAAGGCGCAGAAGGTGGAGAAGTAGAAACACCAAAATCAAAGGAGCCAGAAAATGCGCTAATGCAAATGTTAATGCTGATGTCATCGAGTCTGACTGCGAAGCTGGATGAACAATCAGCGCAGCTAAATGAACAATCAACGAAGCTTAATGAACAATCAACGAAGCTAAATGAACAATCAGCGAAGCTGGACCAACAAGCAATCGAAATCAAAGCAGACATCAAGGCAGACATCACACAGAAGCTGGAGAAACAGTCAACCGAAATAAAAGCGGAGCTCGGTAGTCTCAACAAACAAATTAAAGGCGTCGAGGAAAAGGTTGACCAGGTCGAGGAAAAGGTTTACCAGGTCGAGGAAAAGGTCAGCCAGGTCGAGGAGAGAATCAACAATGAGATGGAAAACATGAAAAAGGAATTGGAAGCAGCAAAGGCAGTAGTAACCGCCTCACCAGCCCCGCTTACAACCGCAGTGCAAGGCTCGTCTAGAAATGTGCAAGCACCAATATTCGATGGGCAAACGGTCTGGAGTATTTACAAGACCCAGTTTGAAGCTGCCGCAAGGGCGAATCGCTGGAATGACCAGGAACGCGCAACTGCATTGATTCTTGCTCTAAGAGGCCCAGCTGCCGAGCTTTTGCAGACGATCCCCGTTGATTTACACTCAAACCCGGCTGCTATATTGAACGCGCTTGACATGCGTTATGGCGGCGACCATCTGAAGCAGAATCGGATGCAGAAGTCTGGCGAAACCTTACAGCTGCTAGCCCAAGACATTGAGCGACTGGCACTTTTGGCTTATCCAGCTTACGACCCAGAACTTCGAGATGATGCAGCGACAGAAGCATTCATCAGTGCCTTAAAGGACCAGGAATTGCAACAAGCGGTGCGATTAGCTCAAAAGCAAACGGTTAAGGCCGCATTGGTTTATAGTCTGAACTATGAGGCAGCGAAAAATGCGACTCGTAGCACAGCCTGGCTCCATGAGGTAATGGCAAACGAGTGCAGGTGTGAGCGCGTGGAAAATGAGCGAGAGCGGCAGGTAAATGGTGCGCCTAGATGCTGGGATTGCGGTGAGAAGGGGCACCTGCAAAGAGACTGCAAGAATCGAAGAAAATGGAGGTATTGTCCAGGATGGTGGAGATCCAGATCGAGTCAGGAGCCTAGAATGGAGGCCCATCAAACTGCAACGGCCAACTTCGTGGGGCAGAGGTTGGCTAGGAGGATCGACGTCCCCAGCACCACCATCACCGTGTCAAGACTACATCGTGGAGAAGCGGACTTACGCCTTCCGGGTCAAGTTGACGGAGAACACTGCACCATAACAATCGACACTGGTGCAACCCGATCGATTATCTGACCAGACCTAGTTAGACAGCAACAACTTCACAAGGGCAGAATTGTCTCACTACGGACAGCTACGGGAGAAACTGCACCTGTTCATGGAGAGGTCAACCTCCAGATACAGTTGGCAGACCTTGTGTTCCGACATAATTTTCTGGTCGCGAACATTATGGATGACTGCATTCTCGGAATGGATTTTCTGCGACCACATGGAATCACGTTGGATTTGGGCAAACGCGTATTGAAATGGCAGAATGTCGAAGTACTAATGGAGGATCCCAGCGTCCAAATTCCCAAGATGAATGTAGTGGTATGTACTGACACTGATGTACCGAATCCTTCCGAAAGCATTGTATGGGCCAAGCTTGATGGTGATTCTGGAGACCACCGATCTTATCTGATAGAGCCAACGAAGACGTCCGCATTGCGCAGTTTGATTGTAGGACGAAGCCTTGTAAGATCTTTAAGGAACGGATATGTGCCGGTTAGAGTCCTTAACACCGCAGACTCAACCACGAGCATCAAAGCGGGAGAAGTCATCGGCAGCTGCCAGCCTGTTTCCACCATCACCTCTTTGGAAGCTACTCACAACCATCATTGGAAAAGGAGGCAAGACACAGACAAAGCCCGGGAATCCACGTCTGCAATATTGAAGCAAGTCAAATTGCCGGTGCAGCTATTCAAACGAGCCTCTGATCTGGTCACCAAGTACAGTGACATCTTCTCAACAAGCCCGGATGACCAAGGCCGAACGAGTTTGGTAACTCACGTCATAGATACACAGGGAGCTAAGCCGATTCGACAAGCACCAAGACGTCTCCCTATAGCCAAACAAGGAGAAGTGAGCGCGCTGATCTCGGACATGGAAAAACAAGGCATTATTGAACCTTCTGTAAGTCCATGGGCCGCGCCTATCGTTCTAGTAAAGAAAAAGGACGGTAGCACCCGTTTTTGTGTCGACTATAGGCAGCTTAACGACGTCACTAAGAAAGATAGTTACCCGCTCCCACGCATCGATGACATCATGGACACTTTAGCCGACGCAAAATGGTTTTCTACACTCGATCTCAAGAGTGGCTACTGGCAGGTAGAAATCGACAAGAAGGACCGAGAGAAGACCGCATTTTCAGTTGGGACCGGATTGTGGCAATTTGTGGTGATGCCGTTTGGGCTTTGCAATGCTCCAGCCACTTTCGAACGCTTGATGGAATACGTGCTACGTGGTCTAACCTGGAAAACCTGCTTGGTGTACCTAGATGACATCATCGTCATCGGGAGAACGTTCGAAGAGCATGTGCGGAACTTAGAACAGGTTTTCTCCCGACTGCGACTGGCAAATTTGAAACTTAGTCCCGACAAGTGTACCCTTTTCGCAGCTGAAGTAAAATACCTGAGACACGTCGTATCAGCAGACGGGGTCAAAACATACCCTGAGAAGATTGAAGCCGTGAAAACTTGGCCAACACCAAACAACAAGCGCCAACTACGAAGCTTCCTGGGTCTGGCAACCTACTATCGAAGATTCGTCAAAGACTTTGCCAAAATAGCTAAGTGTCTCCATCAGCTAACCGAGAAAAATCGTCCGTATGTCTGGAACGAACAATGCCAGACAGCCTTTGAGACCCTGAAGGAAAAGCTGTGTGAATCACCCGTGCTGGCGTATCCGAAACCCGGAAAAAAGTTTGTAGTTGACACTGATGCAAGCAACGGCGGTATTGGAGCTGTACTCTCCCAGCAGATCAATGGCGAAGAAAGAGTCCTCTCGTATTACAGTCGAATTCTTTCAAAAAGTGAGAGGAAGTACTGTGTGACCAGGAAGGAGCTATTGGCTATAATAGAGGCCACCAAGCAGTTCCACAAGTACCTATATGGCCAGAAATTTGTTCATCGCTGAGATGGCTACTTAACTTCAAAAACCCCGAGGGACAAGTTGCGAGATGGATCGAAAGATTGCAGTCGTACGACTACGAAATTGTTCATCGAAAGGGCGGAGTTCATGAAAATGCTGACGCCCTATCTCGTCGCCCATGTCCAGCTAACTGCAAGCATTGCCGACGGATTGAGGAAAAGGAGCCGCCCGTTTATCTGCGACTGATAACGGCTGAATTCGAAGAAGGTTGGTCATCGGAGGAGATTCGAAATGCCCAGCTAGCCGATGAAGACATCGGACTATTGCTCGTATGGAAGGAGACGACTGGGCGACCTGAGTGGAAAGACGTTTCAACGCATGGCGCAACCCTGAAAAGCTATTGGGCACAATGGAACTCCCTTCAGGTGGAGGGTGGTGTACTCAAGCGGCAATGGGAAACGGCGGATGGCAGCTCCTATAGGATGCAAACTATACTACCCAAAAGCCGAATCCACGATGTGGTAAAGGAAATGCATGAAGGATCCTCGGGAGGCCATCTTGGTGTTAACAAAACCTTAGCGAAATTGCGGGAAAGATTCTACTGGCTCCACGCTCGAGAAGACGTAGAGGACTGGTGTCGCAGATGCACAATTTGCGCTTCCGTCAAAGGTCCAAAACGACGACTGAAAGGACAAATGCAAACCTATAACGTGGGGGTACCGTTTGAAAGGATTGCTGTTGATATCGCTGGACCCTTTCCTGAATCTGAATGGGGAAATCGATACACGCTGGTCGTAGCTGATTATTTCAGCAAGTGGCCCGAGGTCTACCCCATTCCCAACCAGGAAGCAACTACTGTAGCCGAACAGCTAGTGATAAATTGGGTCAGCAGGTACGGCGGGCCTTGTGAACTACATTCGGATCAAGGCCGAAACTTTGAGTCACTAGTTTTTGGCGAAATGTGCGAACTGCTTGGAATACGAAAAACGAGGACAACACCGCTGCATCCCCAATCCGATGGAATGGTCGAACGTTTCAACGGCACGCTCAATAAACACCTTGCCAAGATGGTTGACGAGAACCAAAGGGACTGGGACCGACATATCCCACTATTTTTGATGGCGTACAGAGCTGCCGAACATGCATCGACGGGCCAAGCTCCAGCCAAAGTCATTTTTGGGAAGACTATTCGTTTGCCAGCCGATATGAAGTTCGGAACACCCCCTGAGAAACCCCAAACGATCTCGGAGTACGCAAGTGATCTAAGACAACGGTTGAACCAGATACATCGGACAGTGCGAAATCACCTCGAATCGGCTACTGATCGCATGAAGACCAGGTATGATCTAAAGGCTAATTCTACTGGCTTCCAGCAAGATGACTTGGTGTGGCTATATAACCCGCAACGGCGAAAGGGTAGGTCTCCAAAGTTGCAACATAATTGGGAGGGACCATACCGAGTTACAAAGCGAATCAACGACGTCGTATACCGAATACAGGAACATCGTAAGCCGAGAGCTAAAATGAAAATCGTGCATCTGGACCGTCTTGCCCCATATTACACCCAGGGAGAATTGACTACAAATAGCGACACATCTTTTCGGGGCGAAAAGAACTGAGGTGGGGGCAGTGTTACATGTACAAATAATTCTGCGAGCTACTGTCGCAATTGTTGTCATAATCATTAAGAACGTCAACAAATGAATTTACTCGAACCCACGAGAACCCAACAAGCATGATCAACATCTGCAAGTGACGTCACTCCATTCATTAATTTGCTCGAATCTACCAGGTACCTCTCCGTAGAACATTCGCCAAAGTACGAGAATGGGTGAATACGTAGAGACCCTATATAAAGGCGAGCTGAATGAATGGGGGGATCATTCATTCGACCGCGATAAGAACTGCGTTAGTGTGTTTCGTAATAGTGAAGTGATTTAGAAGACAATTGCGATAAGAAATTTATGGACAAGTGTTAGATTTTTTCATAGTGAAAATTAAAATTAGTGAAAGTGTTAAATTGTTAAATTGTTTATTGTGCATTTTTGTAATTAAATAAATTCTTTTAACTTAAATTAAAAGACATTGCGTTTTCACTTTCCCGGAACATTAAAATTATTGGCCGCGAACCGAAAACACGCGACAATGGTGTCAAGAAGTGAGAAAGAAAATTTTGGAAGTGAAAACGATTAAACATTTTTAAAGTGCACAATAGTGTAAATTAACGTGAAAACTGGTGGAAAAATAGCCAAAACAATTAAAAATGCCAGGAAACTTACATCTAAAAATTAATCAATTGAGCATATCGGAGCTCAAAGAGGAGTTGGAACAGCGAAATCTGGCCACGCAAGGTACAAAGGCCATACTGATTGCACGCTTGCGTGACGCGATCGAGTCGGAAGGCGAGAATCTGAATTCGGGTGAGTTCTCAGATGCGGAAAAAGGCGCAGAAGGTGGAAAAGTAGAAACACCAAAATCAAAGGAGCCAGAAAATGCGCTAATGCAAATGTTAATGCTGATGTCATCGAGTCTGACTGCGAAGCTGGATGAACAATCAGCGCAGCTAAATGAACAATCAACGAAGCTTAATGAACAATCAACGAAGCTAAATGAACAATCAGCGAAGCTGGACCAACAAGCAATCGAAATCAAAGCAGACATCAAGGCAGACATCACACAGAAGCTGGAGAAACAGTCAACCGAAATAAAAGCGGAGCTCGGTAGTCTCAACAAACAAATTAAAGGCGTCGAGGAAAAGGTTGACCAGGTCGAGGAAAAGGTTTACCAGGTCGAGGAAAAGGTCAGCCAGGTCGAGGAGAGAATCAACAATGAGATGGAAAACATGAAAAAGGAATTGGAAGCAGCAAAGGCAGTAGTAACCGCCTCACCAGCCCCGCTTACAACCGCAGTGCAAGGCTCGTCTAGAAATGTGCAAGCACCAATATTCGATGGGCAAACGGTCTGGAGTATTTACAAGACCCAGTTTGAAGCTGCCGCAAGGGCGAATCGCTGGAATGACCAGGAACGCGCAACTGCATTGATTCTTGCTCTAAGAGGCCCAGCTGCCGAGCTTTTGCAGACGATCCCCGTTGATTTACACTCAAATCCGGCTGCTATATTGAACGCGCTTGACATGCGTTATGGCGGCGACCATCTGAAGCAGAATCGGATGCAGAAGTCTGGCGAAACCTTACAGCAGCTAGCCCAAGACATTGAGCGACTGGCACTTTTGGCTTATCCAGCTTACGACCCAGAACTTCGAGATGATGCAGCGACAGAAGCATTCATCAGTGCCTTAAAGGACCAGGAATTGCAACAAGCGGTGCGATTAGCTCAAAAGCAAACGGTTAAGGCCGCATTGGTTTATAGTCTGAACTATGAGGCAGCGAAAAATGCGACTCGTAGCACAGCCTGGCTCCATGAGGTAATGGCAAACGAGTGCAGGTGTGAGCGCGTGGAAAATGAGCGAGAGCGGCAGGTAAATGGTGCGCCTAGATGCTGGGATTGCGGTGAGAAGGGGCACCTGCAAAGAGACTGCAAGAATCGAAGAAAATGGAGGTATTGTCCAGGATGGTGGAGATCCAGATCGAGTCAGGAGCCTAGAATGGAGGCCCATCAAACTGCAACGGCCAACTTCGTGGGGCAGAGGTTGGCTAGGAGGATCGACGTCCCCAGCACCACCATCACCGTGTCAAGACTACATCGTGGAGAAGCGGACTTATGCCTTCCGGGTCAAGTTGACGGAGAACACTGCACCATAACAATCGACACTGGTGCAACCCGATCGATTATCTGACCAGACCTAGTTAGACAGCAACAACTTCACAAGGGCAGAATTGTCTCACTACGGACAGCTACGGGAGAAACTGCACCTGTTCATGGAGAGGTCAACCTCCAGATACAGTTGGCAGACCTTGTGTTCCGACATAATTTTCTGGTCGCGAACATTATGGATGACTGCATTCTCGGAATGGATTTTCTGCGACCACATGGAATCACGTTGGATTTGGGCAAACGTGTATTGAAATGGCAGAATGTCGAAGTACTAATGGAGGATCCCAGCGTCCAAATTCCCAAGATGAATGTAGTGGTATGTACTGACACTGATGTACCGAATTCTTCCGAAAGCATTGTATGGGCCAAGCTTGATGGTGATTCTGGAGACCACCGATCTTATCTGATAGAGCCAACGAAGACGTCCGCATTGCGCAGTTTGATTGTAGGACGAAGCCTTGTAAGATCTTTAAGGAACGGATATGTGCCGGTTAGAGTCCTTAACACCGCAGACTCAACCACGAGCATCAAAGCGGGAGAAGTCGTCGGCAGCTGCCAGCCTGTTTCCACCATCACCTCTTTGGAAGCTACTCACAACCATCATTGGAAAAGGAGGCAAGACACAGACAAAGCCCGGGAATCCACGTCTGCAATATTGAAGCAAGTCAAATTGCCGGTGCAGCTATTCAAACGAGCCTCTGATCTGGTCACCAAGTACAGTGACATCTTCTCAACAAGCCCGGATGACCAAGGCCGAACGAGTTTGGTAACTCACGTCATAGATACACAGGGAGCCAAGCCGATTCGACAAGCACCAAGACGTCTCCCTATAGCCAAACAAGGAGAAGTGAGCGCGCTGATCCCGGACATGGAAAAACAAGGCATTATTGAACCTTCTGTAAGTCCATGGGCCGCGCCTATCGTTCTAGTAAAGAAAAAGGACGGTAGCACCCGTTTTTGTGTCGACTATAGGCAGCTTAACGACGTCACTAAGAAAGATAGTTACCCGCTCCCACGCATCGATGACATCATGGACACTTTAGCCGACGCAAAATGGTTTTCTACACTCGATCTCAAGAGTGGCTACTGGCAGGTAGAAATCGACAAGAAGGACCGAGAGAAGACCGCATTTTCAGTTGGGACCGGATTGTGGCAATTTGTGGTGATGCCGTTTGGGCTTTGCAATGCTCCAGCCACTTTCGAACGCTTGATGGAATACGTGCTACGTGGTCTAACCTGGAAAACCTGCTTGGTGTACCTAGATGACATCATCGTCATCGGGAGAACGTTCGAAGAGCATGTGCGGAACTTAGAACAGGTTTTCTCCCGACTGCGACTGGCAAATTTGAAACTTAGTCCCGACAAGTGTACCCTTTTCGCAGCTGAAGTAAAATACCTGAGACACGTCGTATCAGCAGACGGGGTCAAAACATACCCTGAGAAGATTGAAGCCGTGAAAACTTGGCCAACACCAAACAACAAGCGCCAACTACGAAGCTTCCTGGGTCTGGCAACCTACTATCGAAGATTCGTCAAAGACTTTGCCAAAATAGCTAAGTGTCCCCATCAGCTAACCGAGAAAAATCGTCCGTATGTCTGGAACGAACAATGCCAGACAGCCTTTGAGACCCTGAAGGAAAAGCTGTGTGAATCACCCGTGCTGGCGTATCCGAAACCCGGAAAAATGTTTGTAGTTGACACTGATGCAAGCAACGGCGGTATTGGAGCTGTACTCTCCCAGCAGATCAATGGCGAAGAAAGAGTCCTCTCGTATTACAGTCGAATTCTTTCAAAAAGTGAGAGGAAGTACTGTGTGACCAGGAAGGAGCTATTGGCTATAATAGAGGCCACCAAGCAGTTCCACAAGTACCTATATGGCCAGAAATTTGTTCATCGCTGAGATGGCTACTTAACTTCAAAAACCCCGAGGGACAAGTTGCGAGATGGATCGAAAGATTGCAGTCGTACGACTACGAAATTGTTCATCGAAAGGGCGGAGTTCATGAAAATGCTGACGCCCTATCTCGTCGCCCATGTCCAGCTAACTGCAAGCATTGCCGACGGATTGAGGAAAAGGAGCCGCCCGTTTATCTGCGACTGATAACGGCTGAATTCGAAGAAGGTTGGTCATCGGAGGAGATTCGAAATGCCCAGCTAGCCGATGAAGACATCGGACTATTGCTCGTATGGAAGGAGACGACTGGGCGACCTGAGTGGAAAGACGTTTCAACGCATGGCGCAACCCTGAAAAGCTATTGGGCACAATGGAACTCCCTTCAGGTGGAGGGTGGTGTACTCAAGCGGCAATGGGAAACGGCGGATGGCAGCTCCTATAGGATGCAAACTATACTACCCAAAAGCCGAATCCACGATGTGGTAAAGGAAATGCATGAAGGATCCTCGGGAGGCCATCTTGGTGTTAACAAAACCTTAGCGAAATTGCGGGAAAGATTCTACTGGCTCCACGCTCGAGAAGACGTAGAGGACTGGTGTCGCAGATGCACAATTTGCGCTTCCGTCAAAGGTCCAAAACGACGACTGAGAGGACAAATGCAAACCTATAACGTGGGGGTACCGTTTGAAAGGATTGCTGTTGATATCGCTGGACCCTTTCCTGAATCTGAATGGGGAAATCGATACACGCTGGTCGTAGCTGATTATTTCAGCAAGTGGCCCGAGGTCTACCCCATTCCCAACCAGGAAGCAACTACTGTAGCCGAACAGCTAGTGATAAATTGGGTCAGCAGGTACGGCGTGCCTTGTGAACTACATTCGGATCAAGGCCGAAACTTTGAGTCACTAGTTTTTGGCGAAATGTGCGAACTGCTTGGAATACGAAAAACGAGGACAACACCGCTGCATCCCCAATCCGATGGAATGGTCGAACGTTTCAACGGCACGCTCAATAAACACCTTGCCAAGATGGTTGACGAGAACCAAAGGGACTGGGACCGACATATCCCACTATTTTTGATGGCGTACAGAGCTGCCGAACATGCATCGACGGGCCAAGCTCCAGCCAAACTCATTTTTGGGAAGACTATTCGTTTGCCAGCCGATATGAAGTTCGGAACACCCCCTGAGAAACCCCAAACGATCTCGGAGTACGCAAGTGATCTAAGACAACGGTTGAACCAGATACATCGGACAGTGCGAAAACACCTCGAATCGGCTACTGACCGCATGAAGACCAGGTATGATCTAAAGGCTAATTCTACTGGCTTCCAGCAAGATGACTTGGTGTGGCTATATAACCCGCAACGGCGAAAGGGTAGGTCTCCAAAGTTGCAACATAATTGGGAGGGACCATACCGAGTTACAAAGCGAATCAACGACGTCGTATACCGAATACAGGAACATCGTAAGCCGAGAGCTAAAATGAAAATCGTGCATCTGGACCGTCTTGCCCCATATTACACCCAGGGAGAATTGACTACAAATAGCGACACATCTTTTCGGGGCGAAAAGAACTGAGGTGGGGGCAGTGTTACATGTACAAATAATTCTGCGAGCTACTGTCGCAATTGTTGTCATAATCATTAAGAACGTCAACAAATGAATTTACTCGAACCCACGAGAACCCAACAAGCATGATCAACATCTGCAAGTGACGTCACTCCATTCATTAATTTGCTCGAATCTACCAGGTACCTCTCCGTAGAACATTCGCCAAAGTACGAGAATGGGTGAATACGTAGAGACCCTATATAAAGGCGAGCTGAATGAATGGGGGGATCATTCATTCGACCGCGATAAGAACTGCGTTAGTGTGTTTCGTAATAGTGAAGTGATTTAGAAGACAATTGCGATAAGAAATTTATGGACAAGTGTTAGATTTTTTCATAGTGAAAATTAAAATTAGTGAAAGTGTTAAATTGTTTATTGTGCATTTTTGTAATTAAATAAATTCTTTTAACTTAAATTAAAAGACATTGCGTTTTCACTTTCCCGGAACATTAAAATTATTGGCCGCGAACCGAAAACACGCGACAATGGTGTCAAGAAGTGAGAAAGAAAATTTTGGAAGTGAAAACGATTAAACATTTTTAAAGTGCACAATAGTGTAAATTAACGTGAAAACTGGTGGAAAAATAGCCAAAACAATTAAAAATGCCAGGAAACTTACATCTAAAAATTAATCAATTGAGCATATCGGAGCTCAAAGAGGAGTTGGAACAGCGAAATCTGGCCACGCAAGGTACAAAGGCCATACTGATTGCACGTGTTACACAATACCCGTACACCCTATGTGTACTGGCATGCGCTAGGAGCTTGATATGATGTGTATCCTATATACACATCAAGGCTCCCGAGGAGAGAGAGATATTCCAGTATGATACTTATCTGCTACTTTATTCTCGCCAACTAGATCAGTAAAAGAGTGTTTTTGTTTAATGTTTTAAGTTTTATTTTATTCGTTGCTTGGTAATATAATTACACGTTCAGTTGACTATATTAATATTAAAAACATATTTCGCTATTGAGTTCCTTTAATAATTAATTCATTGCAGAGACGTATAAAGTTGGGCATTTATGGAGCGATCAATGAATGAAATTTTCTGAAGTGATTAATTTATTAAAGAACTAGTTAATGAGGTTTTATATTTACATATTTATGAATTTAGAGTGTTAATGGAGCAGTTAATTCGCACGATTATTATATTCTTTAATTATTTTTGTTACCAGAGAGAAACAAACCAATTTAGTTAAGACTTTAACTGTTGCTCGGGCTGACGCCTTGAGCACGCAGTTATTTTAGCGAATCGATTGATTATAATCCAACTGCTAGCCCCGGGCACAAAGCCTTGGGACACTAATACTCGGGCTGATGCCTTGAGTACGCACTCAGATTGATAAATCAATCAATTACTTGTTCAACTGCAGGCCCCGGGCGTAACTGCCTTGGGGCGCTGATACTCGGGCTAATGCCTTGAGTACGCAGTTGAACGTATCCCACTATTCACTTATCTCGGGCTAAGTGCCTTGAGATAGAATAAGCTCGGGCGCACGCCTTGAGCCAGTGAATGGAGAAATACTTCTCGATTGTCTTGTGTCTTTAAGTTTCTTTTATACTATAATTATGCTGACTTTATTGCTTACCAACTAAAACAATGAAGAAAATTTACCATTTCAAAAAAGATCAAAGTTCAACAACAAAACAGTTTAACGTATTTAGTGCCATCTCTCTGTGACTGGTGCAACCACAAAGCTAAAGCTTTCACTCGATTTGCAATGCATGTAACCAATTCGTTCCGCTGGGCGGTACGTTCGATTGCGAAGTCTTGTGTGGATATGTTTGATACTTAATACGAGTATGGATACACACCCACTTCTGCTAATCCATGATACGACACCGTGCCCACAGATGCATTGATTACAATTCGCAGCTTTTCGTATATATGTTGTCATTTACAGTACACAGAGAGGAACGACGGAACACGAACCGAGCAATATTTGGACTGCGGTTCCCGTAACACACGCTTGCGTGACGCGATCGAGTCGGAAGGCGAGAATCTGAATTCGGGTGAGTTCTCAGATGCGGAAAAAGGCGCAGAAGGTGGAAAAGTAGAAACACCAAAATCAAAGGAGCCAGAAAATGCGCTAATGCAAATGTTAATGCTGATGTCATCGAGTCTGACTGCGAAGCTGGATGAACAATCAGCGCAGCTAAATGAACAATCAACGAAGCTTAATGAACAATCAACGAAGCTAAATGAACAATCAGCGAAGCTGGACCAACAAGCAATCGAAATCAAAGCAGACATCAAGGCAGACATCACACAGAAGCTGGAGAAACAGTCAACCGAAATAAAAGCGGAGCTCGGTAGTCTCAACAAACAAATTAAAGGCGTCGAGGAAAAGGTTGACCAGGTCGAGGAAAAGGTTTACCAGGTCGAAGAAAAGGTCAGCCAGGTCGAGGAGAGAATCAACAATGAGATGGAAAACATGAAAAAGGAATTGGAAGCAGCAAAGGCAGTAGTAACCGCCTCACCAGCCCCGCTTACAACCGCAGTGCAAGGCTCGTCTAGAAATGTGCAAGCACCAATATTCGATGGGCAAACGGTCTGGAGTATTTACAAGACCCAGTTTGAAGCTGCCGCAAGGGCGAATCGCTGGAATGACCAGGAACGCGCAACTGCATTGATTCTTGCTCTAAGAGGCCCAGCTGCCGAGCTTTTGCAGACGATCCCCGTTGATTTACACTCAAACCCGGCTGCTATATTGAACGCGCTTGACATGCGTTATGGCGGCGACCATCTGAAGCAGAATCGGATGCAGAAGTCTGGCGAAACCTTACAGCAGCTAGCCCAAGACATTGAGCGACTGGCACTTTTGGCTTATCCAGCTTACGACCCAGAACTTCGAGATGATGCAGCGACAGAAGCATTCATCAGTGCCTTAAAGGACCAGGAATTGCAACAAGCGGTGCGATTAGCTCAAAAGCAAACGGTTAAGGCCGCATTGGTTTATAGTCTGAACTATG
The DNA here is from genome assembly GCA_963969285.1 of Odontomyia ornata. NCBI lineage: Eukaryota > Metazoa > Arthropoda > Insecta > Diptera > Stratiomyidae > Odontomyia > Odontomyia ornata. Next base: position 47,036,711 of record OZ017743.1, read on the forward strand.
AGGCAGCGAAAAATGCGACTCGTAGCACAGCCTGGCTCCATGAGGTAATGGCAAACGAGTGCAGGTGTGAGCGCGTGGAAAATGAGCGAGAGCGGCAGGTAAATGGTGCGCCTAGATGCTGGGATTGCGGTGAGAAGGGGCACCTGCAAAGAGACTGCAAGAATCGAAGAAAATGGAGGTATTGTCCAGGATGGTGGAGATCCAGATCGAGTCAGGAGCCTAGAATGGAGGCCCATCAAACTGCAACGGCCAACTTCGTGGGGCAGAGGTTGGCTAGGAGGATCGACGTCCCCAGCACCACCATCACCGTGTCAAGACTACATCGTGGAGAAGCGGACTTATGCCTTCCGGGTCAAGTTGACGGAGAACACTGCACCATAACAATCGACACTGGTGCAACCCGATCGATTATCTGACCAGACCTAGTTAGACAGCAACAATTTCACAAGGGCAGAATTGTCTCACTACGGACAGCTACGGGAGAAACTGCACCTGTTCATGGAGAGGTCAACCTCCAGATACAGTTGGCTGACCTTGTGTTCCGACATAATTTTCTGGTCGCGAACATTATGGATGACTGCATTCTCGGAATGGATTTTCTGCGACCACATGGAATCACGTTGGATTTGGGCAAACGTGTATTGAAATGGCAGAATGTCGAAGTACTAATGGAGGATCCCAGCGTCCAAATTCCCAAGATGAATGTAGTGGTATGTACTGACACTGATGTACCGAATTCTTCCGAAAGCATTGTATGGGCCAAGCTTGATGGTGATTCTGGAGACCACCGATCTTATCTGATAGAGCCAACGAAGACGTCCGCATTGCGCAGTTTGATTGTAGGACGAAGCCTTGTAAGATCTTTAAGGAACGGATATGTGCCGGTTAGAGTCCTTAACACCGCAGACTCAACCACGAGCATCAAAGCGGGAGAAGTCGTCGGCAGCTGCCAGCCTGTTTCCACCATCACCTCTTTGGAAGCTACTCACAACCATCATTGGAAAAGGAGGCAAGACACAGACAAAGCCCGGGAATCCACGTCTGCAATATTGAAGCAAGTCAAATTGCCGGTGCAGCTATTCAAACGAGCCTCTGATCTGGTCACCAAGTACAGTGACATCTTCTCAACAAGCCCGGATGACCAAGGCCGAACGAGTTTGGTAACTCACGTCATAGATACACAGGGAGCCAAGCCGATTCGACAAGCACCAAGACGTCTCCCTATAGCCAAACAAGGAGAAGTGAGCGCGCTGATCCCGGACATGGAAAAACAAGGCATTATTGAACCTTCTGTAAGTCCATGGGCCGCGCCTATCGTTCTAGTAAAGAAAAAGGACGGTAGCACCCGTTTTTGTGTCGACTATAGGCAGCTTAACGACGTCACTAAGAAAGATAGTTACCCGCTCCCACGCATCGATGACATCATGGACACTTTAGCCGACGCAAAATGGTTTTCTACACTCGATCTCAAGAGTGGCTACTGGCAGGTAGAAATCGACAAGAAGGACCGAGAGAAGACCGCATTTTCAGTTGGGACCGGATTGTGGCAATTTGTGGTGATGCCGTTTGGGCTTTGCAATGCTCCAGCCACTTTCGAACGCTTGATGGAATACGTGCTACGTGGTCTAACCTGGAAAACCTGCTTGGTGTACCTAGATGACATCATCGTCATCGGGAGAACGTTCGAAGAGCATGTGCGGAACTTAGAACAGGTTTTCTCCCGACTGCGACTGGCAAATTTGAAACTTAGTCCCGACAAGTGTACCCTTTTCGCAGCTGAAGTAAAATACCTGAGACACGTCGTATCAGCAGACGGGGTCAAAACATACCCTGAGAAGATTGAAGCCGTGAAAACTTGGCCAACACCAAACAACAAGCGCCAACTACGAAGCTTCCTGGGTCTGGCAACCTACTATCGAAGATTCGTCAAAGACTTTGCCAAAATAGCTAAGTGTCCCCATCAGCTAACCGAGAAAAATCGTCCGTATGTCTGGAACGAACAATGCCAGACAGCCTTTGAGACCCTGAAGGAAAAGCTGTGTGAATCACCCGTGCTGGCGTATCCGAAACCCGGAAAAATGTTTGTAGTTGACACTGATGCAAGCAACGGCGGTATTGGAGCTGTACTCTCCCAGCAGATCAATGGCGAAGAAAGAGTCCTCTCGTATTACAGTCGAATTCTTTCAAAAAGTGAGAGGAAGTACTGTGTGACCAGGAAGGAGCTATTGGCTATAATAGAGGCCACCAAGCAGTTCCACAAGTACCTATATGGCCAGAAATTTGTTCATCGCTGAGATGGCTACTTAACTTCAAAAACCCCGAGGGACAAGTTGCGAGATGGATCGAAAGATTGCAGTCGTACGACTACGAAATTGTTCATCGAAAGGGCGGAGTTCATGAAAATGCTGACGCCCTATCTCGTCGCCCATGTCCAGCTAACTGCAAGCATTGCCGACGGATTGAGGAAAAGGAGCCGCCCGTTTATCTGCGACTGATAACGGCTGAATTCGAAGAAGGTTGGTCATCGGAGGAGATTCGAAATGCCCAGCTAGCCGATGAAGACATCGGACTATTGCTCGTATGGAAGGAGACGACTGGGCGACCTGAGTGGAAAGACGTTTCAACGCATGGCGCAACCCTGAAAAGCTATTGGGCACAATGGAACTCCCTTCAGGTGGAGGGTGGTGTACTCAAGCGGCAATGGGAAACGGCGGATGGCAGCTCCTATAGGATGCAAACTATACTACCCAAAAGCCGAATCCACGATGTGGTAAAGGAAATGCATGAAGGATCCTCGGGAGGCCATCTTGGTGTTAACAAAACCTTAGCGAAATTGCGGGAAAGATTCTACTGGCTCCACGCTCGAGAAGACGTAGAGGACTGGTGTCGCAGATGCACAATTTGCGCTTCCGTCAAAGGTCCAAAACGACGACTGAAAGGACAAATGCAAACCTATAACGTGGGGGTACCGTTTGAAAGGATTGCTGTTGATATCGCTGGACCCTTTCCTGAATCTGAATGGGGAAATCGATACACGCTGGTCGTAGCTGATTATTTCAGCAAGTGGCCCGAGGTCTACCCCATTCCCAACCAGGAAGCAACTACTGTAGCCGAACAGCTAGTGATAAATTGGGTCAGCAGGTACGGCGTGCCTTGTGAACTACATTCGGATCAAGGCCGAAACTTTGAGTCACTAGTTTTTGGCGAAATGTGCGAACTGCTTGGAATACGAAAAACGAGGACAACACCGCTGCATCCCCAATCCGATGGAATGGTCGAACGTTTCAACGGCACGCTCAATAAACACCTTGCCAAGATGGTTGACGAGAACCAAAGGGACTGGGACCGACATATCCCACTATTTTTGATGGCGTACAGAGCTGCCGAACATGCATCGACGGGCCAAGCTCCAGCCAAACTCATTTTTGGGAAGACTATTCGTTTGCCAGCCGATATGAAGTTCGGAACACCCCCTGAGAAACCCCAAACGATCTCGGAGTACGCAAGTGATCTAAGACAACGGTTGAACCAGATACATCGGACAGTGCGAAAACACCTCGAATCGGCTACTGACCGCATGAAGACCAGGTATGATCTAAAGGCTAATTCTACTGGCTTCCAGCAAGATGACTTGGTGTGGCTATATAACCCGCAACGGCGAAAGGGTAGGTCTCCAAAGTTGCAACATAATTGGGAGGGACCATACCGAGTTACAAAGCGAATCAACGACGTCGTATACCGAATACAGGAACATCGTAAGCCGAGAGCTAAAATGAAAATCGTGCATCTGGACCGTCTTGCCCCATATTACACCCAGGGAGAATTGACTACAAATAGCGACACATCTTTTCGGGGCGAAAAGAACTGAGGTGGGGGCAGTGTTACATGTACAAATAATTCTGCGAGCTACTGTCGCAATTGTTGTCATAATCATTAAGAACGTCAACAAATGAATTTACTCGAACCCACGAGAACCCAACAAGCATGATCAACATCTGCAAGTGACGTCACTCCATTCATTAATTTGCTCGAATCTACCAGGTACCTCTCCGTAGAACATTCGCCAAAGTACGAGAATGGGTGAATACGTAGAGACCCTATATAAAGGCGAGCTGAATGAATGGGGGGATCATTCATTCGACCGCGATAAGAACTGCGTTAGTGTGTTTCGTAATAGTGAAGTGATTTAGAAGACAATTGCGATAAGAAATTTATGGACAAGTGTTAGATTTTTTCATAGTGAAAATTAAAATTAGTGAAAGTGTTAAATTGTTAAATTGTTTATTGTGCATTTTTGTAATTATTAAAAGACATTGCGTTTTCACTTTCCCGGAACATTAAAATTATTGGCCGCGAACCGAAAACACGCGACAATATATATATATATATATATATATATATATATATATATATATATATATATATATATATAGTGTTACATGCACGAATAATTTTGCGAGCTACTGTCGGAATGGTTGTCACAACCATTAAGAACATAATGATCAACAAGCGAATGCTCGAAAACCCACCAAGCATGATCAACATCTGAAAGTGAGTCACTGCCCCGCCCCATTCATTAAGATGCTCGAATATTCCAGGTAATTCACCAATGTACGAGAAATGAAATGAATGACGAGAGACCCTATATAAAGCCGAGCTGAATGAATGGGGGGAGGCATTAGAACCGCGATAAAGTTAAACTGTGATAGTGAGGAGTGTGAATTAAAAAGCGATACTGAAGTGATAGACAGTTGAAGTAAACATTGATCGGCGACTTGTAAAAATAGTGAAATTATAAATTGTGCATTTTTAGTAAATAAACTCTTTTAACTTAATTTAAAAGACAGTGCGTTTTCACTTTCCCGTAACATTAAAATTATTGGCCGCGAACCATAACACGCGACAGTGGTGTCGAGAAGTGAGAAGAAAAAAACTTCGAAAGTGAAAACGTTTGAACATTTTCAAAATGCACAATAGTATAATTTAACGTGGAAACTAGTGGAAAAATAGGTGAAAACACCAGGAAACTTACATCTAAAAATTGATCAATTGACCATATCGGAGCTTAAGGAGGAGTTGGAACAGCGAAATCTGGCTACACAAGGTAGAAAGACCATACAGATTGCGCGCTTGCGTGACGCAATTGAGTCAAAGGGCGGGTTTATGGATTCGGGTGAGCCCCCAGATGCAGGAGAAGGCGCAGAAGGCGGAGAAGTAGAAGCAACAAAATCAAAGGAACCAGAAAATGCACTGAAGCAAATGTTGATGCTGATGCAGTAAGAGCAGCGACAGCAGTCATCCAGTTTAACTGCGAAGCTAAATGACCAGTCATCCAGTTTAACTGCGAAGTTAAATGAACTGTCATCCAGTTTAACTTCGAAGCTAGACCAGAAACTGGACCAACAAGCGATCGAAATCAACGCAGACATCAGAAGCTGGAGAAACAGTCGGTAGTCTGAACAAGCAAATTAAATGCGTCGAAGAAAAGGTTTACCAAGTCGAGGAGAGAATTAACCATGAGATCAGCCAGATCGAGGAGAGAATCAACCATGAGATGGAAAACATGAAAAAGGAATTGGAAGCAGCGAAGGCAATAGTAACCACCTCACCAGCCCCCTTATAACCGCAGCGCAAAGCACATCCAAAAACGTGCAAGCACCAATATTCGATAGGCAAACGGTCTGGAGTATTTACAAAACCCAGTTTGAAGCTGCCGCTAGGGCAAATCACTGGAATGAGCAGGAACGAGCAACTGCACTAATTCTTGCTCTAAGAGGCCCAGCTGCCGAGCTTTGCAGACTATCCCCGTTGAGTTGCACTCAAACTCGGTTGCTATAATGAATGCGCTTGACATGCGTTATGGGCACGATCATCCAAAGCAGATTTATCGGTCACAGCTATGGCATTGGATGCAGATGTCTGGCGAAACTTTACAGCAGCTTGCCCAAGGCATTGAGCGACTGGCGTTTTTGGCCTACCCAGTTTATGACCCAGAACATCGAGATGACGCAGCAACAGAAGCATTCATCAGTGCATTAAAGGACCAGGAATTGCAACAAGCCGTGCGTTTAGCTCAAAAGCAAACAGTTAAGGACGCATTGGCTTATAGTCTGAACTTTGAGGTGTGACAAACGAGTGCAGGTGTGAGCGCGTGGAAATTGAGCGAGACCCGCATGTAAATGGTGCGCCTAGATGCTGGAATTGCGGAGAGAAGGGGCACCTGCAAAGAGACTGTAAGAAGCGAAGAAAACCAAGCTATTGTCCAGGGTGTGCAGCTAGGAGGTGATCCAGACCGAGTCAGGAGCCCAGAATGGAGGCCCTTCAAACAGAGGGGTCGGGAAACATGTAAGAGCCAACTTCGTGGCGCGGAGGTTGGCTAGGAGGATGGACGTCTCCAGCACCACCATCACCGTGTCAAGACTACATCGTGGAGAAGCGTACTTATGCCTTCCGGGTAAAGTTGACGGAGAACATTGCACCATAACAATCGACACTGGTGCAACCCGATCGATTATCCGACCAGACCATGTGAGGCAACAACTACTTCACAAGGGCAGAATTTTCTCACTACGGACAGCTACGGGAGAAACTGCACCTGTTCATGGAGAGGTCAACCTCCAGATACAGTTGGGAGACCTTGTGTTCCGACATACGAGTAATTTTCTGGTCGCGAACATTATGGATGACTGCATTCTCGGAATGGATTTTCTGCGACCACATGGAATCACGTTGGATTTGGGTAAACGGGTATTGAAATGGCAGAATGTCGAAGTTTTGATGGAGGATCCCAGCGTTCAAATTCCCAAGATGAATGTGGTAGTATGTGCCGAGGCTGATGTACCGAATTCTTCTGAAATCATTCTATGGGCCAAGTTTGATGGTGATTCTGGAGACCACCGATCTTATCTGATAGAGCCAACGAACATGTCCGCATTGCGCAGTTTGATTGTAGGACAATGCCTTGTAAGACCTATGAAGAACGGATACGTGCCGGTTAGAGTCCTTAACACCGCAGACTCGACCACGAGCATCAAAGCGGGAGAAGTCATCGGCAGCTGCCAGCCTGTTTCCACCATCACCTCTTTGGAAGCCACTAACGACCAGCATTGGAAAAGGAGGCAAGACGCAGGCAGAAGCCCGGTAATCCACGTCTGCAATATTGAAGCAGGTCAAATTGCCGGTGCAGCTATTCAAGCGAGACTCTGATCCACCGTGGCTGTAGAGGCGACCGTCCTGCAAGATCTGATGGCACTTATGCAAGGCTTGACCACCCGGGTAGCCGCGCTGGAAAGCAAGAAGGAAGATCCAATACCACCTCGTCCAAGAACGCCTCCGATGTGGGATTCGGATTTAAATCCCTGGAATTTTCCGGTAGACCCGCGGCGCGATCCCGAAAGAATCCGGTCCGCTGCGGCGATGAATCCGTTGGCTCCAGTGTACCGGCCCCGGCTGAGCCAAGCACCGCCACCAACTCAGGCTTCAGTGGCTCCTCCGGACCAACGCATCCTTCCACACGCTACGTATCGGCTGAAGCCGACGCAGACTCCCAACATCATTCAGGGCTGGAATCTGCATTTCAGCGGGGAACCCAACACCACAACTGTGGAGGTTTTCATTGGTCGGGTGGAGTCGCTGATTGAGCAAATGTTGGCAGGTGACCACACGGCGCTGGCAGGATACTTGCCAATGCTGCTTAGAGGGGCAGCACTTGAGTCATATTGGCGGATACACTCGGCCCCACCGTCCCGGCTGAAGGAGGTACTCCGCATGGAGTACCCTACGATCGATATGGATGAAAGGGTCCTGGACAAGATCCATGCCAGATGGCAGCGTCTGGACTAGCCCTTTCATCAATATCGAGCCGATATCCATCGGCTGAACGACCAGTTGTCAGAGCCGATGTCTTCCACCCAACTGCTGCGGGTGCTAAAGCGCAATCTAAGGCCGGAGCTTCGTCGCCATATCGTGGACTCAGATCCACAGAGTATGGAGGCACTGCTGAGGACTGTGAGTCGACTGGAGGGGGATGAGGAAGATATATATATATATATATATATATATATATATATATATATATATATATATATATATATATATATATATATATATATATATATATATATATATATTGTCGCGTGTTATGGTTCGCGGCCAATAATTTAATGTTCCGAAAAAGTGAAAACACAATGTCTTTTAAATTAAATTAAAAGAGTTTATTCAATTAATCAAAAAAAATGCACAATCACTTATTTTAGTATTTCACAACTTTAATTTTCACTTAGTCTATAAATTTGTCATTCAACTGTCCACTTAAAATCACTTCGCACTCAAACAATCAATCGCCTTTACTTCGCGTTCCACTATATCGCAGTTTTCTATCGCGGTTGTAATGAATGATCCCCCCATTCATTCAGCTCGCCTTTATATAGGGTCTCTAATCATTCAACTCAGTTCTCGTACATTGATGAATAAGCGGGAACATTCCAGCAGCGTAATTAATGGGCAGTGACTCACTTTCAGATGTTGATAATGCTTGTTGGGTTCTCGTGATTTTGAGTAAATTCATTTGTTTGTGTTCTTAATGATTGTGGAAACAATTGCGACAGTAGCTCGCAGAAGTATTTGTACATGTAACACTGCCCCCATCTCAGTTCTTTTCGCCCCGAAAAGATGTGTCGCCAGTTGTAGTCAATTCTCCCTGGGTGTAATATGGGGCGAGATGGTCCAGATGTACGATTTTCATTTTGGCTCTCGGTTTACGGTGTTCCTGTATGCGATATACGACGTCGTTAATTCGCTTTGTGACCCGGTATGGTCCCTCCCAATTATGTTGCAACTTTGGAGACCTACCCTTTCGCCGTTGCGGGTTATATAGCCACACCAAGTCATCTTGCTGGAAGCCAGTAAAATTTGCCTTGAGATCATACCTGGTCTTCATGCGATCAGTAGCCGATTCGAGGTGATTTCGCACTGCCCGATGTATCTGGTTCAACCGTTGCCTTAGATCAATTGCGTTCTCCGAGATCGTTTGGGGTTTCTCAGGGGGTGTTCCGAACTTTATATCGGCTGGCAGACGAATAGTCTTTCCAAAAAGGATATGGCTGGGGCTTGGCCCGTCGATGCATGTTCGGCAGCTCGGTACGCCATCAAAAATAGTGGGATATGTCGGTCCCAGTCCCTTTGGTTCTCGTCGACCATCTTGGCCAGATGTTTATTTAGCGTGCCGTTGAACCGTTCGACCATTCCATCGGATTGGGGATGCAGCGGTGTTGTCCTCGTTTTCCGTATTCCCAGCAGCTCGCACATTTCGCTAAAAACTAGTGACTCGAAGTTTCGGCCTTGATCTGAATGTACTGACCCAATTTAACACTAGCTGTTCAGCTACGGTAGTTGCTTCCTGGTTGGGAATGGGGTAGACCTCAGGCCACTTGCTGAAATAATCGGCTACAACCAGCGTATATCGATTTCCCCAATCGGATTCAGGAAAGGGTCCTGCGACGTTAACAGCAATCCTTTCGAATGGCACGCCTACGTTATAGGTTTGCATTTGTCCTCTCAGTCGTCGCTTTGGGCCTTTGACGGAAGCGCAAATTGTGCATCTGCGACACCAGTCCTCTACGTCTTCTCGAGCGTGGAGCCAGTAGAACCTTTCCCGCAATTTCGCTAAGGTCTTGTTAACACCAAGGTGGCCTCCCGAGGATCCTTCGTGCATTTCCTTAATCACATCGTGGATTCGGCTTTTGGGTAGTATAGTTTGCATCCTATAGGAGCTCCCATCCGCCGTTTCCCATTTCCGCTTGAGTACGCCACCCTCCACCTGAAGGGAGTTCCATTGTGCCCAATAGCTTTTCAGGGTTGCGCCATGCATTGAAACGTCCTTCCACTCCGGTCGCCCAGTTGTCTCCTTCCATACGAGCAATGGTCCGATATCTTCATCGGCTAACTGGGCATTTCGAATCTCCTCCGATGACCAACCTTCATCGAATTCAGCCGTTATCAGTCGCAGATAAACGGGCGGCTCCTTTTCCTCAATCCGCCGGCTCCTTTTCCTCAATCCGCCGGCAATGCTTGCAGTTAGCTGGACATCGATGACGAGATAGGGCGTCAGCATTTGCATGAACTCTGCCCTTGTGAAGTAGTTGGGGCCTCACGAGGTCTGGTCGGATCGTCGATCGGGTTGCACTAGTGTCGTTTGTTATGGTGCAATGTTCTTCATCACCTTGACCAGGAAGGCATCTGTCTGCTTCTCCACGATGTTGCCTTGGCACGGTGCTGGGGATGTCGATACTCCTAGCCAACGTTCGCCCCACGAAGTTGGCCCTTGCAGTTTGATGGGCCTCCATTCTAGGCTCCTGACACGGTCTGGATCTCCACCACCCTGGACAATAGCTCCGTCTTCTTCCCTTCTTGCAGTCTCTTTGCAGGTGCCCTTTTTCCCCGCAATTCCAGCATCTAGGCGCACCATTAACCTGCAGCTCTCGCTCAATTCCCACGCGCTCACACCTGCAATTATCTGCCACTACCTCGCGAACCCGAGCAGTGGTACGGGTCACATTTTTGGCTGCCTCAAAATTTAAACTATAAGCCAATGCATCCTTGACTGTTTGCTTTTGAGCTAACCGCACGGCTTCTTGCAATTCCTTGTCCTTTACGGCGCTGATGAATGCTTCTGCTGCTACGTCATCTCGATGTTCTGGGTCGTACGCTGGGTAAGCCAAAAGTGCCAGTCGCTCAATGTCTTGTGCTAGCTGCTGCAAGGTTTCGCCAGACTTCTGCATCCGATGCCGTAGCTGTGCCCGGTAAATCTGCTTCAGATGATCGTCTCCATAACGCATGTCCAGCGCATTCATTATAGCAGCCGGGTTTGAATGCAGCTCAACGGGGATAGTCTGCAAAAGCTCGGCAGCTGGGCCTCTTAGAGCAAGAATTAACGCAGTTGCTCGTTCCTGCTCATTCCAGTGATTTATCCTAGCGGCTGCTTCAAACTGGATTTTGTAAATACTCCCGACCGTTTGCCCGTCGAATATTGGTGCTTGCACATTTCTAGATGAGCTTTGCGCTGCGGTTATAAGTGGGGCTGGTGAGGCGGTCACTACTGCCTTCGCTGCTTCCAAGTCCTTTTTCACTTTTTCCATCTCATGGTTGATTCTCTCTTCGGCCTGGCTGATCTCAAGGTTGATTCTCTTCTCGACCTGGTATACCTTTTCCTCGACGCATTTAATTTGGCTGTTAAGACTACTGAGCTCCGCTTTTATTCCGGTTGACTGTTTTTCCAGCTTCTGTGTGATGTCTGCCTTGATTTCGAACGCTTGTTGGTCTAGCTTCGCTGATTGTTCATTTAGCTTCGCAGCTAAACTGGATGTCTGTTCATTTAGCTGCGCCGATTGTTCACTTAGCTTCGCTGATTGTTCATTTAGCTTCGCAGCTAAACTGGATGTCTGTTCATTTAGCTGCGCTGATTGTTCACTTAGCTTCGATGATTGTTCATTTAACTTCGCTGTTAAATTGGATGACTGTTGTCGCTGCTCTTGCTGCATCAGCATTAACATTTGCATCAGCGCATTTTCTGGTTCCTTTGGTTTTGGTGTTTCTGCTTCACCACCTTCTGCGCCTTTTTCTGCATCTGTATGCTCACCCGAATCCAGATACGCACCTTCCGATTCAATCGCGTCACGCAAGCGTGCAATCAGTATGGCCTTTGTACCTTGCGTGGCCAGATTTCGCTGTTCCAACTCCTCTTTGAGCTCCGATATGCTCAATTGATTAATTTTTAGATGTAAATTTCCTGGCATTTTTATTGTTTCGGCTATTTTCCCATCAGTTTCCACGTTAATTCTCACTATTGTGCACTTCAAAAATGTTTAATCGTTTTCACTTCCAAAATTTTCTTTCTCACTTCTTGACACCATTGTCGCGTGTTATGGTTCGCGGCCAATAATTTAATGTTCCGGGAAAGTGAAAACACAATGTCTTTTAAATTAAATTAAAAGAGTTTATTCAATTAATCAAAAAAATGCACAATCACTTATTTTAGTATTTCACAACTTTAATTTTCACTTAGTCTATAAATTTGTCATTCAACTGTCCACTTAAAATCACTTCGCACTCAAACAATCAATCGCCTTTACTTCGCGTTCCACTATATCGCAGTTTTCTATCGCGGTTGTAATGAATGATCCCCCCATTCATTCAGCTCGCCTTTATATAGGGTCTCTAATCATTCAACTCAGTTCTCGTACATTGATGAATAAGCGGGAACATTCCAGCAGCGTAATTAATGGGCAGTGACTCACTTTCAGATGTTGATAATGCTTGTTGGGTTCTCGTGATTTTGAGTAAATTCATTTGTTTGTGTTCTTAATGATTGTGGAAACAATTGCGACAGTAGCTCGCAGAAGTATTTGTACATGTAACACTGCCCCCATCTCAGTTCTTTTCGCCCCGAAAAGATGTGTCGCCAGTTGTAGTCAATTCTCCCTGGGTGTAATATGGGGCGAGATGGTCCAGATGTACGATTTTCATTTTGGCTCTCGGTTTACGGTGTTCCTGTATGCGATATACGACGTCGTTAATTCGCTTTGTGACCCGGTATGGTCCCTCTCAATTATGTTGCAACTTTGGAGACCTACCCTTTCGCCGTTGCGGGTTATATAGCCACACCAAGTCATCTTGCTGGAAGCCAGTAAAATTTGCCTTGAGATCATACCTGGTCTTCATGCGATCAGTAGCCGATTCGAGGTGATTTCGCACTGTCCGATGTATCTGGTTCAACCGTTGCCTTAGATCAATTGCGTTCTCCGAGATCGTTTGGGGTTTCTCAGGGGGTGTTCCGAACTTTATATCGGCTGGCAGACGAATAGTCTTTCCAAAAAGGATATGGCTGGGGCTTGGCCCGTCGATGCATGTTCGGCAGCTCGGTACGCCATCAAAAATAGTGGGATATGTCGGTCCCAGTCCCTTTGGTTCTCGTCGACCATCTTGGCCAGATGTTTATTTAGCGTGCCGTTGAACCGTTCGACCATTCCATCGGATTGGGGATGCAGCGGTGTTGTCCTCGTTTTCCGTATTCCCAGCAGCTCGCATATTTCGCTAAAAACTAGTGACTCGAAGTTTCGGCCTTGATCTGAATGTACTGACCCAATTTAACACTAGCTGTTCAGCTGCGGTAGTTGCTTCCTGGTTGGGAATGGGGTAGACCTCAGGCCACTTGCTGAAATAATCGGCTACAACCAGCGTATATCGATTTCCCCAATCGGATTCAGGAAAGGGTCCTGCGACGTTAACAGCAATCCTTTCGAATGGCACGCCTACGTTATAGGTTTGCATTTGTCCTCTCAGTCGTCGCTTTGGGCCTTTGACGGAAGCGCAAATTGTGCATCTGCGACACCAGTCCTCTACGTCTTCTCGAGCGTGGAGCCAGTAGAACCTTTCCCGCAATTTCGCTAAGGTCTTGTTAACACCAAGGTGGCCTCCCGAGGATCCTTCGTGCATTTCCTTAATCACATCGTGGATTCGGCTTTTGGGTAGTATAGTTTGCATCCTATAGGAGCTCCCATCCGCCGTTTCCCATTTCCGCTTGAGTACGCCACCCTCCACCTGAAGGGAGTTCCATTGTGCCCAATAGCTTTTCAGCGTTGCGCCATGCATTGAAACGTCCTTCCACTCCGGTCGCCCAGTTGTCTCCTTCCATACGAGCAATGGTCCGATATCTTCATCGGCTAACTGGGCATTTCGAATCTCCTCCGATGACCAACCTTCATCGAATTCAGCCGTTATCAGTCGCAGATAAACGGGCGGCTCCTTTTCCTCAATCCGCCGGCTCCTTTTCCTCAATCCGCCGGCAATGCTTGCAGTTAGCTGGACATCGATGACGAGATAGGGCGTCAGCATTTGCATGAACTCTGCCCTTGTGAAGTAGTTGGGGCCTCACGAGGTCTGGTCGGATCGTCGATCGGGTTGCACTAGTGTCGTTTGTTATGGTGCAATGTTCTTCATCACCTTGACCAGGAAGGCATCTGTCTGCTTCTCCACGATGTTGCCTTGGCACGGTGCTGGGGATGTCGATACTCCTAGCCAACGTTCGCCCCACGAAGTTGGCCCTTGCAGTTTGATGGGCCTCCATTCTAGGCTCCTGACACGGTCTGGATCTCCACCACCCTGGACAATAGCTCCGTCTTCTTCCCTTCTTGCAGTCTCTTTGCAGGTGCCCTTTTTCCCCGCAATTCCAGCATCTAGGCGCACCATTAACCTGCAGCTCTCGCTCAATTCCCACGCGCTCACACCTGCAATTATCTGCCACTACCTCGCGAACCCGAGCAGTGGTACGGGTCACATTTTTGGCTGCCTCAAAATTTAAACTATAAGCCAATGCATCCTTGACTGTTTGCTTTTGAGCTAACCGCACGGCTTCTTGCAATTCCTTGTCCTTTACGGCGCTGATGAATGCTTCTGCTGCTACGTCATCTCGATGTTCTGGGTCGTACGCTGGGTAAGCCAAAAGTGCCAGTCGCTCAATGTCTTGTGCTAGCTGCTGCAAGGTTTCGCC
>OZ017743.1:48352379-48359879 GCA_963969285.1 Odontomyia ornata
AAAAAAAAATGATTTTTTGAAGTGCTTCGAAGATTGGAAAAACCTTTGGCACAAGTGTATAATATCTCATGGGGATTACTTTGAAGGGGAAAAATAGATATTCATGATTAAATAAATAATTTTTGAAAAAAAAAACAAAATTCGCGATAATTTTTGAACATACCTCGTATATATATATATATATATATATATATATATATATGGTGACATATATAGATATATATATATATATATATATATATATATATATGGTGACATATATATATATATATATATATATATATATATATATATATATATATATATATATATATATATATATATATATATATATGGTGACATCTATATATATATATATATATATATATATATATATATGGTGACATATATATATATATATATATATATATATATATATATATATATATGGTGACATATATATATATATATATATATATATATATATATATATATATATATATATATATATGGTGACATATATATATATATATATATATATATATATATATATATATATGGTGACATATATATATATATATAAATATATATATATATATATATATATATATATATATATATAATATATATATATTAACAGTTATATAATTTACAATTAACATTATTTGTTTGGTGACAACATAATTAATAATAATACACTTCTATGTATAATTATTTACACTTTACAAATGTAATCATACCAAAGTAATAATTTAAAATCTAATGTCAGATAAATAAAATCATTTATGTAAATCGAATATAAAAAAGAGTTCTGAACTAAACGTCATAAATATCACCTTTATTTTGGGTATGCAAATTGTAAAAAAATATTTTCTTCATTTTTAAATAAAGAAAATCAACAAAATAAGAAGAAAAAAATATTTAGGGAAATGAAATGGTACTTCCTTAACACTAATAAACTTATTCGCGAACAGAAACTACAATTTGCTTTTCACAAGATACAAGTTAGCAAGGATAAATTTAGAATGAAAGGCGCGCCTTGCCGCCCGTGCAATAAACTACCACATGCTGCGACGCATGTATCGCAACACTCTTTTCACTCGATGCTCGCTGCAAAGACCTGCCCACACTCTGCATGTGCGTGTGTTTGCATCTCAACCAAGGCACGCGAAAATCTCCTTTGTTATAATTCTTTGTTTACGCCGAGACTGTGGAAGCGGAGGCGCTACAAATATAGTATTATTTTATTTATAAAGGCATAAATCATTATAAAATATTTTATTGTAGAAATCAAGATCTTCTGTAAGATACATCGAACAGTGCGAAAACACCTCGAATCGGCTACTGACCGCATGAAGACCAGGTATGATCTAAAGGCTAATTCTACTGGCTTCCAGCAAGATGACTTGGTGTGGCTTTATAAACCGCAACGGCGAAAGGGTAGGTCTTCAAAGTTGCAACATAATTGGGAGGGACCATACCGAGTTACAAAGCGAATCAACGACGTCGTATACCGAATACAGGAACATCGTAAGCCGAGAGCTAAAATGAAAATCGTGCATCTGGACCGTCTTGCCCCATATTACACCCAGGGAGAATTGACTACAACTAGCGACACATCTTTTCGGGGCGAAAAGAACTGAGGTGGGAGCAGTGTTACATGTACAAATAATTACATGTACAAATAATTCTGCGAGCTACTGTCGCAATTGTTTTCATAATCATTAAGAACGTCAACAAATGAATTTACTCGAACCCACGAGAACCCAACAAGCATGATCAACATCTGCAAGTGACGTCACTCCATTCATTAATTTGCTCGAATCTACCAGGTACCTCTCGGTAGAACATTCGCCAATGTACGAGAAATGGGTGAATACGTAGAGACCCTATATAAAGGCGAGCTGAATGAATGGGGGGATCATTCATTCGACTGCGATAAGAACTGCGATTGTGTGTGGGAAGCGATATTATTCGAGTAGTAGAAAAGTGATTTTCGTAATAGTGAAGTGATTTAGAAGACAATTGCGATAAGAAATTTATGCACAAGTGTTAGAATTTTAATAGTGAAAATTAAAATTAGGTGAAATAGTTAAATAAATGATTGCGCATTTTCGATCAAATAAACTCTTTTAACTTAAATTAAGAGACATTGCGTTTTGACTTTCCCGGAACATTAAAATTATTGGCCGCGAACCAAAAACACGCGACAATATATATATATATATATATATATATATATATATATATATATATATATATATATATATATATATATATATATATATATCTATATATTGTCGCGTGTTATGGTTCGCGGCCAATAATTTTAATGTTCCGGGAAAGTGAAAACGCAATGTCTTTTAATTTAAGTTAAAAGAGTTTATTTAATTACAAAAAATATGCACAATCACTTATTTGGTCTATTTCACAATTTTAATTTCCACTATTAAAATCTAACTTCCACTTGTCCATAAATTCCTATCGCAATTGTCTTCTACGATCACTTCAAAATCAACGAAAATCACTTTTCTATTACTCGAACAATATCGCTTTCCACACACTATCGCAGTTTTTATCGCGGTCGAATGAATGATCTCCCCATTCATTCAGCTCGCGTTTATATAGGGTCTCCATCCGTTCAATGCATTTCTCGTACATTGGCGAATGTTCTGCCGAGAGGTATCTGGTATATTCGAGCAGATTTAATGAATGGAGTGACGTCACTTGCAGATGTTGATCATGCTTGGTGGGTTCTCGTGGTTTCGAGTACATTCAATTTGTTGATGTTCTTAATGGTTGTGAAAACAATTGCGACAGTAGCTCGCAGAATTATTCGTGCATGTAACACTGCCCCCACCTCAGTTCTTTTCGCCCCGAAAAGATGTGTCGCCAGTTGCAGTCAATTTTCCCTGGATGTAATATGTGGCAAGACGGTCCAGGTGCACGATTTTCATTTTGGCTCTTGGCTTGCGATATTCCTGTGTTCGGTATACGACGTCGTTGATTCGCTTTGTAACTCGGTATGATCCCTCCCAATTATGTTGCAACTTTGGAGACCTACCCTTTCACCGTTGCGGGTTATAAAGCCACACCAATCATCTTGCTGGAAGCCAGTAGAATTTGCCTTGAGATCATACCTGGTCTTCATGCGGTCAGCAGCCGATTCGAGGTGTTTTCGCACTGTCCGATGTATCTGGTTCAACCGTTGTCTTAGCTCACTTGCGTACTCAGAGATGGTTTGGGATTTCTCGGGCGGTGTTCCGAACTTCATATCAGCTGGCAGACGAATAGTCTTTCCAAAAATGACTTTGGCTGGGGCTTGGCCCGTCGATGCATGTTCGGCAGCTCTGTACGCCATCAAAAATAGTGGGATGTGTCGGTCCCAGTTCCTATGGTTCTTGTCAACCATCTTGGCCAGGTGTTTATTGAGAGTGCCGTTGAAACGTTCGACCATTCCATCGGATTGGGGGTGCAGCGGTGTTGTCCTCGTTTTCCGTATTCCCAGCAGCTCGCAGATTTCGCTAAAAACTAGTGATTCGAAGTTTCGACCTTGATCTGAATGTAGTTCACAAGGTACGCCGTACTTACTGACCCAATTTAACACTAGCTGTTCGGCTACAGTAGTTGCTTCCTAGTTGGGAATGGGGTAGACCTCGGGCCACTTGCTGAAATAATCGGCTACAACCAGCGTGTATCGATTTCCCCATTCGGATTCAGGAAACGGTTCTGCGATGTCAACAGCAATCCTTTCAAACGGTACCCCCAGGTTATAGGTTTGCATTTGTCCTCTCAGTCATCGTTTTGGCCCTTTGACGGAAGCGCAAATTGTGCATCTGCGACACCAGTCCTCTACGTCTTCTCGAGCGTGGAGCCAGTAAAACCTTTCCCGCAATTTCGCTAAGGTCTTGTTAACGCCAAGGTGGCCTCCCGAGGATCCTTCATGCATTTCCTTAATCACATCGTGGATTCGGCTTTTGGGTAGTATAGTTTGCATCCTATAGGAGCTGCCATCCGCCGTTTCCCATTTCCGCTTGAGTACGCCACCCTCCACCTGAAGGGAGTTCCATTGTGCCCAATAGCTTTTCAGGGTTGCGCCTTGCGTTGAAACGTCTTTCCACTCAGGTCGCCCAGTTGTCTCCTTCCATACGAGCAATGGTCCGATGTCTTCATCGGCTAACTGGGCATTTCGAATCTCCTCCGGTGACCAACCTTCATCGAATTCGGCCGTTATCAATCGCAGATCGACGGTCGGCTGCGTTTCCTTAACCCGTTGGCAATGCTTACAGTTAGCTGGACATGGATGACGAGATAGGGTGTCAGCATTGCCATGAACTCTGCCCTTGTGAAGTAGTTGGGGCCTCACTAGGTCTGGTCGGATTGTCGATCGGGTTGCACCAGCGTCGTTTGTTATGGTGCAATGTTCTTCATCAACTTGACCAGCAAGGCATAAGTCTGCTTCTCCGATATGTTGCCTGACACGGTGATGGGGGTGCTGGGGATGTCGATCCTCCTAGCCGACGTCCGTCGCATGAAGTTGGCCCTTTCAGTTTGATGGGCTTCTATTCTAGCCTCCCGACACGGTCTGGATCTCCACCATTCTGGACAATAGCTCCGTTTTTTTCGCTTCTTGCAGTCTCGTTGCAGGTGCCCCTTCTCACCGCGATCCCAGCATCTAGGCACACCAGTTACTTGCGGCTCTCGCTCATTTCCCACGCACTCACACCTGCACTCGTCTGCCACTACCTTGCGAACCCGGGCAGTGGTACGAGTCACATTTTTCACTGCCTCAAAGTTCAGGCTATAAACCAATGCATCCTTGACTGTTTGCTTTTGAGCTAAACGCACACTTTGTTGCAATTCCTGGTCTTCGAAGGCGCTGATGAATGCCTCTGTTGCTGCGTCATCTCGATGTTCTGGGTCGTACGTTGGGTAAGCCAAAAGTTCCTGTCGCTCAATGTCTTGGGCTAGCTGCTGTAAGGTTTCGCCAGACTTCTGCATCCGTTTCCGTAGCTGTGCCCGATAAATCTGCTTCAGATGGTCGCCTCCATAACGCATGTCCAGCGCATTCAATATAGCAGTCGGGTTTGAGTGTAAATCAACGGGGATAGTCTACAAAAGCTCGGCAGCTGGGCCTCTTAGAGCAAGAATTAATGCAGTGGCTCGCTCCTGCTCATTCCAGTGATTTACCCTAGCGACGGCTTCAAACTGGATTGTGTACATACTCCAGACCATTTGCCCATCGAATATTGGTGCTTGCACATTTCTGGATGTGCTTTGCGCTGCGGTTATAAGCGGGGCTGGTGAAGTGGTTACTACTGCCTTCGCTGCTTCCAATTCTTTTTTCACTTTTCCCATCTCATGGTTCATTCTCTCTTCGACCTGGCTGACCTTTTCCTGGACCTGGTAAACCTTTTCCTCGACCTGGTCAACCTTTTCCTCTGCGCCTTTAATTTGTTTGTTCAGACTGCCGAGCTCCGCTGTTATTTCGGTGGACTGTTTTTGAAAATCTGCCTTGATTACGATCGCTTGTTGATCCAGCTTCGCTGATTGTTCATTTAGCTTCGCAGTTAAATTAGATCACTGTTCACTTAGCTTCGCAGTTAAACTGGATGACTGTTCATTTAGCTTCGCTGATTGTTCATCTTGCTTCGCAGTCAGACTGGATGACATCAGCATTAACATTTGCATTAGCGCATTTTCTGGCTCCTTTGATTTTGGTGTTTCTACTTCTCCACATTCTGCGCCTTTTCCGCATCTGAGAGCTAACCCGAATCCAGATGCACGCCTTCCGACTCGATCGCGTCACGCAAGCGTGCAATCAGTATGGCCTTTGTACCTTGCGTGGCCAGATTCCGCGGTTCCAACTCCTCCTTGAGCTCCGATATGGTCAATTGATCATTTTTTAGATGAAAGTTTCCTGGCATTTTTATTGTTTTGGCTTTTATTTATTTTTCCACCAGTTTCCACGTTAGATTTCACTATTGTGCATTTTTCTTTTTTAAACGTTTTCCACTTTCAAAATTTCCTTTCTCACTTCTCGAAACCACTGTCACGTGTTATGGTTCGCGGCCAATAATTTTAATATTCCGGGAAAGTGAAAACGCAATGTCTTTTAATTTAAGTTAAAAGGGTTTATTTAATTACAAAAAATATGCACAATCACTTATTTGGTCTATTTCACAATTTTAATTTTCACTATTAAAATCTAACTTCCACTTGTCCATAAATTTCTATCGCAATTGTCTTCTACGATCACTTCACAATCAACGAAAATCACTTTTCTATTACTCGAACAATATCGCTTTCCACACACTATCGCAGTTTTTATCGCGGTCGAATGAATGATCTCCCCATTCATTCAGCTCGCCTTTATATAGGGTCTCCATCCGTTCAATGCATTTCTCGTACGTTGGCGAATGTTCTGCCGAGAGGTATCTGGTATATTCGAGCAGATTTAATGAATGGAGTGATGTCACTTTCAGATGTTGATCATGCTTGGTGGGTTCTCGTGGTTTCGAGTACATTCATTTTGTTGATGTTCTTAATGGTTGTGAAAACAAACAGTAGCTCGCAGAATTCTTTGTACATGCAACAATATATATATATATATATATATATATATATATATATATATATATATATATATATATATATATGTATATATATATATATATATATATATATATATATATGTATATATATATGTATTTATATATGTATATATATATATATATATATATATATATATATATATATATATATATATTTATATGTATATATATATATATATATATATGTATATATACATAAATATATATATATATATATATATATATATATATATATATTTATATGTATATATATATATATATGTATATATACATAAATAAATATATATATATATATATATATATATATATATTATATATATAAATATATATATGTATATAAATATATATATATATATATATATATATATATATATATATAGATATATATGTATATATATATGTATTTATATATGTATATATATATATATATATATATATATATATATATATATATATATATATATATATATATATATATGTACATATACATAAATAAATATATATATATAGATATATATATATATATATATATATATATATATATATATATATATATATATATATATATATATATATATTATATATATAAATATATATATGTATATAAATATATATACGAGGGTGGTTTAAATATAATGGAGACACACGCTGTATTATCGTTGTTGGTGTGGGAGGTACTGGAACATCTTTCGAGAACTAAAATGGGAAGAGAAGGGCCTACAAATCGACGGAGAACGTATCAAATACTTAAGATTTGCCGACGATATAGTCATAATTGCTCAGAGCCAAGAAGAACTACAACTTCTCCTAAATGAGCTTAGCGAGGCCAGCCTCCATAACGCATGTCCAGCGCATTCAATATAGCAGTCGGGTTTGAGTGTAAATCAACGGGGATAGTCTACAAAAG
>OZ017743.1:48364879-48597379 GCA_963969285.1 Odontomyia ornata
TGCTTCTGAATGTATCCGGCGGCTATTAAACGTTTCAAAATGGCTTGCTGAGTCACTCCCAACGATTTGGCAAGTTCGTCTTGCGTTTGACACGAATCCTCATCGAGTAGCGTCTCCAATTCTTCGTCTTCAAACTTTTTTTGCTGTCCTGGGCATTCTTTGTCTTTGATGTCAAAATCGCCACCATTCGAAACACTGTGTTTTCGCTAAAGCATCGTCGCCATAAACTTTTACAAGAAAACGATGACTTTCCGCAGCAGTTTTCTTTGCAAAAAAAGACCCAACAGAACCTCCCGCAAATGCAGTCTTTTTTTCCAATTTTCGAAGTTATTCATCGTGAAAAATAATAATGATGCACACAAGAAAAAAATGTTTTGTTGACTGATTTTGATAACTGTCAAATGTACCTTCAAAATGACATATATATAAAGGTCGAGCTTTCACATTTGTTAGTACGGACATCTAGCATCAAATTCCGGTTATTAAGTTGTAGACCCAATATATTAATTTATTCATTCCCTGGCGAACTGAAAATCAGTAGTTGCTACCACCTATCTTTTGGCCGTAACCTAGCCTCATAGACTTTAGCTAGTTATAAGTAGATAGTTAAGTTATGTTAAACTAGTAATAAGTTCAGTAGAGATTTTTGCCTAAATTTTCCTCTAGCTAATTGTAGAAATCACATAGAAATACGATACTACGCATAGTTTTAAGTAATGTTCAAACGACGGTGAAATGACTTTGTCGGAACACCGACTATATTATAAGGCCTCTGTACCGCATACATTCTAATAAAGAAAATTATATATATATATATATATATATATATATATATATATATATATATATATATATATATATATATATATATATATATAAAGGGTGATTCATAACAAGTGTACACATTTTTGTCGAAAAAAACATAGTTTTTGTGAAGATTGAGCGGTAATGTTTATTTATTATGAAAATTTGGTCCCTTAAAATTAAATATGAAACATTACTTCGGGCATATGTGCACCTCGTGCTGCTTTACAGACTATCAAACGATGATTGTAATTTTCGATGACATTTTCGCACATTTCCGGCGTTATTAGGCGTATGTTGGCTCGAATATTGTTTTTTAATGCTTCAGTAGTCTGGAGAGCATCAGCGTAAACACGATCCTTCAGAAATCCCCAAAGGAAGAAGTCACAAGTAGTCAAATCACACGATCTCGCCGGCCAATTTATGGGTCCATTTCGTGAAATTATTCGATTCACCTAGAGCGCGAAATGTTTGCACTGGCGATTTATTATTTTTGTAAAAAGTTTCAACAATAATAAAACATTCGGCTGATGTATATGACACCATGTTTAGAATTGTAAAAGACCAAACTGTCATAATCTGTCAATATATGGACCTAAAATTGGTGATAAATAAGAGTTAAGGCCCATTCACATGTGTACACTTGTTATGAATCACCTTTTATATATATCTAATAATTAATTGAAAGAAATTTAAATTTTATTTTATTTTAATAATTTAATTGTGTACTTTATAAAGAATAAGCAAATGGCAGTTGCCAGCTTCGAACAGTCCTTTAAAACTAATCATAATCACGGTTTGGTATTTTTTTTGTATGATAGCATACTAGAATTTAAATGGCAATGATTTATAAATGCTATACTAGATGATAATCCATTGAAAAAATTATTGAAGTACCGAAAATTTTGTTGTTGTAAATTTCACAGTTGAATAAAGGAAATGTCTCGTTAAGCCACTACCTTCGGTCTTTCCACTTACCTTGAAGTCCTGAGCGGGTATGGGACACGCATCGATGGCAGGCCGCTCCACTAAAATGAGCTAGCTATCGGGCGAGCTCTCCCCTTTATTGCGTTTCAGGTGCTCTTGCCCGGGTAGAGTGGCCTTCCGCTCACGTGTCCTTTTATATTATAGTGTTATGTGATTCCATCGCATAATACTACAACATACATTGGCTACGTATATGTTTCTCCTTTAAGGGGAAAATTCATACAAATTATGTTTGTATGAGTTTTTCACCTAAATGTGAAATATATGACCACGTCTACATTTGGATCTTGATCCGGTTGGGAGGGTTCGAGGGGGCACCGCTTCCACCTGGATGCCCCACTCTTATTTATGGGCCATAAATATCGTCGGTAACGAAGAAGTCTGCGCTCAAGCCCGACAAACATTGTTTGTGTTCAGATGCAGGACCAACGGCGCTATGCGTTGTTTGTCAGCAGGCGAGAAATGATGGCACGCCAGTGTGCACGCTACCGTGCAGCCATCAGTTTCACGAGACCTGCGTGACCCAACATCTCATGGTCAACCGGACGTGCCCACTATGCCGACAACCAGCAACGTCTGCGGTGCCTCCGTCGAGTAACACGGAAACACCAGCTGCACAAGGGGCAGTGCCCATACATAACGACCGCCGAGATCAAGGTTCGCCACTACCTGAGAATCTTGACGACATGGTAGGAGCCGAAGCAGTGCCGCCTGCTCAAGGGCAGAGCCGAACCGTATCCGTGGAGGCAACAGTCCTGCAGGATCTTGCGGCCCTGATGCAGGGTTTGACCACCCGGATAGCCGCTCTGGAGAGCCAGCAAGAGAACCCACCTCCAGAACGTCTCCGAACGCTTCTGATGTGGGACTCGGACCCAGGAGACGCGAGCCCGAGCGAAATATACCCAGCTCATCGATGAATCCCATGGCTCCGGTGTACCGCCCCAGACAGAGCCAAGTGCAACCACCGACTCTTGCTCCAGTGGCTCCTGCCGATCAACGTGGACCTTCACATCCCCCGTATCGGTTGAAGGCCACGCAGATCCCCAGTATCTTCATTACTCGGGTGGAGTCCCTGATCGACCAGATGTTCGCGGGGGATCACACGGCGCTGGCCGGCTACTTGCCGATGCTGCTCAGGGGAGCAGCGCTGGAAACTTACTGGCGGATACATGCTACTTCACCATCCCACTACTGGGTATGGAGTATCCCAAAGTTAACATGGACGAGAGGGTCTCCTGGACAAGATTCATGCCAGATGGTAAAGTCCAGACGAGTCCCTCTACAAGTATCGAGCCGACATCTTACGGCTAAATGACCAGTTATCTGAGCCGATGACGCTAATACAACCGCTGCGGGTACTAAAACTCAATTTGAGGCCAGAATTTCGCCGACCCTCAGGACATGGAATAGCTTCTAAGAGCCATCAGTCGACAAGAGGGAGTCGAGGAAAACCTCCGAGAACGGCCATACGTGTTAGCGAGAACGGGTCGGCGGCGTGGAATTGCGGAAGTGGTACGAGAGCACAACACTCCAGATCTGGATGATACCGATAGGGAGTCAGATGAGCTTACGGTAGCCGCGGTGGGGAACCTCACGACCTGCTGGAACTGCAAGCAAACCGGACATCGGTTTATTGCATGTCGGGCAGAGCGTACGGTTTTCTGCTACGGATGCGGTAAGCCTGACACCTACTTTCCGGATTGCCCAGATTGCGCAACTTCAAAAAACGGACGAGCGAGTACCCGACCACCTCAGCGGTACTCCAAAGCTCAACAGTAGGTTGCCAGCTTGCTGCAAACCCCAATATTGACGATACTACACCAGCCTTGACAATTATGACTGCAGGGGTTCCCTCTCTTCCAGAAGCCTCTCCAACAACACTGTTGAAGCGACCACCGCAGTTACTGCCTGATGAACCCCGGAAGCCACGAATTGGCGCACTAAAGCCCTATCATGTTCGAATGCAGGAATACCGTGCGGCTCGAGAGCGAATCTTTGCTTCCGAAGAAGTCACCGCTCGCCCGCGCAAAGTAGCGCCGTCATTGGCAGAGTTTCTGCAAGAGAGTGCGCACCTGCCGTTTCCGAGAACGACACCAGGCCTTACGCACCAATCAAAGTGTTGGGCGAAATCGCTATTCCACTTATTGCCACGCGTGCAAGTATCAGCTTCCTTGCCTCGAGCCTCGGCTCAAAGGTACTCCATCAACATCCTACTGTGGTAAAACGCTGGCGCTCTGAGATCAGCACAGCTGATGGCACCAAACATCCTATCCAAGGTAGACTGACCACACCCGTGCAGTTCAGAGGTCAAACTAAGGATATTACCTTCTTCATTATCACTTCACTGACTCAGAACGTGTACCTTGGCGTCGATTTCGTCCTTCAATTTGGTTTGGCCGAAGACTCATTCAAAGACTCACTCTTAAATACTAGGTATGTTAATGAACTCGCTTCTATATTCGACAGGCACCTCCATCGCTGCTTTTTCATCTTACGTTACGCAAGGCCTTGGCCGCACTATTCTGGTCTACATGCGACACTACGCCATCCAAAAACTAGTGTACGCAGAGTTGGCCAGAACGCTAGAGTTGGGGGTTATAGAGGAGTCCAAAAGTGCCTGGTCCTCACCGGTGACATTGGTGGTGAAACCAGCTAAAGTCCAACTTTGCCTAGATGCCCGGAAAGTCAATGCAGTGACAGTTAAGGACGCTTACCCTCTTCCGCTCATCGATGGAATATTGGGAAGACTGCGAAAGTAAACTACATTACAAGTCTCGACTTAAAAGATGCATTCTGGTAAATTCGAATCGATGAAGGGTCGAGGGATAAGACCGCTTTCACAGTACCTGGACGACCACTATATCAGCTCGTCACAGTGCCTTTTGGCCCGGGTAACGCTCCGCAAACGATGACCCGGCTGATGGACAAAATAATTCCACCTCATCTAAAACACCAAGTGTTCGTGTACCTGGATGATCTGCTACTGATCACAGAAACGTTTGATCAACATCTCCTACTGCTGCAAGAAGTAGCCCTGCATATCAGTAAGGCAGGACTCACCATCAATGTCCAGAAAAGCAAGTTTGTTATGAACGAAGTCCGATATCTAGGACATGTCATCGGACATGGTACCATCAAAACGGATCCGGGCAAAACTCGGGCGATTGATGAGTTTCCCTTACCGAAGACCGTTAAGCAGCCACGACGTTTTCTTGGAGTGTGCGGTTGGTACTGAAGGTTCGTTCGGAATTACGCAACAGTTTCAGCGCCTCTGTCGGAACATGCTCCGGAAGGGTAAGTTCATTTGGACCGAACTCAGTCGAAAGGTATTTGAAGAGCTCAAACAAGCCTTGACATATGCTCCAGTCTTGCACAGCACTGACTTTCAGAAACCCTTCTCCATTCACTGTGACGCAAGGCAACATGGAGTTGGAGCCGTGCTTGTGCAATTGACCGAAGAGGGAGAGGAAGCTCCCATTGCGTTCATATCCAGTAAACAGAACTCGCTCCAAAGAAACTATACCGTATCCGGGCAAAAATGTCTGGCATCGTCGATGGCTGTGAAGAAATTCTAAGCGTATATCGAAGGCCACCAGTTTAAAATCATCATGGACCACGCTTCGTTACAATGGCTGATGAACCAAGCGGAACTACACGGACGTCTGGCCCGACGGGCTCTTAAACTGCAAGGGCTCAAGTTTTCCATCAAACACCGAAAAGGGACCCAGAATATCGTGCCCGATACTCTCTCGCGAATGTTTTCACCCGAGGGAGCAGAATTGACAGTAAATGACGATTATCCCATTGACATAGACTTAGACAGCCCGCAATTTTAGTCAGACAGCTACAACGAGTTGAGGCAAACCATCGTAACCCAAAAAACACAGTTGCCTGATTTGAAAGTGATAGATGGCTATATTTATCGACGTGATGAATACGCAACCGGTAATGCATTGCAGGAAGTAGAGTCCTGGAAACTCTGGGTGCCGGACGAAATGACTCACAATCTGATCCTCCGCGCACACAACCATCCTCTAAGTGCCGACGGTGGTTACGGTCGGACGCTTCGGCGCCTTAAGAAGCACTTCTTTTGGCCTTAAATGTCATCTCAGGTCAAAGACTTTGTAAGCGCCTGAGAGACCTGTTAAGGCACTAAAGCTCCCAACCAGCCTCTTCGACCTACTATAAGGTCAACTCAACGTTCTGGAGCGCGTGTTCCAACGTCTGTATGTATATAGATCTACTCGGCCCATATCCTCGTTCTTCTATGGGACACATTGGAGCTATCGATGTGCGAGACCAGCTCTCTAAGTCCCCGCTGGTGGAACCTATTCGCAAGTTCACGACTCCACCTATTGTGAAATTTTTAGAGAGTCGGGTATTCCATGTGTTTGGTGTACCAGAAAGCTTGTACCCGGACAACGGAATACAGTTCGGATCTAGGCAGTTTAAGAGTCTAATCGGACAGTACGGTGTCGAACACTAACTGACACCAATATACTCTCCTCAATCGAACGCATCAGAACGTTTCAATCACACACTGTTAGCCGCGATCCGTTCTTATGTCCACCTCACTCAGAAGGATTGGGACCGAAGATTGTCCGCCATCACTTGCGATCTGCGGTCGTCTTATCATTCCGTCGCCGGTGTCTCGTCTTACTTTGACAGCACATGATTCGCCATGGCAAATCATACAGGCTACTACGGCTGTTAAAGTGTTTGCGAGATCCCGTCGTTGCGCTGGAGCCCCACGAACGTTTAGGTGACCTCCGCCAACAAATCGGACGGAAGATATAGGCCGCAGGACGTGCAAATGAGACTCATTACAGTTCGAGGTCCCGATCCGATTTTAAAGAAGGGGATGAGGTTTTTCGTCGCAAGTTCTGCCAAAGCGACGCCGCTGGGCATTGCAACGCCAAGCTAGTTCGCCGTTTTCTGAAAAACCAAGTACAGAAGTTTGTAGGACCCAATCGTGACCTTCTCACAGACCTATCGGGGAAAGAAAGCGGGGTATATCACGCAAAAGACCTGCGTCAATAGTTTAAACATACACGTTTGTTTTGTTTGTTCGCACTTAGTTTCAATCACACGCAAAGTTTACCCATTTACAGCAAATTGAAAGTGTTTTCGTCAGTCTGTCCGTCCGCTAATCGTTTTCTTCTGTCGTCCCACTCCACGTTCCGACCCCGAACACAATCGATTTTCCACCTGAAGGTCCCTCAGCTCCATTTTCGCTATCCTCGTCGCCTTGGGATCGCGAGAAAATTAGCTGCCCTTTAGTAATCGAGCAGTCGCCTAAGCAAGCTGCTCGAAAACCGGCATAACACTTATCCGAAATTTTAATTGCAGATTTGAAAATTTAATCA
The DNA here is from genome assembly GCA_963969285.1 of Odontomyia ornata. NCBI lineage: Eukaryota > Metazoa > Arthropoda > Insecta > Diptera > Stratiomyidae > Odontomyia > Odontomyia ornata. Next base: position 48,372,037 of record OZ017743.1, read on the forward strand.
TTCCAAATTCATAGTTATAAATTATAAAATATTTTTTTTATAAATATAAATTTTATATTATCTTTTTCCTCTCTATATTAAAGTTAAATTTTTCTTTATAGTTATATTCTTTATATGTATCTTTTATTATTTACATTTTTACATTATTCTCTTCTATTAATTTAAAAAATTCAAATCTACAATTAGAATTTTGGACATGAGAACACAGAGATAATACAGCCTATCCACGTATTGCATTGCCCAATGCAATCTACAGTGACTGAGCATCTACCGTTGCGGCGTGACGATACGGTAGACGACGGACAAGCAAGAGAAAAATCTGCTTGGGCGCCGAAAAACTACTGTTGCGACGTAGGATTATGCTGGGAGTGGAACACATGAGGAGTCTGGTTTTGATCGCCACCGGGAGAACGTCGGAAAGATCGGACGGCTGGATTGTCGAATTTCTTGACGGCTTAGCTACGTGCGCCACAAAAATTTCCTTACGCGAGGGGGAGGGGGAGTTCTTGATTTAGTTAGACGCGGTACGTGTCACTCGCATCGGGGATGTGCATCTTGCTTTTAATCGAAAGAATATCCAGGCATAGTTTCTTTGAGTCGAAAGTTAAAACTTTAATTGTATCACCGAATGTTCGGGTTGCTAAAGGAACGAGTATAAAGTGCAATGTTTGGAGCATAATGAGAGAATTGTGCTTTGTGATCGATTCCTAGATGGAACTGTAGATTGGGGGCAAACAAAAGGCGTGATTCAGTGTGATATTGATTGAGATAAGAGGAAAACATGATGAATCTCGAGGAAAACAGGGGAGGAAATTTGATTGTGCGCGTGTACAAAGTGAAGAATGTTCTGCTACGTTCCGAATAAAACGAATTAAAAAATTGCGGAAAATACGTGTTTACTTTTGTTGATGAGTAATATCTATATCTATTGTGCAATTACCGAAAAATGGAATGAAACTCAAGTGCTTCATCAACATGTATGGTGGAAGTGTTTTTGCTTGGGCTCAATTGTAGTAAGAGTTGCCAGCGAAACATAAAGCAATTTTATGGTTACTCAATAGATAAGCACACTGCTCTCCTCTTTAATCAATTTCTTTGGACAATTTGGGTAACTTTTCTAAGTTATACAATCATTTAAAACCCCACAATGCCTTTTTGCCCGGGTAACGCTCCGCAAACGATGACCCGGCTGATGGAAAAAGTAATTCCACCTCATCTAAAACACCAAGTGTTCGTGTACCTGGATGAGCTTCTACTCATCACAGAAACCTTTGACCAACATCTTCTACTGCTGCAAGAAGTAGCCCTGCATATCAGTAAGGCGGGACTCACCATCAATGTCCAGAAAAGCAAGTTTGTTATGAACGAAGTCCGATATCTAGGACATGTCATCGGACATGGTACCATCAAAACGGATCCGGGCAAAACTCGGGTGATTGATGTGCTTCCCTTACCGCAGACCGTTAAGCAGCTATGACGTTTCCTTCGAGTGTGCGGTTGCTACCGAAGGTTCGTTCAGAATTACGCAACAGCTTCAGCGCCTCTGTCGGACATGCTCTGGAAAGGTAAGTTCATTTGGACCGAACTCAGTCGAAAGGTATTTGAAGAGCTCAAACAAGCCTTGACATCTGCTCCAGTCTTGCACAGCACTGACTTTCAGAAACCCTTTTCCATTCATTGTGACGCAAATCAACATTAAGTTGGGGTCGTGCTTGTGCAATTGACCGAAGAGGGAGAGGAAGCTCCCGTTACTTTCATGTCCAGTAAACTGAACTCGGCCAAAAGGAACTACACCGTTCCGACCAAGAATGTCTGGCAGCGGTGATGGCTGTCAAGAAATTCCGAGCGTGCATCGATGGCCACCAGTTTGAAATCATCACGGACCACGCTTCGTTACAATGGCTGATGAACCAAGCGGAACTACACGGAAGTCTGGCCCGATGGGCTCTTAAACTGCAAGGGTTTAAGTTTTCCATCAAACATCGAAAAGGGACCCAGAACATCGTGCCCGATACTCTCTCGCGAATGTTTTAACCCGAGGGAGCAGAATTGACAGTAAATGACGATTATCCCATTGACATAGACTTAGACAGCCCTGCATTTTAATTCAGACAGCTACAACGAGTTGAGGCAAAGCTTCGTAACCCAAAAAACACAGTTGCCTGATTTGAAAGTGATAGACGGCTATATTTATCGACGTGATTTGGAATTTTTCTCACCCTTTTTAGGGTTTAGTACTAAAATACAAAACCCTATTGCAATCACGACCTGTGTCCTTCTGTCCGTCCGTCTGTATGTCATAGCACTTTTTCTCCGAAACTATAGAAGCTACAGCAATGAAACTTTATGGGAAGGTCGGAAGTGGTGACTTCTTGAAAGTTCAAGGGTGGAAAAATTTTTCGAAGGGGTTTAAGGGGGGTCTCCCCATATAGGGAGGTGACCCCTCAAAAAAAATTTCACCATTGGTAGTGGAGTAGGGTGTCGTTAGAAAGGTCTTAATGAGATCTTTTCAAAACAACTCTTAAAAATGCCTTATCAGTACAGAGGGGGCAGGGGAAGGGGAAATGTACGAACTTTTCGGGAGAGAGCTCCTAGCAAAAGGGCTTTGTAACCATTCTAGGATTCGAAAGAATTGGCCATGAATCGATGATTTCAGTACAGGAGATCGAAAAAATTTCATCAGAGGTAGCCGATATGTCAAATGAAAGTTCTGTGTGGGCGCTTTTGAAAACAGTTCTTAAACTGACAATCTTTGCTTCAGGGGGGGGGGGCACAGGAGGGGAAAATACATGAAAAATGTGTTTCCTCCCCCAGGAATCTGAAAACATTATCAAGGGAAATATTTATGAGTATAACAATAACAAATACCTCAGAAGTAAAAATTCGTTCAATTTTGTCAATAATAGTATGATCTTTTAATTTCATATTTTCTCCAATAAAATTTCTTGATTTTATTCGTTGCCGCTGGCTGCATTTTGTAAGTTGAGTACAAAACCCTTCTGACATGAGCGTAGGCCTGTCTACCCAACTTGTTGTTAATTGTAAAACGCGATAATTTTGTGAAGCACTCGTAACGGAATTTGACCTGTCAGGCATCACCACATCCCAGCGGGCGCCCGTCGAGGATGTTGGTGAGTATCGGTTTGTTTCATATTTACTTATATACATGGGTTTACATAAAAAGGAAAAAAAAAAAATAAAAGAAACGTACGCAAATCTCTCCAAACATGACGATAAAGAATAAAAGTCTAACGTTCTACGTTTCGATTTTTTTGGTATGTTATATAAATTAAAATTATGAAGTCTTGGGGAAGCGGTTGTTGCGTACGCGGAGGAACCGTTTCCACCTATATGCCCCTCTCTTATAATTTGGGGGGCATAAGTATCGCCGGTAACGACGAAGTCCTCTTAAGTCCATCTGTTTTCTCTAGCCCCGGCCTGTCCTTTGAGTCAGCAATTTTTTACCCTTAGTAGGTTACCTCATTCTCGACTTCGGTCGATATTCGTTTGAATCTTTTCAATTCGTGGGTGCGAAATTTTTTTTGTAGTGGGTCCTTGTGCTGGGGAAAATAACCCGCCCCACGACACCGCAATGCTAGTCTGCCAGCGCATTCACGCGTCCTAAGACAAGGCCAATCTCGGCGAATCCCACCATCATCTTTTGCCGAGGCAGCAGACAATCGCTGCAGTCCTTTACGGACATTTGATCTACACCTACTTCACTACAAAATGGCTTCTAACGTGGGGCCCGAAAAGCCCGGCTGTATCAACAGTCGAGAGCACGAGACAGAACATCGCCTCTAGGGTACCCTACTAGGTGTCCAGATTTTTGGCGGGTAGGTAGCTACTAAGGGATATTGCACAAATCATGCCCCGCAACTTAATAACTTCCGGACGTGTGTTGTCCTCGGACATCAATATCGTTTGGGCCTGCTCTTGATTTATATATTGGTGGTATCACCATTGTATGACTAGCAAGGCCAAATGATATTAGAGTCCTTATGTTGATTTGGAAGTTGTTACTCAACATCATTTTTGCGGCGGATTCTGATCTGCACCCCAAACCAAGCGGTGCCTTAGTGTCTTCCACTACATGGATCTTGATTTCACATGATTGGCTGCTTAGCTAGCCCGTGACTACCCATGATAAGACACGCGCTGCTTGTGGCTCAGAATCAACCCTGGGCTGACAAATTGTATCTTGTTAAAACTTGCGAACAATAGAGCACTTCCGAACCCTAATATTTATGGGCAAGAGAGTAGTGCCTGTAACGCAAAGGAAGAACTCACCATTGGTGTCCTTGCCTGTGAAGGGAAAAAACGAAACAGAAAGACCGAACCTGAATTTGATATTGCTAATTGTTTTTTTAAATTTATCATATTGGTTTCAAATCCATGTTAAATACTATATTTAATATTTATTCAATTGTATTTATTTACTTTTATTTTTTTTTGTTTTTTGTTTGTGAGGAGTTATATTATAGTTCGCCACTGACGGCCACTTTTTAATTTAAACTAGTTTTCTTCCATACCCAACACCGAGCCCTCATCATCATCTACACACCAAGATGTCCCAGCTGCTAGACGTCATGCAGACAATGGCTGCCAGCATGGAGCAGATGTGGCAACAATTAGAGCAATTGTCTGGCCCACAACCTCCGGATCCACCATCTCGACCCATGCCTGTGGATACCTGGGATCTTCCACTATCAATCCAGCCAGGAGATCGCCGAACGGGAAGGCCTATGCATCGCGAGGAGACAGCACCGGGACTATCCAGCAGCGAATGCAATCGTTCGCCATGCGCTATTCCACTATCTAAAATAGCACGCACAGTGGCTAGCTGGAAGTTGGTGTTTACGGGCCAGGATGATCCTACGAGCATCGGTGCCTTTCTAAGTGTCAAAAATATGGCGACGCTGAACCTGGGAGAGAACATGAGATCCGTCACACGCTGCGCCTAAGTGTTATTTATATGGAGAACTCTCCGTTAGTTTTGGCGGTTTGGGGACACGTTTCCAACATTTGACTGGGAAACGTTGAGGCATGCCGCATTGCGGGAGTTCACACTAGTCGAGGGGGATGAAATTCTAAAACAGCGATTACGGAATAGACACCAACAGGCTAAGGAGACCGTAGACGACTACTACGAAGCTCTATATTGCCTGTTGGAACGTCTAATGAGCCCCATGGCGGTGTCTGAGTTCCTAAGTCTCTTTTGGGAGGGAATCAGGCCTGAGTTACGAGGGCGATTGGTTTTTGCTCCGCGCCGCAATGTACATGCGCTTCGCGCGTGAGCAAAGCAGCTTGAAGCTGTGCAATACTCCCAGCGGTCCAAACCCCAAAGTAAATTCTTTCTCCGACGAGAGCAACCGGAACGACGCTCAGTAGCTGAGCTCGAGCACAGCGTGCCTGCTCTACCAGCGCTACCTTGTCTCATACCACCTATAATAGACAGCGCGCCGGGGACCGCCTCTCTATCATCCAGGTAACTAGACCTAGAACACCAAACCAAGTACACAAACTGGCTCCTAGGACACGACCCACCACGTGTTGGAACTGCCGACAGACGGGACACCACTTTACCGGATGCCAGGCAGAGGCTAACATCTTTTGTTTCCGTTGTGGGAAGCCGGATACACATGCGCCAAATTGCACTAATTGCAGGAAGCCAAAACACTTGCCAGCGAGTGCTCACAACAGCCAGCAGCACTCCAGACAGACCCAGTAACGGAACGCTACTCCGCCCCGTCTACTGACAGTTCCACTACGACAAGTTCCTTGCCAGGAAACACACTAGATACGAACACCCCGGTACCTTTGCTGGTCCACGATGCTGCAGATGACACAACTTCTCCGGAGGCCTGTCCAAAGATATTTTTGAACAGACCACTTCAGGTATTGCCTGAAGAACCCGCGCAGCCGCAGATTCGTGCTTTGAAACCATACCACATTAGGCTGCAGGAGTAAATGGCTGCACGAGAGTGGATTTTTGCTGCAGAAGAGGTCACCCCACGCCAGCACAAGACTAAGTGGTCAACTCGTCGTTGGAGGAGCTTTCGCAGGAGAGTGCGCATCTGTCACCAAAATTTGAACGTATGTAACATCTCGGAGGTTTCTGAAAATGACACACGACCCTACGCACCAATTAAAGTGTTGGGCGAATTCGCTCCTGCACTGATAGACACGGGTGCAAGTATAAGCTGCCTTGCCTCGAGCCTCGGTGCAAAGGTACTCCATCAACATCCTACGGTGTTAAAACTCTGGTGCTCTGAAATCAGCACAGTTGATGGCAACAAACATCCTATCCAGGGAAGATTGACAATACCCGTGAGCTTCAGAGGTCAAACTAAGAATATTACCTTCTTCATTATGCCTTCACTGACTCAGAACGTGCACCTTGGCGTCGATTTCGTCCTTCAATTCGGTTTGGCTCCTGACCTATTCACAGACTCACCCTTAAATACTAGACATGTCCATGAACTCGCTTCTATACCCGACAGACACAAATTAACGCCTAACCAACGACAACGTCTGGAAGCATCCATCGCTGCTTTTCCATTTTACGCTACGCAAGGCATTGGCCGCACTACTCTGGTCTCACATGCCATCGATGTTGGCGATACCAAACCCATAAAACAGAGACATTACGCCATCTCACCGGCCATGGAAAAGCTAGTGTACGCAGAATTGCACAGAACGCTAGAGTTGGGGCTTATCGAGGAGTCTCAAAGTGCCTGGTCCTCACCGGTAACATTGGTGGTGTAACCAAGTAAAGTCTGTCTTTGTCTAGATGCCTGGAAAGTCAACGCAGTGACCGTTAAGGACGCTTACCCTCTTCCGCTCATCGATGGAATATTGGGAAGACTGCCGAAAGTAAACTACATTACAAGTCTCGACTTAAAAGATGCATTCTGGTAAATTCGAATCGATGAAGGGTCGAGGGATAAGACCGCTTTCACAGTACCCGGACGACCACTATATCAGCTCGTCACAATGCCTTTTGGCCCGGGTATAACGCCTTTTGGCCCGGGTATAACGCCTTTTGGCCCGGGTAACGGTCCGCAAACGATGACCCGGCTGATGGACAAAGTAATTCCACCTCATCTCAAACACCAAGTGTTCGTGTATCTGGATGAGCTTCTACTAATCACAGAAACCTTTGACCAACGTCTTCTACTGCTGCAAGAAGTAGCCCTGCATATCAGTAAGGCGGGACTCACCATCAATGTCCAGAAAAGCAAGTTTGTTATGAACGAAGTCCGATATCTAGGACATGTCATCGGACATGGTACCATCAAAACGGATCCGGGCAAAACTCGGGCGATTGATGAGTTTTCCTTACCGAAGACCGTTAAGCAGCTACGATGTTTCCTCGGAGTGTGCGGTTGGTACCCAAGGTTCGTTCGGAATTACGCAGCAGCTTCAGCGCCTCTGTCGGACATGCTCCGGAAAGGTAAGTTCATTTGGACCGAACTCCGAAAGGCATTTGAAGAGCTCAAACAAGCCTTGGCATCTGCTCCAGTCTTGCACAGCCCTGACTTTCAGAAACACTTCTCCATTCATTGTGACGCAAATCAACATTAAGTTGGGGTCGTCCTTGTGCAATTGACCGAAGAGGGAGAGGAAGCTCCCATTACTTTCATGTCCAGTAAACTGAACTCGGCCCAAAGGAACTACACCGTTCCGAGCAAGAATGTCTGGCATCGTTGATGGCTGTCAAGAAATCCCCAGCGTACACCGATCATCACGGACCACGCTTCGTTACAATGGCTGATGAACCAAGCGGAACAACACGGACGTCTAGCCCGACGGGCTCTTAAACTGCAAGGGTTTAAGTTTTCCATCAAACATCGAAAAGGGACCCGGAACATCGTGCCCGTTACTCTCTCGCGAATGTTTTCAGTCAAGGGAGCAGAATTGACAGTAAATTACAATTATCCCATCGAGATAGCCATAGACAACCCGCATTTAAATTCAGACAGCTACAACGAGTTGAGGCAAACCATCGTAACCCAAAAAACAGAGTTGCCTGATTTGAAAGTGATAGACGGCTATATTTATCGACGTAATGAATCCGTAACCGGTGATCCATTGCAGGAAGAAGCGTCCTGGAAACTCTGAGTGCCGGAGGAAATGACTCACAATCTGATCCACCGCCTTAAGAAGTACTTCTTTTGGCCTAAAATGTCATCTCAAGTCAAAGACTATGTAAGCGACTGTGAGACCTGTTAAGGTACTAAAGCTCCCAACCAGCCTCTTCTATGAGTCAACTCAACGTTCCGGAGCGCGTATTCCAACGTCTGTATATAAATCTACTCGACCCATATCCTCGTTCTTCTATGGGACACATTGGAGCTATCGATGTGCTAGACCAGCTCTCTAAGTCCCCGCTGGTGGAACCTATTCGCAAGTTCACGGCTCCACCTATTGTGAAATTTTGAGAGAGTCGGATATTCCATGTGTTTGGTGTACCGGGAAGCGTGTTCGGATCTCGGCAGTTTAAAGAGTCTACACGAACAGAACGGTGCAGAACACTAACTGACGCCAATATACTCTCCTCAATCGAACGCATCAGAACGTTTCAATCGCACACTGTTAGCCGCAATCCGTTCTTATGTCCATCCCACTCAGAAGGATTGGGACCGAAGATTGTCCGCCATCACTTGCGCTCGGCGGTCGCCTTATCATTCCGTCACCGGTGTGTCGCTTTACTTTGCCGCCTTCGGATAGCACATGATTTGCCATGGCTACTACGGCTGTTAGTGTTTGCGAGAACATGTCGTTGCGCTAGAGCCCCACGAACGTTTAGGTGACCTCCGCCAACAAATCGGACGGAAGGTATAGGCCGCAGAACGTGCAAATGAGACGCATTACAACTTGAGATCCCGACCTTCCGATTTTAAAGAAGGGGATGAGGTTTTCCTCGCAACTTCTGCCAAAGCGACGCCGCTGGGCATTAAAACGCCAAGCTAGTTCGCCGTTTTTTGAAAAGCCTAGTACAGAAGAAGTTTGTAGGACTCAATCGTGACCTTCTCACAGACCTATCGGGGTATATCACGCAAAAGACCTGCGTCGAAAGTTTAAACATACACGTTTGTTTTGTCTGTCTGTACTTAATTTCAGTAACACGCATAGTTTACCCATTTACAGCAAATCCAAAGTATTTGCGTCAGTCTGTCCGTCCGCTAATCGTTTTCTTCTGTCGTTCCACTCCGCGTTCCGACCCCGAACACAATAGATTTTCCACCTGAAGAGCCTTCAGCTCCCTTTTCGCTATCCTCCTCGCCTTGGCATCGCGAGAAAATTAGCTGCCCTTTAGTAATCGAGCAGCTGCCTAAGCAAGCTGCTCGAAAACCGGCATAACATTTATCCAAAATTTTAATTGCAGATTTGAAAAATTTAATCATTACAAATTCATAGTTATAAATTATAAAATAATTTTTTATAAATATAAATTTTATATTATCTTTTTCCTCTCTATATTAAAGTTAAATTTTTCTTTATAATTATATTCTTTAAATGTATCTTTTATTATTTAAAATTTTTTCATTGTTATCTTCTATTAATTTTAAAAATTCAAATCTATAATTACTATTTTGGACATGAGAGCACTGAGATAATACAGCCCATCCACGTATTGCATTGCCCAATGCAATCTACAGTGACTGAGCTAGAGGTGTGACGATACGGTAGACGACGGACAAGCAAGAGAAAAGTCTGCTTGGGCGCCGAAAAACTACCTTTGCGGCATAAAGATTATGTTGGGAGTGGAGCACATGAGGAGTCTGGTTTTGATCGCCGCCGGGAGCACGTCGGAAAGATCGGACAGCTGGATTGTCGAATTTCTTGACGGCTTAGCTACGTGCCCCACGAAAATTTCCTTACGCGAGGGAGAGCGGGGGTTCTTGATTTAGTTAGACATGGTACGTGTCACTCGCATCGGGGATGTGCATCGTGCTTTGAATTGAACGAATATCCGGGAATAGTTTTGAAAAGTATCTAAAGATCATCCACACCAGATGAAGTTTAGACGTTAGCTAAAGATTTAATTGTTGTAAAGTCTTTAGCCCTTTTAGGAATGGAATAAGGAATGTAGATATATATAGAATACAAAAACTCTTGTGGTCCTTGTTGAACTAGCGAATTTTTATTCTTCTTATGGGTTTTTATTAACAAAATATGCTTACATCTAAAATACATTTCATTTATTGATTGCTAGCATTTTACATGTTGCTTAATGCTGCACGTGAATTATAGAATATAGGCTATTGCCATTAAGCATCATGTAACATTGCTTATGCGTAAAAATCAAAACAATATGCAAGGTGAACATTGAGTACAAGTGATGTCAATAATATCTAAAGTTGAATGATCGATGAGTAACTAAGCGAATAATTGTAGGCAAGATTGCATGATTGGTAAATTATTGATGAAATAGGTGGGTTAATAATTTGATGTTAAAGAATTTAACATTTTGGGGGGCCGGCAATAGCCTGATGGAATCGTTCTGCAAATGAAAGCTCCAGTTCATCTAAGTGCACAGTGTTTAATGTCGATGTAGATTCACGTGAGTTGGATGACTTCGTGTTTGCTGGCTGATTTCGATCATTGGAGCTTCGTCGCTTAATTAAAACAATGATAACCGTGGGGCTTATCCGCAAAGCCTGATGCTTGACCATTTGTAGATGCGTAGTCGTGAGAATTGAATCCTTGAAAATGGGTTGGAAGATTTGATCAGTCGTCTTGGCAATGGGAGGAAGATTATTTTGATGAACATCTCCTGCACTCCACCTGACAGGCAAGACTTCTCTTGCAAAGGAGCTGATTACTTTTCTTTCGTCATTCACAGTACTTCGTAGTGTTATGCCATTTGCTCGAATGATGCAATTTTCGGACATTGCGATAATACCGATGTCAGTTAAGGGAAGTTCCTCTCTTTCACCGATGCATATGATTGATGTTGTGATTGGGATAGTCGTTACAAAAAGCCAACTATTAGGTGCCATGAGTTCCTTCCATGAGGTACCGTTGTTAGTAACTTCGTAGGGTTTGCAAGCGGGCTTGTTAGGTCTTTGATAAACTTCATCAATTACACAGTTCGGCGTAGTATTCATATCCTTTGTTATCTTAGGAGAGCAAAGGTAAATGTTGTCTTCAATTATACAAGAGTCAACCTGATCTTCCTCGAGCTGGAAATAGTTTTCTTGGTTAAAGCTGACTCCCAGCTTTGGTGGTATTGTGTAATGATTTTCGTCTCTTTTGTGAGGAATAGCCGTTACATGCAACAATTCATAGTAGTCATTTTCAAGAATGTAGAAATAGCCGTGGATTGAAATATTGTCATCTGACTGAAGGAAAAATTCATTCAAATTATGTTTGTATGAGTTTTCCACTTAAATGGAAAATATATGGCCACGCTTACATTTAGATCTTGATCCGGCTGGGGGTTGCGAGGGGGAACCGTTTCCACCTGGATGCCCCACTCTTATTTTGGGGCCATTTGTATCGTCGGGACGAAATTCTCTTAAGTCCATCTGTTTTCTCTAGGCCCGGTTTGTCTTTTGAGTCAGCAATTTTTGACCCTTAGTAGGTTACCTCATTCTAGACTTCGGTCGAAATTCGTTTGAACCTTTTCAATTCGTGGGTGCGAAATTTCTTTTAGAGTGGGTCCTTGTGCTGGGGAAAAGAACCCGCTCCACGACACCGCAATGCTAGCCTGCCAGCGCATTCACGCGTCCTCAGACATGGCCAATCTCGGCCATCCTCTTTCGCCTAGACAGCAGACAATCGCTGCAGTCCTTTACGGACATTTTATCTACACATAATTCACTACAATATTATCTTTACGTTGAAAATGAATTCAAATCAACGTAATTGTAAGACAAAACAAGACTGTAATCAAACGGTAACTATTAAGATGTGAAAATGTTTACACACTCTAGATAATTTAAGTTAAGGATTCATACAGAACGACAAAACCTTAATATTAAGCTATTAAATTACTTCAGTCTAATAAGTTAACAAAACCGTGAAATAATCTAGTACCACTATTCATACTGGAGACTAACAAGCACTACTAGCACTAACTGTTTCATAGAAGTAGGGAAGTTAGATATTGATTTTAAATTCACTTTATCGGTGGCGCTCAATAATTGAACAAACACAAATATGAATCGCAAAGATAACCCAATCTTTCCTTTTCACCAAACACGTTCTTTTTCAGAGAGAAGCAACGTCGAATGGTCGGTTTCGTGTTGCGGTCGGTACGCGGTTCATTGTTTGGTTCTTGTGTTTTTTTTTGTTAGAGTAGATTGAATCGTTTTGAGTTCGAGTAGTTTAGTCTGTGTGGTCTAGTGGTTAGAGCATGAACGCATAAGCCGAAGGTTCAGGTTCAAATCTCGTTGGGAGCAACGTGATTTAGTTCAGGGAATTTTTCGGACAGACTACGAGTGTCACTCAGTAGTGATAAATACTGATTTAATCAGATCACATCATAGCTGAGCAAGCACACGGGAGCATGGTACTGACCAAACCAACTTCCGAAAAAAATCAATACGGTCACGAAAATGAGATACTCTAACTATCTCTAAGCGAAGGCCCGAGAGGGGCTGTAGTGCTACAAAGAGGAAGAAGTTTATTTCGGTCACCACGTCGGGGAATATTCTGGAGCGCGTGTTTTTGGTTAACGGTTTTGTGTGGTTCTCCTCCTCGAATCGAAAGGAAAAGGAAACGGAAGTAAAGTAGGTTGAAGTTGAGTCGGTGGAAGTTGTTGGAAGCGTTTTAAATTGAGCATTTGAATCGGTGACTGATTATTGTATTTCAGACTAAGTCTGCTCGCGGAAGAACTGCGAGTGACATTCCTCTCTGAACTAGCTAGCCAGCCAGCAGCCACCTCGGAGTAAACTAACAGTGTTCGGACTTGTTGACCTAATGGGTACGAACCGTTGGCACGTTCCCAGACTTCACGTCTAAAACCGACGAGAGGTCGGCTTAGATTTCCCTCGGGAAATCTCGGAACGAGACAGACGAGAATTGAAAACTATTACAAACCATATACGGTTAGATATCGTCGCACTCTTATTTGAATGAGAAATACACTTTGTAGATATAGCAATGCATACAAGATGCTCCGGAAGTCAGTTGCAACCTCATACTAAGCAAACTCATCATATACTTCAGAAAAATGTCCACATCTAAATTTTTTTTAGAAGGCAGCAATTAAGCTTACCTAACTCGCTTTGTGATGAAAATGATTAAGAATTTTATTTATTTATTGCCAAACAAAGTATTGGTACAAAAACCCTCCCAGTAGTAACTAAAGCAGACTTGATAGTTGACAATTTTCGAAACTTCCACACAACTAGTCCCAAGATGTCCAGTTAAACAAGTAGATGGCTTGTCTCTAGTTACTTTCTTTTTCACCCTATGAAGTACCTATTTTGCACAGTGCCATGTGCAAGCGCAAAGAGATTACAAAAATACTAGGTAAACTAAAAAACAACAATGCTTCAGGTATTAGCAGTGTTCCCCATGCCGATCTAGCATGCAGTGATGGTGGTAATTCCTAGGCCTAGGAAAAACCTCTAACTTTCAAGTAGTAACAGGCCCATCAGTCTGGTTCCAGAAACCAGCAAGGTATTTGAAAGTCTTATTATGAAATGCGTGAGAGTCGATCACTCAACCGATCTACAGCTACTGTCAGTCGCTTGGATATGAAAAGTTTTCTAAAGGATACACTTTCCGTTGGTATGATTATATTAGGGAGAGAGAAGGTCTTCGTTACTCTCTGATAAACAGGGTTTAGCACAGATAAATCCTTACAGGAGAAAATTAACTCGAATATAATTCGTAGTTACAAAAATATATTAAGTATGTGTAAGTAGAATAAATGGAAATGATTCTTTCCCCTCTAAGCGTGGTGTTTGCCATAACCCGTGTGTGTCTATAGTGTGATGGTTTGAAGTGTCTTTAGAATAGTACACACGTCGTGACCACTTCTCTAACATTTTTTTCTTTCATAATTTTTCAAAATTATTGATGCACCTCAATTAAGTTTTTCATGCGTAATTGGCAGCTATTAGAGCTATCCGAAAACTGAATATATGCACCCATATGTTGCAATTCAAGCTCAGTGTTGAACAGATAAACGTACAGATTTACATTAAGTTGATATAAACAGGGTCGTCTGATCAATAAAAAAGTTTAGCACAGACAAGTTCTTACAGGAGAAAATCTACCCGAATATAATTCCTAGTTACAAAAATCTATTAAGTATGTTTAAGTAGAATAAATTGAAATGATTCTCTCACCTCTAACAGTGGTGGTTATCACCCGTGTGTGTCTATATAGTGATGGCCTGAAAAGACTTGATAATATTGGGTTGTTCGATAATTCATGTCGTGAACTGCATGTTTTATGTAGTAGTGAAGGCGCGGCTAATATTGTATTATTATATACTATTTTAAAGATAAGACTTTAGACTATCTTCAGTTAAAAACTGAGCGTCATTAGTAAACAACAAGTTGGTTAATAATAAACCAGAAAATGGACAATCAAAGAGAACATTATCGGCATATTTTATTGTTTTACTTCCGAAAGGACAAAAATGCGGTGCAACCTCGAAAGAAATTGTGTGAAGTTTATGGTGACGACTGCCTTACTGAACGCTAGTGTCAGCTTTTTTCTTCCTTTCTTCTTTAAAAGCTTTCGGGCCTTGCTTTTATGTATGAGCAGACGCGTTTCGACTCCTTAGAGTCATCTTCAGTGACTAAAGGAAGTGTTGACGGGAATGACATTATAAAGTCGTAGGATGGATCAAGCAGGTATTGCTAAATTAGGTCAGGTACTAAATTATGTCAGTTCGGTCAGGTAGAAGAATATTAGGTTTTTATTTTTTTGATTGTTGGGTAAACATAATAATTGGCTAGTGTCAGCGTTGATTTGCTCGCTTTCGTTCTGGAAATTTTTATGTGCAAGATGCATCACATACTGATCGTGCAAACATTACTGATGACGATAAAATAAAGGCGTTAATTGAAACTAACCAACTCGAGAGATAGCAGAGAAGGTCGACATATCAAATTCAACCGTTCACTTGCATTTACAAAAGCTTGGTTACGTAAACAAACTGGATCAACTTAACATATGCGAATCTTTGCTGAACGTAAGCAAAACGACCTATTTCTAAAAAGAATTATAACGGGTGGTGAAAAATTGATTGTTTACGATAATGTAGTGCAAAGACGATCATGGACCAAGTACGATGAGGCCCCACAATCGACATCCAAAGCCAATATTCAGAAAAAGAAGATTATGCCTTCTGTGTTGTGGGGTTACAAGGGTATAGTCTAATTTGAGCTGTTTCCAATAAATCAAACTATTGATTCGAACGTTTACTGTCGTCAATTATCGAAATTGAACGAAGAAATCAAGAAAAAAAACGCCCTGAACTGGTCAATCGCAAAGACGTGATGTTCCATCATGATAACGCCAGACCCCACACCTCTTTGATAACCTGTCAAAAATTAATGGAGCTCAATTGGGAATTGATGCCAAATCCACCCTATAGCCCTGTCTTAGCATCATCAGACCATCATTTCGTTGGTTTAAAGGTAAAACTCACTAAGTGACATTTTTAATAAAAATCATTTTTTTGCATAATCTGCATCGGCATGCTAAATTCTATGAGAAGAAAAAGTCAGCAAAAGCAATCTAACGGAATTTCCAGAAATAACTAATGGCAAAATTCACTAAGTAAACACTAACGGAAAAAGCCTCAGAGGCGAAAATTCATTAATTACTTAGTTTTGCTAGTCTTGAACTGAATGTCAGGTAGATACGACATAATTTGATTTATAGTTTCAGTGTAAGATTAAGTGCTTTACATAAGTTATATAAGAACATACGATTGGCTTTTGAAAAGAGCAGAACAATGCATTATGCACCAAAAATGTAAGTATTTAAAGCCTCAATTTATAGGAAGTGATATTTTACCACGATATTGTTACATGCACGAATAATTCTGCGAGCTACTGTTGCAATTGTTTTCACAACCATTAAGAACCTCATGATCAACAAAGTGAATTTACTCGAAACCACGAGAACCCACCAAGCATGATCAACATCTGAAAGTGACGTCACTCCATTCATTAAGCTGCTCGAATATACCAGGTACCTCTCGGCAGACCATTCGCCAATGTACGAGAAATAGGTTGAATGGGTAGAGACCCTATATAAAGGCGAGCTGAATGAATGGGGGCATCATTCATTAGAACCGCGATAGTGAAAACTGCGAAAGTGTGCAGCGAATAGAAAAGCGATATTGATCGAGTAATAGAAAAGTGATTTTCGTTGATTGTGAAGTGATTTTAGTGGACAGTTGAAGTAAAAATTGATAGACGACTTGTAAAATAGTGAAAATTAAAATTGTGAAATAGTTAAATAAGTGATTGTGCATTTTTAAGTAATTAAATAAACTCTTTTAATTTAATTTAAAAGACATTGCGTTTTCACTTTCCCGGAACTTTAAAATTATTTGCCGCGAACCACAACACGCGACAATATGTTAGCAGTGCAATTATGTAAAGTAGGCAATAGAAGATTAAACTACGATAAACGGATAAAAAAAACAACTGCATTTTATTTTTGCAGAATCACGAAATCACCAACATTGATAATAAGTTTCCTGCTACAATTGGAATTAGTATTTCACAGAAAAGCAACGGAAGAAAAGTTAAAAAATGCTTGGTAGATTATTCAGACAGCGAAGAAAATGATTTTTCTTCAGATGATTTAGTAAATTATCCATCCTTTCAACTGCTACAAACCGACTTCAATATTTCTGATGAGTATCATGAAAGTGTGTCTCCTAATACAAAGAAACTTACGAGGAAAAAGCAACCGTCACAATGGAAAGTGAATGTTGCTAAATCTAGGAGATCGATGTATCTGCCATACCAGAATAAAATGAAAAACTGTACAGCCAAACATCCGAAAGAAGTCAACTGTACTCGCTGTCGATTTGGCTGCAATGATCATTTTACAGAGCAAGAACGAACTGATATTTGCTATTCATATTAGGCTATGGCAGACGATAAGCGTCAAAAGGATTTTTTAATCAAATCGGTACAGGTGAATGCACCTAAGCGACGAAAACTTGATGAAAATTGCACTTAAAGACGTAAAGTTTCGAACGCTTATTGGTTACAAAATAATAGGGGCCGCTTCAGAGTTTGTGCTAAATTTTATGAAAAAACTCTCTGAATTTCAAATGGCCCTATTAATACAGCCATTCAAGGTATTGGGGCAGCAGGTACCTTTCAAGGAATTGATAAAAGGGGGAAAAAATTCCTGGAAATAAACAACTGATGAGCAGTTGACTTTAATCAAAGAATATATAGAAAGATTTCCTCGTATGGAGCCACATTATGTTAGAAAATCAAGCAACAAAATGTACCTCGATTCCAAACTGTCCGTGTTAAAAATGGACGAATTGTACACAAACTTTTGTGAAGAAAAAAATGTTCTTCCAGTCAGTGAATTCGTTTATCGGGGAGTATTTGGAACTTGCTACAACTTATCATTTTTTAAACCCAATAAGGATCTGTGCTCAACTTGCAACAAATATGAAGTAGCAGATAGTCTGCAAAAAGCAGAATTGCAATTGAACTACTCGATGCATATTATCCGCAAGATCGAGTGCAATGCAGCTAGAGAATGACAAAATAAGATGCAAAAATTATTCCTCGTTTGTAACACTTAACTTTGATTTGCAAAGTGTCTTACAGCTTCCATATTCAAATGTTTCGCAATTTTATTACTCGAGGAACATTTGTGTCACAATTTAACGCTTTATGAAGGAGACGGTACAAATGCATACTGTTATTGCTGGAATGAATTGAATGGAAAGCGAGGTAGTAACGAAATTGGTTCAATTTCATTACAATATATCCAGCAACTGCCAGAAAATGTTAAAGAAGTATCACTGTTCTCAGATACTTGCGGGGGACAGAACCGTAATCAACAAGTTGCTGCTGCCTTAATGTACGCTGTAAAGAAAACTCACCTGAATGTAATAGAACAAAGATTCCTAGAATCTGGTCATTCACACATGGAATGTGACTCCATGCATTCAGCAATTGAAAATGCACAGCGTAATAGAACTGCCTTCGTAATGAATGACTGGTTAAATATATTTAAAGCGGCTCGATCTAATAGAATACAGAGCAGACAGTCTCAAAAGAAAAAAACTCAAAACCAAAGGCCCATACAAAGTCTATCAAATGAAATTTTCTGATTTCGAGGATTTACAAGCACTTGCCTTAAATTAATTAAAAAATAAAAAAAAAGGACGAGGATGGAAATACTGTCTCATGGTTTAAGATAAAATGCCTAAAATTCGATAAAAACTTCCCTGATGTAATGTTTTACAGATATGATCACACTTCAGATTACAAAAAATTTTTGTTGCTGGAAAAGGCCGCCCCCACAAGGATTCTATTAGACTAAAGTCTGCATATAAAAAGTTACTTCCGATTTCAAAACAAAAGAGGGATGATTTGGTTGAGCTTTGTAAAAAAGGTTTAATCCCAGAGATTTGCAATTGGTACACAACTGTCCCAATAACAACTAATGTAACTAACAGATTACCTGAGCCAAACTTTGATGAGAACGAAGATGAACAAGATTATTAAACAAAATAAAGTGCAATTGAAAATGAATACAACGTTTTGGAATGTATCTCGAATACTTATTTTCATTAAATTGTTTTTAAAAAAGGCACTTGTTTCAATTAATCTTAGAGGAAAAATTCATGAAGTACACTTTTCAATTTTATAATATCTAAATTCAAAACTTTACTATTGAAACTGCATTGTAACCTTTTGAAATATAGTTTATACAAATTTGCAGAAAAAGCAGATAATTTAGATGTAAAACTGATTTTTGAGACCAGAAAACGTCTTTAAACTTGATTATCTTTAAACAACGAAAATGTCACTTAGTCAGTTTTACCTTTAAACCGACGATTTGTTTCGGTCCCTTCAAAACCAGTCGAATGGTAAAACTTTCGATTCCGATCAGGCTGTTGAAAATGAGTTGGACCAGTTCTTGGTTTGTAAAAACCAAGGCTTCTTCGAACGTGGAATTTTTCAACTTATCGAAAGATGGCAAAAGGTCATCCAACAAAATGTTCAATATATTATTAATGTTTGTTGTTAATATCAATAAATTTACTTTGAAAAACATGATAAAAAACGACATTAATTATCGAACAACCCAATCGTGCACACGTCGAAACCACATTCTAACATTTTTCATCTTTAATAATTTTTCGAAATTATTGATGCATCTCAAGTAGGCACGTATAAAAAATGTTCATGGGCAATTCGCAGCTATCGGAGCTATCCCAAAACCAGATCTATGTACGTTAGAATTCAAAGCTCAGTGCAGAGTATACGACCGTATAGATTTACATTAAGTTTATATAAAAATAAAAAAGTTAAACACAGACAAGTACTGTCAGGAGAAAATTAACTTGAGAATATTGAGATTTCATAAGTACAATAAATTGAAATGATTCTCTCACCGATAAGTATTTAGCCTACAAAAGAAAAACGAAAATTTAGGAAGAGTGGCAATTTATTTCTCAACATTACCTCCTCTTAGCTCGACACACTTGTCCCAGCGACGCTCCAACTTCTTTAACCCGTCTGAAAAATAGGTTTTCTCGAGGTCTGCAAAGTAGGCCACTTTGGCGGCGATGACCTCATTGAACTCAAATTTCTACGCGGCGAGCCACTTTTTCAAATTTGGAAACAAAAAGAAGTCGCACGGGGCCAAATCTGGAGAATACGGTGGACGGGATAGCAGTTCATAGCCTAATTCGACCAATTTGGCCGTGACAGGGGCAGTGGTGTGAGCTGGTGTGTCGTCATGGTTGGAGACCACTTTTTCTTCGCCAAATGGGCCGTTTTTTCTGAAATTCGACGTCGAATTGGCCCAATAGTTAGGCATCGTAGAGCCTTGTGACCGTTTTACCCTTCTCCAGGTAGATGATGTAGATCAAATCTTGTGAATCCCAGAGAACGGTAGCCATCACCTTTCCGGCCGATAGGACAGTCTTCGCCTTCTTTGGAGTACGCTCACCGGATGAAGTCCATTGTTTCGGCTGCTCCTTGGTCCCCGGTGTATACCAGTGAAGCCATGCTTCATCGACGGTCCCGAAGCGGCGCAGAAACTCTGTCGAATTGCGCTGAAACGGCGTCAAGCACTGGTCTGAAATGGTCTCACGGTTGCGTTAGTTGCCCGCAGTGAGCAAACGCGCCACCCATCGCGCTGACAGCTTTCTCATTCCCAACATTGCATGCAGGATAAGACCCACAAGGTCTTTTGAGATGCCCACTCTCTCAGCTATCTCGCACACCTTCAATCAGCGGTCTGCTAATATGAGCTCGCGGTATTTTGTCACATTATCCTCCGTGGTAGCGGTGATCGGGGCACTTGGGCGTTAAACCATCGCAGGAGCAGAGTCACCGTACACAGCATCCAAGAGTTTCGTTGCGCGATTTCCCTTTCAAAAACAAGAATCGAATCACCGACCGATATTGATCTTTCTCCATTTTACTAAAATCCGCGGACACGCCCGCTTCCAAACGCGTTCAAAACAAAACTACGAGTCCGATTCCACATATGATAATGTACGACACGATAGTGAATCTCTCTTGCGATAGTGGCACCATCGGGCGGTAACGTGGTCCAACCAAAACGCACGATGTCAATTGTAAATAAAACAAAAAGTTTTCAGAGAATTCTATTAATATTTTTAATTGTAAAAGAAGGATCTATGACAATTATGTGTGAAACAAAAATTGCCCAAATGCTCGTCAGGGCTACGGTGGCATACTTCTATCCGATGGTCCATATTTTCGATGACTCTGAGACATAATTGAGGTTCAATGTCGTTAATGTGCTGGATTATCTCATCCTTTAGCTGTTGAATTGTTCTTGGCTTGTTGACGTGCACTTTTTCTTTTAAATATCCCTAGCGAAAGAAGTCCAACGATTTCAAATCACATGATCGTAGCGGCCAATTAGCATCGCCACAACGTGAGATAGCACGGCCGTTAAATTTCTCGCGTAAAAGAACCATTGTTCCATTGACAGAGTGGCAAGTGGAACCATCGTGTTGGAACCACACATCGTCCAGGTCCATAACCTCAATATTTGGCCACAAGAAGTCCGTTATCATCTCGCAATAGCGACCACCATTCACGGTAACTGCTTGGCCGTCCTCATTTTTGAAGAAGTACGGCCCAATGACGCGGCCATCCCATAAACCGTACCAAAAAGTCACTCTTTGTGGATGCATCGGCTTTTCAACAATCATTCGTAGATTCTCATTTGCCCAAATGCGGCAATTCCGCTTGTTAACGAATCCACTGAGGTGAAAGTGTGCCTCGTGGCTGAAGATGATTTTCTTTGTAAAGTCACCTTTCCCTTCTGTCTGTTCAACCAGCCATTTGGCGTATTGCCGACGCTTGAAATGGTCAGTAGGCTTCAGCTCTTGAGTCAATTGAACCTTTTAAGCGTGTAAATTCAAATCTTTATTCAAAATTCGCATCAGTGATGTTCGTGAGATGTTCAATTGTTGGGCACGACGACGAGTCGAGGTTGACGGCTCTTCTGCCACACTATTGCGAACAGCAGCAATGTTTTCTGCAGAATGAACTGGGCGAGCATGCACAGGTGATCTCACATTTCCTCCGGTTTGCTGAAATTTGCGCACAATTCTCCCGATTGTGGACACATTTGGTCGATTATGCTGACCAAAAAAATCACGAAGTGCATTTTGATTTGAACACCGATTTCCGTAAAAGGTTTCAACAACCTTAACGGGCTGCTCAATTGTGTACCTTTCCATGGTTGAATTTGTCAAACACTGAAACAAAGAAATGTCCGATTAAGTTGGGCGAAAAACTTGACGTTAAGCTGTGACTCACAATTATCATCGTGTATTATGGTTGGACCACCCTTTACTTATCACCGCCCTATGATACTTACGCCCTCATAAGCGTGGTGATCGCCACAACCCGTGTGTGCCTACAGTGTGATGGCTGAAGAGACTTTATAATAGTACACACGTCGAAACAACCTTCTAACATTCATCTTTAACAATTGTTCGACATTATTAATGCATCTCGAGTAAGTAGCTACGTATAAAAAATTTTAATGAGTAACTGGCAGCTAGCGATGCTGTTCAAAAACCTGTTCTATGCATCCGTAAATTACAATTAAAAGCGCAGTGTAGAGCATATAAACATATAGATTTACATTAAGTTGATATAAACAGGGTCGAATGACCAACAAAAAAGTTTGGCACAGACGAGTACTTACAGGAGAAAATTAATCCGAACATAATTCGTAGTTAAAAATATATTGAGTTTCCAGAAGTATGTAATGTGACGCCTACGCCCGGGAATCGAAGTGATTCCGATCCCGAACCCTGGCAACCGGCCAGATATGTATGACTTCGACGTGCAAGCAGACTTCATCTTTCGTGCGGATATCATTGCGCAGAAAATATTTTTTTTTCAAATATTTATATCTGTGGATATAAATATTTGAAAAATAATATTAATTAACCATCCGATACATTTCGAAGCATATCTATCTGGCAATGCCCCCCACAGTTGCCATCAAAACATCGAATAGATAGAAACGTGGAAACTGGGTGGAAGTGTCATTCGTCATATAACCTTCAAAGTGTCATCCTTGATATAACCTTCTATGTACCTGCTCTAGGACGTTCTCCCGAAGATCAACCTCAAAAGCGTGAGATTCGATTGTGGAAAAAAACGAGAAGCTGCACGTAAAGGTCGACGCAAGAAGAAGGAATATATCAACTGCCTGGAAAATCGGATAGCGGTGCTAGAAAACCAAAATAAATCTCTTATTGAAGAGTTGAAAGCAGCCATTACGTTAAAAGGACTTGCAAAAATCGTTTGCCGAGTCACATGCCGCCTTGTAAGATATTGTTCGACGTCATCTTACCGACAAATCGCTGAATCGAATAGACGAAGTCTTTGGATTTTTCAGCGATGCAAACTTGCTCGAGACGGCATTCAAGCCAGATTCACCGTATCGTGAATTAATGGGCAAAATAGTGTCGGATCTCAATGATGCCATGGATAACGGCGACTTATAATAGATTTAAATTATCCTCCATTCTATTCATATGCATGAGATATTGTGATTATGTTAAATTGGTTAAGAAGTCTGCAGTAGACTTATATAATGCTTGCCTTTGTTTCAAGATTAGAAATTAGTAAGGAAGTAAAAGTGTTTTCTTTTTTTTTTCTTGTTTTTTCTCGTCAAATAGGGAAAATGGCATTCAAGTATTTAACATATAATTATTGTATGTAGTCATAATTACGTCTAGATGATCTTCAAATTAGTTGTTTTGTTATTTATTAATCGTTGTTAATTTTTCAATTAGTTTTTAAAACTTGTATCATACACTTGAAGTTAACTATAGAAGATTAGGGAACGAATGGGTTCACACTAAGTTTTGTATATTCTATCACTCCCGAAGTATTATCACGTACTCAATTCTAATTGATATACATCTTATATTGCAAAATAGTGTTGTTAAGATTTTAGCATTGTAGCAGTATTTACCCAATATGAGGCCTTGTCATTAAAAGATCAAGAAACAAACAAACAAATACTAATGTAAATCATATCAAATTTGTTTATAGATTGATATTTTTGTATGATATTGCCCCAATTTTCAAATCAATCATTTTCGAAAAGTATATCTATGTTTAATTCTACAATAAAATATTAAAACTATATCCTGAGGTGTTTGGACACATTTTCTTTACAATTACTATGAAATGTTTCCATACTCATTTATCTCCTGTTTCACGATCATATGCCTGAACATATTCAAATATTTAAACAAATACTATTCAGCATTGGGTGAATACTGTTTCATTTAGAAACTGAAACTAAATTATCATAAAAAGGACCATTAATAATATAGTTTGGTAATTAATTCCAATAGGAAACAAATTATTAATATTAAAATTTACACTTTCGTATAGAGAAAATTTACACAAATAATTTTGATACATGAATTAAAGGAAAATAAAATTTGCAATTGAATCGCTTAAACAAAAAAAAAAATTTAAATAACGATTAATTGAGTCGCTGTTCTTTTAATCTAATAGACATTAATTATTGTTTTATTAAATATACTATACTTGAAGCATACCATTACAACGTACAATTTGTAGTGTTTTAGTGCAGCTAGCAAATATATATATAATTATTGTTTTAAACTTTTGAGCGCCATGTAATATAAACAATTTCAAGTTTGTTTTGCAAATTTTACAAAGTTTTAAAAATACACAAACGTAGAGGCTATGTATTAAAAATATAGCAGAACAAATGAAGACTACATACAAAAAAGAAAAGCAACTCCAATTATTATTGTACATTTACATAATACAAAAGTTTTTCACAAAACTTTTGTTAGTTTGCTTTGTATGTATATACTTTTTCTTACGCCTTTTTATACTTTCCTAATCTATAAAAAAAAAAAAAAAATAAATCATTGAAAAAACAATACAACAAAACAAGATTTTAACCAACGTTCAAGTGATCAATATATAACTACTTTTCAAAGAGAATTAAAAAAAAATATAAACGTAGATTTTCAAGCCAAATTGTAAATAGGGAGAAAAAAACAAAAAATGAGAAAAAACTAGAATGTAAGACAAATAAACTAGAATGAAGAAATTGATATGATTCAATAAACAAAAAAAAAAAAAAAAACAAAAATTGGACTGAATACACCCATAGGGGGACATGTATCAGCGCAGATTGTAGAAATTTATGATAAAACATATTAATTGCCATTTTTCAATTCTAAGAAATTAAAATATTAAGAAAAATAATATTAATTAAAATGAATTGCTAACCGTAACCACGACTTTCCTTTTCAGTGGTTCTTCTTTTTTCAGCGGGAAAGGAAGTGCAGGGTAGGTATGCCGTCGCGAGGGTAGGGTTTCGAAAAATCCGCTGAGGTCGGTTTCGCGTCGTGCGCGGTACGCGGTACCTTTGTTGTTTTGTCTCTTTATTAGAGTAGTTTTCGTCGGGTTGAGTTAGAGTAGCATACTTTTCGGTACCGCGTCGGAAATTCGGGAACGCGAAATAAAAATTAGCTTTTGGCACTTTTGACTGGATAATGAAGAAATACGGAGTAACGTAGAATAGGTTTCCTCTCCGTATGGTTTTGTTTTTGTAACGCGTTTTGAAAACGGGCGTGTACAGGTGGCTGAAAATATGTAAATGAGCGTAACCCATTCGGAGACCCGCGACCGAAATCCTCTCCGAACTAGCTGGCCGACAAGCAGCCACCGCGTGAATGGGTTACGGTACACGGATTGCTTGACCGGTTGGTACCATCCGTTGGCACTACTCAGACTTAAAGTCTAGAACCGATGAGAGGTCGGTTCCGCGTTCGGACGTAAAATGTTTAAAATCATTACAAATGGCGCCCAACGTGGGGCCTAAAACATCCTAAGGGGGAAAGAACTTCGCGTCTTCTGACGAGTTGGTCCTTTACGGAGGATGTAAGGTACTTTGGTACTCGAGTCCCACTATCAGGAGCAGTGGAGTTGTGTGATACACTCTAGCAGTCGCTTCACGTGAGTTGTAGCTTCCGCTCTCCTTTGTTTGATTTTGTTTTCGCGACAGAATCCTTCCGATGTGTTGTCCCAGGCTAACTCCTGTAAGGACCTTCTATTTTCTTGATGGAACTGCCAGCCTGATGGGTTTACCTATCTGCATGGACTCTCAAGAAAATAGAAGGCTACCTTGCCTTTATGTCGCGGAAGGATTCTACTTATTTCGTATGCGTGATAGACGAGTGGTATCGGTTCAACGTTCGGTGGCGTATGCTGGAATTGCGGAGCCCGGAATGCTTCCACGCGTCGGGAATTTTGACCGCGTACAAAATCGTTACGGTAGCTCTACCACTTGTCTCGTCGAGTCATGTAACGTAGATTAGAAACGGTTTGTAATGTATGTGGGTATGGGGTTAAATTTCGTAAATCGACCAAAAGCACCCTTTCTTCGGCAGATTACCACGCACTCTCATTTCCCGTTGGAGGATTCGACTACTGGAAAGGAAGGTGTGTATTCAAAGAATTTTTTTTCTCTATCTTATAGAAATAGCTCGCCACTATCGGCCACTAATATATATTTCTAAGTTTCCATATATTAAGTTAGTAGTAGGAGTAACCTACCTTGCTGTTTTTTTTAGGAATACCCATTGGCAACACACCCAGCAAAACTCAAAGATGGCAACGAAGCGGACCCCAGACAACCGTTGGACCAGATCCAAAACGGTCCAACCAGCTAACTGCGGGATCTGCTTCGAGGACGTAGTGGAGGGGTACACAGCGTGCGATTGGATTGTGGACATCTATTCCATCGTGCCTGTGTCCAACAGCTCCTCCTCACGTCCGATCTTTGCCCGTTATGCCGGCGACCCATCGAGCGGACCGCCCTAGACGTCCCGCTCGGAACGCCCGTACCAACGCGTGGGGCAGTTGCGAAAGGAGTTCCAGAGGCCGAACCGCCCCAACCACTGTTAGACCTTCAAGGAGCCGTAGGCGGTGAAGTTCCGGCCGCAGTTGTCGTGTCCGAGGTGACCTCCATGCCTTCCGCCCACTCCATTGACACCCTCGTGGCGTTGATGCGAGATATGTCGGAGAGGATTGGCAACCTGGAGGGAAAGCTCCAGAATCTCCCCATGAGCCAACCACCCAGCCGCGTGAGAACTCCGCTTGGCTGGGAGCCCAATCCCAGTGTGGCTATGCCCCACTCTCGACCATCCGAGCAATGGGCCCCACCTCCAAGGAACTCGGGAATGGATCCCAGAGCTCCCGAATATAGACCACGACACAGCACCGCACCTCCGTTGGTACCTCTAGTCCCCGAGGCAGTTCCGTACAACAGGTCAATCGAGGATGCGATCCCCCCCGGGAACGCATTGACACCTTTTCGAGACCCGACGCCTCGTATCATGGAGAGTTGGCGCCTGAACTTTACGGGTTTCAACGATATGATATCGGCGGACCGGTTCGGGCGTTAGTATCCAGCACCCTGGGAGGTGATTCCTCGGCCTTCCTCCGGCATGCACATCTTTTGTTCAGCGGTGACGCTGCCGACTGGTACTGGAGTTTTAAGGAATCGACGCCACGTCCCACTTGGAACTCTTTCAGTGCAGCCTTCCGCAATCGATTTAAGGATGGCTTCACTGAGAGAGAACTAAGAGAACAATTAAAGAAACGGAAACAAGGCGCTCACGAACCGTTCGACCAATACTACACAAGTATAGTGAGATTGAGCACTCGCTTGCGAACAACCATGCCCGAGGACGAACTGGTAGAAATTATCAGAGAGAATATGCGTTGGGATCTTCAGAACAGCCTTCTGCATTTTCCCATCAACACCATACAGGGATTGCGCCTCCATGCCCGTAGGCAAGAACAATTGGATGAGCGGCGAGGCACCTTCCGTCCACAACCTCGCATAACGGGACCAAATCCCCGAAATCATCATACCGCGGAGTTGATGGCAGCGGACCACCTGCTTGCTGACCCAGTACCAGTACCGAGGAGCGGAGCACCACAGGAGCTTGAGGACCCAGCATTGATTGATCGACCCTCCCTAGAAGCAATTACTAGCCCGACGGTCTGTTGGAACTGCCGACAAACGGGGCATCGGTTCTATGCATGTCCAGCGGAGCCGACGCTTTTCTGTTACCGATGCGGGAAGGCCGACACATACGCACCTGACTGCGCAAATTGCAAAATGCGAAAAAACTTGCCACCGAGTGCCGCGACCACCCGTCGGCACTCCTAAACCCCGGACGAACCAATCCTGACACCATCACTAGCTATGACCAAGCTCCCGACATGACTCCAATTCTGCTGACTCGCACCGCTAAACACAGTTCTCCCGAAGTTCCACAACCGACGCCATCCTTCGCCGAAGCCAACGCGCAGGGAAATGATAGCGAGGCGAAAGTTCCGTGGCATGTCAAACCTTTCGACGTCAGGCTGCGGAATTATTTGGCTACTCGACAGCGCATCTTCCATGAGGAGTTGGCTACAAATGTCCCACCGCGAAGAAAGCGAGCCACGCGTCGGGTGCGGAGCTTCTGGAGAAAAGTCAGGCAGTCGAGGAAGGTGCTGAAGGACATACACTTAGACGAATTATTGAGGGATGACGTTCGGCCATATGCGTCAGTACACCTCCTGCAAAAACGAGTGTCAGGATTAGTCGATACGGGAGCCAGCGTGAATTGCATATCCGCCGATTTTGCAGGGGAGGTACTGGCAATGCACGCGGATCAAATTCACCATTTTACCTCCTGGTTAAGCACGGCGGACGGAACTCGTCACTCTGTTGTGGGAAAAATTATGACGGATGTCACCTTTAAAGGAGTAACTAAACCTCTGGAATTTTACATCATACCTCAATTAACCCAGAATCTTTATCTAGGAGTGGATTTCGTTCGAAAATTTAACTTGGCCCCGGCACTGTTTTCCGGTACGACCCTGGAGTCCGTCACCACAGTTCCTGACCAATCTCAAACCACTCGCTTATTACGACATACACTGGATGTAAATCAGCAACTGCGACTTGACTCGGCTATATCGGCTTTTCCATCGCATGAGAAGGAAGGTCTCGGGCGGACTGCACTGGTGTTCCACACTATAGATGTGGGGGATGCTAAACCCATAAAACAGAGACATTTTGCCATATCTCCGGCGAAGGAAAAGTCGTTATATGCCGAAGTGGATCGAATGCTAGCATTAGGCGTAATCGAAGAATCACAGAGCGCGTGGGCTTCCCCAGTCACCTTAGTTGTCAAGCCGAACAAGGTCCGGCTATGCTTAGATGCCAGACGTTTGAACGCCGTCACTGTCAAGGACGCATACCCTCTACCGTTGATTGAAGGCATTTTGAGTCGGTTGCCTAAAGCCCACTTCATCACGAGCTTAGACCTCAAGGACGCCTTCTGGCAAATTCCTTTAGACCCTGGTTCAAAGGAGAAAACAGCCTTCACAGTCCCCGGCCGGCCCCTGTATCAATTCGTGACCATGCCATTCGGATTGTGCAATGCCCCCCAAACAATGACGCGCCTTATGGATAAGGTGATACCACCTCATTTGCGGCACCAAGTTTTCGTTTACTTGGATGATCTGCTGCTTATCACCGAGACCTTTAACGAACACATCGACCTGCTTCAGGAGGTGGCTCTGCACATACGGAGGGCAAGATTAACCATCAACATACAGAAGAGTCAGTTCGTGATGACGGAGGTGAAGTATTTAGGTCACATCATTGGGCATGGCCATATCAAGACCGATCCGGACAAGACTCAAGCGATTGACGTTTTTCCCTTACCCAAGACCACCAAGCAATTACGCCGATTCTTAGGCTTATGCGGATGGTACCAGCGTTTTGTACGTGATTATGCCACAATTACCACTCCTTTGACCGACATGCTGCGTAAGGGACGTAAATTCGTCTGGGAAGAGCCCAGCTTGCGAGCCGTTGAAGAGCTAAAGAAGAGTCTGACTACAGCCCCCGTACTGCACAGCCCGGACTTTGACAAACCGTTCTCAATCCATTGTGACGCGAGTCAACATGGGGTGGGAGCAGTCTTAGTCCAGGTCGCACAAGACGGCGAGGAGAGACCTATAGGCTTCATGTCTCACAAGTTGAACCCAGCCCAGCGAAATTACACGGTCTCCGAGCAGGAATGTCTAGCTGCGGTGTTGGCAGTGAAACGCTTCCGAGCCTATGTGGAGGGACATACCTTTGAAATCGTTACGGATCACGCTTCTCTGAAATGGCTAATGAGCCAGACTGATCTCAACGGCAGATTGGCCAGGTGGGCACTGAAATTACAGGCATTTGACTTCACAATTCGCCACCGAAAAGGAAGCCAGCATGTAGTCCCCGACACCCTATCCAGAATGTTCGCTCCTGAAGGAGCCGAATTGGTCCAGGAGGACGACAGTCCCCAATTGATCGATCTGGACCATCCTGCCTTCAAGTCAGCCAGCTACACCCAACTGATTCACACTGTCCAGAATCAACTGTCCCAGCTTCCTGAACTGCGGTTGACGGATGGATTTATTTATAAGCGGATGGGACACGCATCCGGAGACCCCATACAAGAAGAAGAACAGTGGAAGTTGTGGGTGCCCGAAGAATTAACCACTGATCTTATCAGACGGGCTCATGACCACCCATCAAGTGCGCACGGCGGATACGGTCGTACACTTAGGCGGTTGAAAACCTGTTTCTTTTGGCCTAAGATGGCACAACAGATAAAAGCGTACGTAGCCTCCTGTGAGCTATGCAAGTGCACTAAAGCGCCCAACACCATTCTTCGGCCTCCCATGGGTAAGGTTGAGGTCCCCGAACGCGTGTTCCAGCGCTTGTACATTGATCTTATCGGTCCTTACCCTCGATCTGCTTCTGGTCACACGGGAGCTGTCGTGGTCCTGGACCAGCTCTCTAAATTCCCTATCATAGAACCACTACGTAATATGCACACTGGACCTATACTCAGCTTCTTGGAGAAACGAGTCTTTCACATGTTTGGAGTTCCAAAGAAACTTGTCTCCGACAACGGGATCCAGTTCACCTCAAGCAAGTTCCGAGACCTAATGTCCAAATACGGCATCATTCACCAACGAACCGCCGTCTATTCACCACAAGCCAACGCCTCCGAACGACTGAACCGTACGCTCATAGCGGCCATTCGCGCCTATGTCCACCCGAATCAGAAGGACTGGGATCGCAAGTTGTCCGCCATCACTAGTGCTCTGCGCTCGTCGTACCACGCCACTACCGGCATTTCGCCGTATTTCGCATTGTTCGGCCAGTACATGATCCGTCATGGAAGCGCTTACCGGCTATTGCGGCAGCTGAAATCGCTAGAGGACCCAATCGTGGTCCTGGAACCGCACGAAAAGCTCCAACTTCTGCGAGCTCATCTGCGGGAGAAGATTGAAGAAAGTAGACGGATGGGGGAGGAGCGGTACAACTTGCGATCCCATCCTTCTGGCTTTAAGGCAGGCGACGAAATATATCGTCGAAACTTCCGGCAGAGCGATGCCACCCGACATTACAATGCCAAACTAGACAAGAAATTCGTGAAGTGTCGAGTCCTACAAGTAATAAGCCCCACACGATACCTCATCGCGGACATGGCTGGTAAAACCCTGGGAATTTACCATGCAAAAGACCTTCGACGATGAAGTGCAACTATTTCCAGATATGTATGACTTCGAAGTGCAAGCAGACTTCATCTTTCGTGCGGATATCATTGCGCAGAAAATATTTTTTTTTCAAATATTTATATCTGTGGATATAAATATTTGAAAAATAATATTAATTAACCATCCGATACATTTCGAAGCATATCTATCTGGCAATGCCCCCCACAGTTGCCATCAAAACATCGAATAGATAGAAACGTGGAAACTGGGTGGAAGTGTCATTCGTCATATAACCTTCAAAGTGTCATTCTTGATATAACCTTCTATGTACCTGCTCTAGGACCTTCTCCCGAAGATCAACCTCAAAAGCGTGAGATTCGATTGTGGAAAAAAACGAGAAGCTGCACGTAAAGGTCGACGCAAGAAGAAGGAATATATCAACTGCCTGGAAAATCGGATAGCGGTGCTAGAAAACCAAAATAAATCTCTTATTGAAGAGTTGAAAGCAGCCATTACGTTAAAAGGACTTGCAAAAATCGTTTGCCGAGTCACATGCCGCCTTGTAAGATATTGTTCGACGTCATCTTACCGACAAATCGCTGAATCGAATAGACGAAGTCTTTGGATTTTTCAGCGATGCAAACTTGCTCGAGACGGCATTCAAGCCAGATTCACCGTATCGTGAATTAATGGGCAAAATAGTGTCGGATCTCAATGATGCCATGGATAACGGCGACTTATAATAGATTTAAATTATCCTCCATTCTATTCATATGCATGAGATATTGTGATTATGTTAAATTGGTTAAGAAGTCTGCAGTAGACTTATATAATGCTTGCCTTTGTTTCAAGATTAGAAATTAGTAAGGAAGTAAAAGTGTTTTCTTTTTTTTTTCTTGTTTTTTCTCGTCAAATAGGGAAAATGGCATTCAAGTATTTAACATATAATTATTGTATGTAGTCATAATTAAGTCTAGATGATCTTCAAATTAGTTGTTTTGTTATTTATTAATCGTTGTTAATTTTTCAATTAGTTTTTAAAACTTGTATCATACACTTGAAGTTAACTATAGAAGATTAGGGAACGAATGGGTTCACACTAAGTTTTGTATATTCTATCACTCCCGAAGTATTATCACGTACTCAATTCTAATTGATATACATCTTATATTGCAAAATAGTGTTGTTAAGATTTTAGCATTGTAGCAGTATTTACCCAATATGAGGCCTTGTCATTAAAAGATCAAGAAACAAACAAACAAATACTAATGTAAATCATATCAAATTTGTTTATAGATTGATATTTTTGTATGATATTGCCCCAATTTTCAAATCAATCATTTTCGAAAAGTATATCTATGTTTAATTCTACAATAAAATATTAAAACTATATCCTGAGGTGTTTGGACACATTTTCTTTACAATTACTATGAAATGTTTCCATACTCATTTATCTCCTGTTTCACGATCATATGCCTGAACATATTCAAATATTTAAACAAATACTATTCAGCATTGGGTGAATACTGTTTCATTTAGAAACTGAAACTAAATTATCATAAAAAGGACCATTAATAATATAGTTTGGTAATTAATTCCAATAGGAAACAAATTATTAATATTAAAATTTACACTTTCGTATAGAGAAAATTTACACAAATAATTTTGATACATGAATTAAAGGAAAATAAAATTTGCAATTGAATCGCTTAAACAAAAAAAAAAAAATTTAAATAACGATTAATTGAGTCGCTGTTCTTTTAATCTAATAGACATTAATTATTGTTTTATTAAATATACTATACTTGAAGCATACCATTACAACGTACAATTTGTAGTGTTTTAGTGCAGCTAGCAAATATATATATAATTATTGTTTTAAACTTTTGAGCGCCATGTAATATAAACAATTTCAAGTTTGTTTTGCAAATTTTACAAATTTTTGAAAAATACACAAACGTAGAGGCTATGTATTAAAAATATAGCAGAACAAATGAAGACTACATACAAAAAAGAAAAGCAACTCCAATTATTATTGTACATTTACATAATACAAAAGTTTTTCACAAAACTTTTGTTAGTTTGCTTTGTATGTATATACTTTTTCTTACGCCTTTTTATACTTTCCTAATCTATAAAAAAAAAAAAAAATAAATCATTGAAAAAACAATACAACAAAACAAGATTTTAACCAACGTCCAAGTGATCAATATATAACTACTTTTCAAAGAGAATTAAAAAAAATATAAACGTAGATTTTCAAGCCAAATTGTAAATAGGGAGAAAAAAACAAAAAATGAGAAAAAACTAGAATGTAAGACAAATAAACTAGAATGAAGAAATTGATATGATTCAATAAACAAAAAAAAAAAAAACAAAAATTGGACTGAATACACCCATAGGGGGACATGTATCAGCGCAGATTGTAGAAATTTATGATAAAACATATTAATTGCCATTTTTCAATTCTAAGAAATTAAAATATTAAGAAAAATAATATTAATTAAAATGAATTGCTAACCGTAACCACGACTTTCCTTTTCAGTGGTTCTTCTTTTTTCAGCGGGAAAGGAAGTGCAGGGTAGGTATGCCGTCGCGAGGGTAGGGTTTCGAAAAATCCGCTGAGGTCGGTTTCGCGTCGTGCGCGGTACGCGGTACCTTTGTTGTTTTGTCTCTTTATTAGAGTAGTTTTCGTCGGGTTGAGTTAGAGTAGCATACTTTTCGGTACCGCGTCGGAAATTCGGGAACGCGAAATAAAAATTAGCTTTTGGCACTTTTGACTGGATAATGAAGAAATACGGAGTAACGTAGAATAGGTTTCCTCTCCGTATGGTTTTGTTTTTGTAACGCGTTTTGAAAACGGGCGTGTACAGGTGGCTGAAAATATGTAAATGAGCGTAACCCATTCGGAGACCCGCGACCGAAATCCTCCCCGAACTAGCTGGCCGACAAGCAGCCACCGCGTGAATGGGTTACGGTGCACGGATTGCTTGACCGGTTGGTACCATCCGTTGGCACTACTCAGACTTAAAGTCTAGAACTGATGAGAGGTCGGTTCCGCGTTCGGACGTAAAATGTTTAAAATCATTACAAATGGCGCCCAACGTGGGGCCTAAAACATCCTAAGGGGGAAAGAACTTCGCGTCTTCTGACGAGTTGGTCCTTTACGGAGGATGTAAGGTACTTTGGTACTCGAGTCCCACTATCAGGAGCAGTGGAGTTGTGTGATACACTCTAGCAGTCGCTTCACGTGAGTTGTAGCTTCCGCTCTCCTTTGTTTGATTTTGTTTTCGCGACAGAATCCTTCCGATGTGTTGTCCCAGGCTAACCCCTGTAAGGACCTTCTATTTTCTTGATGGAACTGCCAGCCTGATGGGTTTACCTATCTGCATGGACTCTCAAGAAAATAGAAGGCTACCTTGCCTTTATGTCGCGGAAGGATTCTACTTATTTCGTATGCGTGATAGACGAGTGGTATCGGTTCAACGTTCGGTGGCGTATGCTGGAATTGCGGAGCCCGGAATGCTTCCACGCGTCGGGAATTTTGACCGCGTACAAAATCGTTACGGTAGCTCTACCACTTGTCTCGTCGAGTCATGTAACGTAGATTAGAAACGGTTTGTAATGTATGTGGGTATGGGGTTAAATTTCGTAAATCGACCAAAAGCACCCTTTCTTCGGCAGATTACCACGCACTCTCATTTCCCGTTGGAGGATTCGACTACTGGAAAGGAAAGTGTGTATTCAAAGAATTTTTTTTCTCTATCTTATAGAAATAGCTCGCCACTATCGGCCACTAATATATATTTCTAAGTTTCCATATATTAAGTTAGTAGTAGGAGTAACCTACCTTGCTGTTTTTTTTTAGGAATACCCATTGGCAACACACCCAGCAAAACTCAAAGATGGCAACGAAGCGGACCCCAGACAACCGTTGGACCAGATCCAAAACGGTCTAACCAGCTAACTGCGGGATCTGCTTCGAGGACGTAGTGGAGGGGTACACAGCGTGCGATTGGATTGTGGACATCTATTCCATCGTGCCTGTGTCCAACAGCTCCTCCTCACGTCCGATCTTTGCCCGTTATGCCGGCGACCCATCGAGCGGACCGCCCTAGACGTCCCGCTCGGAACGCCCGTACCAACGCGTGGGGCAGTTGCGAAAGGAGTTCCAGAGGCCGAACCGCCCCAACCACTGTTAGACCTTCAAGGAGCCGTAGGCGGTGAAGTTCCGGCCGCAGTTGTCGTGTCCGAGGTGACCCCCATGCCTTCCGCCCACTCCATTGACACCCTCGTGGCGTTGATGCGAGATATGTCGGAGAGGATTGGCAACCTGGAGGGAAAGCTCCAGAATCTCCCCATGAGCCAACCACCCAGCCGCGTGAGAACTCCGCTTGGCTGGGAGCCCAATCCCAGTGTGGCTATGCCCCACTCTCGACCATCCGAGCAATGGGCCCCACCTCCAAGGAACTCGGGAATGGATCCCAGAGCTCCCGAATATAGACCACGACACAGCACCGCACCTCCGTTGGTACCTCTAGTCCCCGAGGCAGTTCCGTACAACAGGTCAATCGAGGATGCGATCCCCCCCGGGAACGCATTGACACCTTTTCGAGACCCGACGCCTCGTATCATGGAGAGTTGGCGCCTGAACTTTACGGGTTTCAACGATATGATATCGGCGGACCGGTTCGGGCGTTAGTATCCAGCACCCTGGGAGGTGATTCCTCGGCCTTCCTCCGGCATGCACATCTTTTGTTCAGCGGTGACGCTGCCGACTGGTACTGGAGTTTTAAGGAATCGACGCCACGTCCCACTTGGAACTCTTTCAGTGCAGCCTTCCGCAATCGATTTAAGGATGGCTTCACTGAGAGAGAACTAAGAGAACAATTAAAGAAACGGAAACAAGGCGCTCACGAACCGTTCGACCAATACTACACAAGTATAGTGAGATTGAGCACTCGCTTGCGAACAACCATGCCCGAGGACGAACTGGTAGAAATTATCAGAGAGAATATGCGTTGGGATCTTCAGAACAGCCTTCTGCATTTTCCCATCAACACCATACAGGGATTGCGCCTCCATGCCCGTAGGCAAGAACGATTGGATGAGCGGCGAGGCACCTTCCGTCCACAACCTCGCATAACGGGACCAAATCCCCGAAATCATCATACTGCGGAGTTGATGGCAGCGGACCACCTGCTTGCTGACCCAGTACCAGTACCGAGGAGCGGAGCACCACAGGAGCTTGAGGACCCAGCATTGATTGATCGACCCTCCCTAGAAGCAATTACTAGCCCGACGGTCTGTTGGAACTGCCGACAAACGGGGCATCGGTTCTATGCATGTCCAGCGGAGCCGACGCTTTTCTGTTACCGATGCGGGAAGGCCGACACATACGCACCTGACTGCGCAAATTGCAAAATGCGAAAAAACTTGCCACCGAGTGCCGCGACCACCCGTCGGCACTCCTAAACCCCGGACGAACCAATCCTGACACCATCACTAGCTATGACCAAGCTCCCGACATGACTCCAATTCTGCTGACTCGCACCGCTAAACACAGTTCTCCCGAAGTTCCACAACCGACGCCATCCTTCGCCGAAGCCAACGCGCAGGGAAATGATAGCGAGGCGAAAGTTCCGTGGCATGTCAAACCTTTCGACGTCAGGCTGCGGAATTATTTGGCTACTCGACAGCGCATCTTCCATGAGGAGTTGGCTACAAATGTCCCACCGCGAAGAAAGCGAGCCACGCGTCGGGTGCGGAGCTTCTGGAGAAAAGTCAGGCAGTCGAGGAAGGTGCT
This sequence comes from Odontomyia ornata, assembly GCA_963969285.1. NCBI lineage: Eukaryota > Metazoa > Arthropoda > Insecta > Diptera > Stratiomyidae > Odontomyia > Odontomyia ornata. Next base: position 48,409,162 of record OZ017743.1, read on the forward strand.
GAAGGACATACACTTAGACGAATTATTGAGGGATGACGTTCGGCCATATGCGTCAGTACACCTCCTGCAAAAACGAGTGTCAGGATTAGTCGATACGGGAGCCAGCGTGAATTGCATATCCGCCGATTTTGCAGGGGAGGTACTGGCAATGCACGCGGATCAAATTCACCATTTTACCTCCTGGTTAAGCACGGCGGACGGAACTCGTCACTCTGTTGTGGGAAAAATTATGACGGATGTCACCTTTAAAGGAGTAACTAAACCTCTGGAATTTTACATCATACCTCAATTAACCCAGAATCTTTATCTAGGAGTGGACTTCGTTCGAAAATTTAACTTGGCCCCGGCACTGTTTTCCGGTACGACCCTGGAGTCCGTAACCACAGTTCCTGACCAATCTCAAACCACTCGCTTATTACGACATACACTGGATGTAAATCAGCAACTGCGACTTGACTCGGCTATATCGGCTTTTCCATCGCATGAGAAGGAAGGTCTCGGGCGGACTGCACTGGTGTTCCACACTATAGATGTGGGGGATGCTAAACCCATAAAACAGAGACATTTTGCCATATCTCCGGCGAAGGAAAAGTCGTTATATGCCGAAGTGGATCGAATGCTAGCATTAGGCGTAATCGAAGAATCACAGAGCGCGTGGGCTTCCCCAGTCACCTTAGTTGTCAAGCCGAACAAGGTCCGGCTATGCTTAGATGCCAGACGTTTGAACGCCGTCACTGTCAAGGACGCATACCCTCTACCGTTGATTGAAGGCATTTTGAGTCGGTTGCCTAAAGCCCACTTCATCACGAGCTTAGACCTCAAGGACGCCTTCTGGCAAATTCCTTTAGACCCTGGTTCAAAGGAGAAAACAGCCTTCACAGTCCCCGGCCGGCCCCTGTATCAATTCGTGACCATGCCATTCGGATTGTGCAATGCCCCCCAAACAATGACGCGCCTTATGGATAAGGTGATACCACCTCATTTGCGGCACCAAGTTTTCGTTTACTTGGATGATCTGCTGCTTATCACCGAGACCTTTAATGAACACATCGACCTGCTTCAGGAGGTGGCTCTGCACATACGGAGGGCAAGATTAACCATCAACATACAGAAGAGTCAGTTCGTGATGACGGAGGTGAAGTATTTAGGTCACATCATTGGGCATGGCCATATCAAGACCGATCCGGACAAGACTCAAGCGATTGACGTTTTTCCCTTACCCAAGGCCACCAAGCAATTACGCCGATTCTTAGGCTTATGCGGATGGTACCAGCGTTTTGTACGTGATTATGCCACAATTACCACTCCTTTGACCGACATGCTGCGTAAGGGACGTAAATTCGTCTGGGAAGAGCCCAGCTTGCGAGCCGTTGAAGAGCTAAAGAAGAGTCTGACTACAGCCCCCGTACTGCACAGCCCGGACTTTGACAAACCGTTCTCAATCCATTGTGACGCGAGTCAACATGGGGTGGGAGCAGTCTTAGTCCAGGTCGCACAAGACGGCGAGGAGAGACCTATAGGCTTCATGTCTCACAAGTTGAACCCAGCCCAGCGAAATTACACGGTCTCCGAGCAGGAATGTCTAGCTGCGGTGTTGGCAGTGAAACGCTTCCGAGCCTATGTGGAGGGACATACCTTTGAAATCGTTACGGATCACGCTTCTCTGAAATGGCTAATGAGCCAGACTGATCTCAACGGCAGATTGGCCAGGTGGGCACTGAAATTACAGGCATTTGACTTCACAATTCGCCACCGAAAAGGAAGCCAGCATGTAGTCCCCGACACCCTATCCAGAATGTTCGCTCCTGAAGGAGCCGAATTGGTCCAGGAGGACGACAGTCCCCAATTGATCGATCTGGACCATCCTGCCTTCAAGTCAGCCAGCTACACCCAACTGATTCACACTGTCCAGAATCAACTGTCCCAGCTTCCTGAACTGCGGTTGACGGATGGATTTATTTATAAGCGGATGGGACACGCATCCGGAGACCCCATACAAGAAGAAGAACAGTGGAAGTTGTGGGTGCCCGAAGAATTAACCACTGATCTTATCAGACGGGCTCATGACCACCCATCAAGTGCGCACGGCGGATACGGTCGTACACTTAGGCGGTTGAAAACCTGTTTCTTTTGGCCTAAGATGGCACAACAGATAAAAGCGTACGTAGCCTCCTGTGAGCTATGCAAGTGCACTAAAGCGCCCAACACCATTCTTCGGCCTCCCATGGGTAAGGTTGAGGTCCCCGAACGCGTGTTCCAGCGCTTGTACATTGATCTTATCGGTCCTTACCCTCGATCTGCTTCTGGTCACACGGGAGCTGTCGTGGTCCTGGACCAGCTCTCTAAATTCCCTATCATAGAACCACTACGTAATATGCACACTGGACCTATACTCAGCTTCTTGGAGAAACGAGTCTTTCACATGTTTGGAGTTCCAGAGAAACTTGTCTCCGACAACGGGGTCCAGTTCACCTCAAGCAAGTTCCGAGACCTAATGTCCAAATACGGCATCATTCACCAACGAACCGCCGTCTATTCACCACAAGCCAACGCCTCCGAACGACTGAACCGTACGCTCATAGCGGCCATTCGCGCCTATGTCCACCCGAATCAGAAGGACTGGGATCGCAAGTTGTCCGCCATCACTAGTGCTCTGCGCTCGTCGTACCACGCCACTACCGGCATTTCGCCGTATTTCGCATTGTTCGGCCAGTACATGATCCGTCATGGAAGCGCTTACCGGCTATTGCGGCAGCTGAAATCGCTAGAGGACCCAATCGTGGTCCTGGAACCGCACGAAAAGCTCCAACTTCTGCGAGCTCATCTGCGGGAGAAGATTGAAGAAAGTAGACGGATGGGGGAGGAGCGGTACAACTTGCGATCCCATCCTTCTGGCTTTAAGGCAGGCGACGAAATATATCGTCGAAACTTCCGGCAGAGCGATGCCACCCGACATTACAATGCCAAACTAGACAAGAAATTCGTGAAGTGTCGAGTCCTACAAGTAATAAGCCCCACACGATACCTCATCGCGGACATGGCTGGTAAAACCCTGGGAATTTACCATGCAAAAGACCTTCGACGATGAAGTGCAACTATTTCCAGATATGTATGACTTCGAAGTGCAAGCAGACTTCATCTTTCGTGCGGATATCATTGCGCAGAAAATATTTTTTTTTCAAATATTTATATCTGTGGATATAAATATTTGAAAAATAATATTAATTAACCATCCGATACATTTCGAAGCATATCTATCTGGCAATGCCCCCCACAGTTGCCATCAAAACATCGAATAGATAGAAACGTGGAAACTGGGTGGAAGTGTCATTCGTCATATAACCTTCAAAGTGTCATTCTTGATATAACCTTCTATGTACCTGCTCTAGGACCTTCTCCCGAAGATCAACCTCAAAAGCGTGAGATTCGATTGTGGAAAAAAACGAGAAGCTGCACGTAAAGGTCGACGCAAGAAGAAGGAATATATCAACTGCCTGGAAAATCGGATAGCGGTGCTAGAAAACCAAAATAAATCTCTTATTGAAGAGTTGAAAGCAGCCATTACGTTAAAAGGACTTGCAAAAATCGTTTGCCGAGTCACATGCCGCCTTGTAAGATATTGTTCGACGTCATCTTACCGACAAATCGCTGAATCGAATAGACGAAGTCTTTGGATTTTTCAGCGATGCAAACTTGCTCGAGACGGCATTCAAGCCAGATTCACCGTATCGTGAATTAATGGGCAAAATAGTGTCGGATCTCAATGATGCCATGGATAACGGCGACTTATAATAGATTTAAATTATCCTCCATTCTATTCATATGCATGAGATATTGTGATTATGTTAAATTGGTTAAGAAGTCTGCAGTAGACTTATATAATGCTTGCCTTTGTTTCAAGATTAGAAATTAGTAAGGAAGTAAAAGTGTTTTCTTTTTTTTTCTTGTTTTTTCTCGTCAAATAGGGAAAATGGCATTCAAGTATTTAACATATAATTATTGTATGTAGTCATAATTAAGTCTAGATGATCTTCAAATTAGTTGTTTTGTTATTTATTAATCGTTGTTAATTTTTCAATTAGTTTTTAAAACTTGTATCATACACTTGAAGTTAACTATAGAAGATTAGGGAACGAATGGGTTCACACTAAGTTTTGTATATTCTATCACTCCCGAAGTATTATCACGTACTCAATTCTAATTGATATACATCTTATATTGCAAAATAGTGTTGTTAAGATTTTAGCATTGTAGCAGTATTTACCCAATATGAGGCCTTGTCATTAAAAGATCAAGAAACAAACAAACAAATACTAATGTAAATCATATCAAATTTGTTTATAGATTGATATTTTTGTATGATATTGCCCCAATTTTCAAATCAATCATTTTCGAAAAGTATATCTATGTTTAATTCTACAATAAAATATTAAAACTATATCCTGAGGTGTTTGGACACATTTTCTTTACAATTACTATGAAATGTTTCCATACTCATTTATCTCCTGTTTCACGATCATATGCCTGAACATATTCAAATATTTAAACAAATACTATTCAGCATTGGGTGAATACTGTTTCATTTAGAAACTGAAACTAAATTATCATAAAAAGGACCATTAATAATATAGTTTGGTAATTAATTCCAATAGGAAACAAATTATTAATATTAAAATTTACACTTTCTTATAGAGAAAATTTACACAAATAATTTTGATACATGAATTAAAGGAAAATAAAATTTGCAATTGAATCGCTTAAACAAAAAAAAAATTTAAATAACGATTAATTGAGTCGCTGTTCTTTTAATCTAATAGACATTAATTATTGTTTTATTAAATATACTATACTTGAAGCATACCATTACAACGTACAATTTGTAGTGTTTTAGTGCAGCTAGCAAATATATATATAATTATTGTTTTAAACTTTTGAGCGCCATGTAATATAAACAATTTCAAGTTTGTTTTGCAAATTTTACAAAGTTTTAAAAATACACAAACGTAGAGGCTATGTATTAAAAATATAGCAGAACAAATGAAGACTACATACAAAAAAGAAAAGCAACTCCAATTATTATTGTACATTTACATAATACAAAAGTTTTTCACAAAACTTTTGTTAGTTTGCTTTGTATGTATATACTTTTTCTTACGCCTTTTTATACTTTCCTAATCTATAAAAAAAAAAAAAAAATAAATCATTGAAAAAACAATACAACAAAACAAGATTTTAACCAACGTCCAAGTGATCAATATATAACTACTTTGCAAAGAGAATTAAAAAAAAATATAAACGTAGATTTTCAAGCCAAATTGTAAATAGGGAGAAAAAAACAAAAAATGAGAAAAAACTAGAATGTAAGACAAATAAACTAGAATGAAGAAATTGATATGATTCAATAAACAAAAAAAAAAAAACAAAAATTGGACTGAATACACCCATAGGGGGACATGTATCAGCGCAGATTGTAGAAATTTATGATAAAACATATTAATTGCCATTTTTCAATTCTAAGAAATTAAAATATTAAGAAAAATAATATTAATTAAAATGAATTGCTAACCGTAACCACGACTTTCCTTTTCAGTGGTTCTTCTTTTTTCAGCGGGAAAGGAAGTGCAGGGTAGGTATGCCGTCGCGAGGGTAGGGTTTCGAAAAATCCGCTGAGGTCGGTTTCGCGTCGTGCGCGGTACGCGGTACCTTTGTTGTTTTGTCTCTTTATTAGAGTAGTTTTCGTCGGGTTGAGTTAGAGTAGCATACTTTTCGGTACCGCGTCGGAAATTCGGGAACGCGAAATAAAAATTAGCTTTTGGCACTTTTGACTGGATAATGAAGAAATACGGAGTAACGTAGAATAGGTTTCCTCTCCGTATGGTTTTGTTTTTGTAACGCGTTTTGAAAACGGGCGTGTACAGGTGGCTGAAAATATGTAAATGAGCGTAACCCATTCGGAGACCCGCGACCGAAATCCTCCCCGAACTAGCTGGCCGACAAGCAGCCACCGCGTGAATGGGTTACGGTGCACGGATTGCTTGACCGGTTGGTACCATCCGTTGGCACTACTCAGACTTAAAGTCTAGAACTGATGAGAGGTCGGTTCCGCGTTCGGACGTAAAATGTTTAAAATCATTACAAATGGCGCCCAACGTGGGGCCTAAAACATCCTAAGGGGGAAAGAACTTCGCGTTTTCTGACGAGTTGGTCCTTTACGGAGGATGTAAGGTACTTTGGTACTCGAGTCCCACTATCAGGAGCAGTGGAGTTGTGTGATACACTCTAGCAGTCGCTTCACGTCAGTTGTAGCTTCCGCTCTCCTTTGTTTGATTTTGTTTTCGCGACAGAATCCTTCCGATGTGTTGTCCCAGGCTAACCCCTGTAAGGACCTTCTATTTTCTTGATGGAACTGCCAGCCTGATGGGTTTACCTATCTGCATGGACTCTCAAGAAAATAGAAGGCTACCTTGCCTTTATGTCGCGGAAGGATTCTACTTATTTCGTATGCGTGATAGACGAGTGGTATCGGTTCAACGTTCGGTGGCGTATGCTGGAATTGCGGAGCCCGGAATGCTTCCACGCGTCGGGAATTTTGACCGCGTACAAAATCGTTACGGTAGCTCTACCACTTGTCTCGTCGAGTCATGTAACGTAGATTAGAAACGGTTTGTAATGTATGTGGGTATGGGGTTAAATTTCGTAAATCGACCAAAAGCACCCTTTTTCGGCAGATTACCACGCACTCTCATTTCCCGTTGGAGGATTCGACTACTGGAAAGGAAAGTGTGTATTCAAAGAATTTTTTTTCTCTATCTTATAGAAATAGCTCGCCACTATCGGCCACTAATATATATTTCTAAGTTTCCATATATTAAGTTAGTAGTAGGAGTAACCTACCTTGCTGTTTTTTTTTAGGAATACCCATTGGCAACACACCCAGCAAAACTCAAAGATGGCAACGAAGCGGACCCCAGACAACCGTTGGACCAGATCCAAAACGGTCCAACCAGCTAACTGCGGGATCTGCTTCGAGGACGTAGTGGAGGGGTACACAGCGTGCGATTGGATTGTGGACATCTATTCCATCGTGCCTGTGTCCAACAGCTCCTCCTCACGTCCGATCTTTGCCCGTTATGCCGGCGACCCATCGAGCGGACCGCCCTAGACGTCCCGCTCGGAACGCCCGTACCAACGCGTGGGGCAGTTGCGAAAGGAGTTCCAGAGGCCGAACCGCCCCAACCACTGTTAGACCTTCAAGGAGCCGTAGGCGGTGAAGTTCCGGCCGCAGTTGTCGTGTCCGAGGTGACCCCCATGCCTTCCGCCCACTCCATTGACACCCTCGTGGCGTTGATGCGAGATATGTCGGAGAGGATTGGCAACCTGGAGGGAAAGCTCCAGAATCTCCCCATGAGCCAACCACCCAGCCGCGTGAGAACTCCGCTTGGCTGGGAGCCCAATCCCAGTGTGGCTATGCCCCACTCTCGACCATCCGAGCAATGGGCCCCACCTCCAAGGAACTCGGGAATGGATCCCAGAGCTCCCGAATATAGACCACGACACAGCACCGCACCTCCGTTGGTACCTCTAGTCCCCGAGGCAGTTCCGTACAACAGGTCAATCGAGGATGCGATCCCCCCCGGGAACGCATTGACACCTTTTCGAGACCCGACGCCTCGTATCATGGAGAGTTGGCGCCTGAACTTTACGGGTTTCAACGATATGATATCGGCGGACCGGTTCGGGCGTTAGTATCCAGCACCCTGGGAGGTGATTCCTCGGCCTTCCTCCGGCATGCACATCTTTTGTTCAGCGGTGACGCTGCCGACTGGTACTGGAGTTTTAAGGAATCGACGCCACGTCCCACTTGGAACTCTTTCAGTGCAGCCTTCCGCAATCGATTTAAGGATGGCTTCACTGAGAGAGAACTAAGAGAACAATTAAAGAAACGGAAACAAGGCGCTCACGAACCGTTCGACCAATACTACACAAGTATAGTGAGATTGAGCACTCGCTTGCGAACAACCATGCCCGAGGACGAACTGGTAGAAATTATCAGAGAGAATATGCGTTGGGATCTTCAGAACAGCCTTCTGCATTTTCCCATCAACACCATACAGGGATTGCGCCTCCATGCCCGTAGGCAAGAACGATTGGATGAGCGGCGAGGCACCTTCCGTCCACAACCTCGCATAACGGGACCAAATCCCCGAAATCATCATACCGCGGAGTTGATGGCAGCGGACCACCTGCTTGCTGACCCAGTACCAGTACCGAGGAGCGGAGCACCACAGGAGCTTGAGGACCCAGCATTGATTGATCGACCCTCCCTAAAAGCAATTACTAGCCCGACGGTCTGTTGGAACTGCCGACAAACGGGGCATCGGTTCTATGCATGTCCAGCGGAGCCGACGCTTTTCTGTTACCGATGCGGGAAGGCCGACACATACGCACCTGACTGCGCAAATTGCAAAATGCGAAAAAACTTGCCACCGAGTGCCGCGACCACCCGTCGGCACTCCTAAACCCCGGACGAACCAATCCTGACACCATCACTAGCTATGACCAAGCTCCCGACATGACTCCAATTCTGCTGACTCGCACCGCTAAACACAGTTCTCCCGAAGTTCCACAACCGACGCCATCCTTCGCCGAAGCCAACGCGCAGGGAAATGACAGCGAGGCGAAAGTTCCGTGGCATGTCAAACCTTTCCACGTCAGGCTGCGGAATTATTTGGCTACTCGACAGCGCATCTTCCATGAGGAGTTGGCTACAAATGTCCCACCGCGAAGAAAGCGAGCCACGCGTCGGGTGCGGAGCTTCTGGAGAAAAGTCAGGCAGTCGAGGAAGGTGCTGAAGGACATACACTTAGACGAATTATTGAGGGATGACGTTCGGCCATATGCGTCAGTACACCTCCTGCAAAAACGAGTGTCAGGATTAGTCGATACGGGAGCCAGCGTGAATTGCATATCCGCCGATTTTGCAGGGGAGGTACTGGCAATGCACGCGGATCAAATTCACCATTTTACCTCCTGGTTAAGCACGGCGGACGGAACTCGTCACTCTGTTGTGGGAAAAATTATGACGGATGTCACCTTTAAAGGAGTAACTAAACCTCTGGAATTTTACATCATACCTCAATTAACCCAGAATCTTTATCTAGGAGTGGATTTCGTTCGAAAATTTAACTTGGCCCCGGCACTGTTTTCCGGTACGACCCTGGAGTCCGTCACCACAGTTCCTGACCAATCTCAAACCACTCGCTTATTACGACATACACTGGATGTAAATCAGCAACTGCGACTTGACTCGGCTATATCGGCTTTTCCATCGCATGAGAAGGAAGGTCTCGGGCGGACTGCACTGGTGTTCCACACTATAGATGTGGGGGATGCTAAACCCATAAAACAGAGACATTTTGCCATATCTCCGGCGAAGGAAAAGTCGTTATATGCCGAAGTGGATCGAATGCTAGCATTAGGCGTAATCGAAGAATCACAGAGCGCGTGGGCTTCCCCAGTCACCTTAGTTGTCAAGCCGAACAAGGTCCGGCTATGCTTAGATGCCAGACGTTTGAACGCCGTCACTGTCAAGGACGCATACCCTCTACCGTTGATTGAAGGCATTTTGAGTCGGTTGCCTAAAGCCCACTTCATCACGAGCTTAGACCTCAAGGACGCCTTCTGGCAAATTCCTTTAGACCCTGGTTCAAAGGAGAAAACAGCCTTCACAGTCCCCGGCCGGCCCCTGTATCAATTCGTGACCATGCCATTCGGATTGTGCAATGCCCCCCAAACAATGACGCGCCTTATGGATAAGGTGATACCACCTCATTTGCGGCACCAAGTTTTCGTTTACTTGGATGATCTGCTGCTTATCACCGAGACCTTTAACGAACACATCGACCTGCTTCAGGAGGTGGCTCTGCACATACGGAGGGCAAGATTAACCATCAACATACAGAAGAGTCAGTTCGTGATGACGGAGGTGAAGTATTTAGGTCACATCATTGGGCATGGCCATATCAAGACCGATCCGGACAAGACTCAAGCGATTGACGTTTTTCCCTTACCCAAGACCACCAAGCAATTACGCCGATTCTTAGGCTTATGCGGATGGTACCAGCGTTTTGTACGTGATTATGCCACAATTACCACTCCTTTGACCGACATGCTGCGTAAGGGACGTAAATTCGTCTGGGAAGAGCCCAGCTTGCGAGCCGTTGAAGAGCTAAAGAAGAGTCTGACTACAGCCCCCGTACTGCACAGCCCGGACTTTGACAAACCGTTCTCAATCCATTGTGACGCGAGTCAACATGGGGTGGGAGCAGTCTTAGTCCAGGTCGCACAAGACGGCGAGGAGAGACCTATAGGCTTCATGTCTCACAAGTTGAACCCAGCCAAGCGAAATTACACGGTCTCCGAGCAGGAATGTCTAGCTGCGGTGCTGGCAGTGAAACGCTTCCGAGCCTATGTGGAGGGACATACCTTTGAAATCGTTACGGATCACGCTTCTCTGAAATGGCTAATGAGCCAGACTGATCTCAACGGCAGATTGGCCAGGTGGGCACTGAAATTACAGGCATTTGACTTCACAATTCGCCACCGAAAAGGAAGCCAGCATGTAGTCCCCGACACCCTATCCAGAATGTTCGCTCCTGAAGGAGCCGAATTGGTCCAGGAGGACGACAGTCCCCAATTGATCGATCTGGACCATCCTGCCTTCAAGTCAGCCAGCTACACCCAACTGATTCACACTGTCCAGAATCAACTGTCCCAGCTTCCTGAACTGCGGTTGACGGATGGATTTATTTATAAGCGGATGGGACACGCATCCGGAGACCCCATACAAGAAGAAGAACAGTGGAAGTTGTGGGTGCCCGAAGAATTAACCACTGATCTTATCAGACGGGCTCATGACCACCCATCAAGTGCGCACGGCGGATACGGTCGTACACTTAGGCGGTTGAAAACCTGTTTCTTTTGGCCTAAGATGGCACAACAGATAAAAGCGTACGTAGCCTCCTGTGAGCTATGCAAGTGCACTAAAGCGCCCAACACCATTCTTCGGCCTCCCATGGGTAAGGTTGAGGTCCCCGAACGCGTGTTCCAGCGCTTGTACATTGATCTTATCGGTCCTTACCCTCGATCTGCTTCTGGTCACACGGGAGCTGTCGTGGTCCTGGACCAGCTCTCTAAATTCCCTATCATAGAACCACTACGTAATATGCACACTGGACCTATACTCAGCTTCTTGGAGAAACGAGTCTTTCACATGTTTGGAGTTCCAGAGAAACTTGTCTCCGACAACGGGGTCCAGTTCACCTCAAGCAAGTTCCGAGACCTAATGTCCAAATACGGCATCATTCACCAACGAACCGCCGTCTATTCACCACAAGCCAACGCCTCCGAACGACTGAACCGTACGCTCATAGCGGCCATTCGCGCCTATGTCCACCCGAATCAGAAGGACTGGGATCGCAAGTTGTCCGCCATCACTAGTGCTCTGCGCTCGTCGTACCACGCCACTACCGGCATTTCGCCGTATTTCGCATTGTTCGGCCAGTACATGATCCGTCATGGAAGCGCTTACCGGCTATTGCGGCAGCTGAAATCGCTAGAGGACCCAATCGTGGTCCTGGAACCGCACGAAAAGCTCCAACTTCTGCGAGCTCATCTGCGGGAGAAGATTGAAGAAAGTAGACGGATGGGGGAGGAGCGGTACAACTTGCGATCCCATCCTTCTGGCTTTAAGGCAGGCGACGAAATATATCGTCGAAACTTCCGGCAGAGCGATGCCACCCGACATTACAATGCCAAACTAGACAAGAAATTCGTGAAGTGTCGAGTCCTACAAGTAATAAGCCCCACACGATACCTCATCGCGGACATGGCTGGTAAAACCCTGGGAATTTACCATGCAAAAGACCTTCGACGATGAAGTGCAACTATTTCCAGATATGTATGACTTCGAAGTGCAAGCAGACTTCATCTTTCGTGCGGATATCATTGCGCAGAAAATATTTTTTTTTCAAATATTTATATCTGTGGATATAAATATTTGAAAAATAATATTAATTAACCATCCGATACATTTCGAAGCATATCTATCTGGCAATGCCCCCCACAGTTGCCATCAAAACATCGAATAGATAGAAACGTGGAAACTGGGTGGAAGTGTCATTCGTCATATAACCTTCAAAGTGTCATTCTTGATATAACCTTCTATGTACCTGCTCTAGGACCTTCTCCCGAAGATCAACCTCAAAAGCGTGAGATTCGATTGTGGAAAAAAACGAGAAGCTGCACGTAAAGGTCGACGCAAGAAGAAGGAATATATCAACTGCCTGGAAAATCGGATAGCGGTGCTAGAAAACCAAAATAAATCTCTTATTGAAGAGTTGAAAGCAGCCATTACGTTAAAAGGACTTGCAAAAATCGTTTGCCGAGTCACATGCCGCCTTGTAAGATATTGTTCGACGTCATCTTACCGACAAATCGCTGAATCGAATAGACGAAGTCTTTGGATTTTTCAGCGATGCAAACTTGCTCGAGACGGCATTCAAGCCAGATTCACCGTATCGTGAATTAATGGGCAAAATAGTGTCGGATCTCAATGATGCCATGGATAACGGCGACTTATAATAGATTTAAATTATCCTCCATTCTATTCATATGCATGAGATATTGTGATTATGTTAAATTGGTTAAGAAGTCTGCAGTAGACTTATATAATGCTTGCCTTTGTTTCAAGATTAGAAATTAGTAAGGAAGTAAAAGTGTTTTCTTTTTTTTTCTTGTTTTTTCTCGTCAAATAGGGAAAATGGCATTCAAGTATTTAACATATAATTATTGTATGTAGTCATAATTAAGTCTAGATGATCTTCAAATTAGTTGTTTTGTTATTTATTAATCGTTGTTAATTTTTCAATTAGTTTTTAAAACTTGTATCATACACTTGAAGTTAACTATAGAAGATTAGGGAACGAATGGGTTCACACTAAGTTTTGTATATTCTATCACTCCCGAAGTATTATCACGTACTCAATTCTAATTGATATACATCTTATATTGCAAAATAGTGTTGTTAAGATTTTAGCATTGTAGCAGTATTTACCCAATATGAGGCCTTGTCATTAAAAGATCAAGAAACAAACAAACAAATACTAATGTAAATCATATCAAATTTGTTTATAGATTGATATTTTTGTATGATATTGCCCCAATTTTCAAATCAATCATTTTCGAAAAGTATATCTATGTTTAATTCTACAATAAAATATTAAAACTATATCCTGAGGTGTTTGGACACATTTTCTTTACAATTACTATGAAATGTTTCCATACTCATTTATCTCCTGTTTCACGATCATATGCCTGAACATATTCAAATATTTAAACAAATACTATTCAGCATTGGGTGAATACTGTTTCATTTAGAAACTGAAACTAAATTATCATAAAAAGGACCATTAATAATATAGTTTGGTAATTAATTCCAATAGGAAACAAATTATTAATATTAAAATTTACACTTTCTTATAGAGAAAATTTACACAAATAATTTTGATACATGAATTAAAGGAAAATAAAATTTGCAATTGAATCGCTTAAACAAAAAAAAAATTTAAATAACGATTAATTGAGTCGCTGTTCTTTTAATCTAATAGACATTAATTATTGTTTTATTAAATATACTATACTTGAAGCATACCATTACAACGTACAATTTGTAGTGTTTTAGTGCAGCTAGCAAATATATATATAATTATTGTTTTAAACTTTTGAGCGCCATGTAATATAAACAATTTCAAGTTTGTTTTGCAAATTTTACAAAGTTTTAAAAATACACAAACGTAGAGGCTATGTATTAAAAATATAGCAGAACAAATGAAGACTACATACAAAAAAGAAAAGCAACTCCAATTATTATTGTACATTTACATAATACAAAAGTTTTTCACAAAACTTTTGTTAGTTTGCTTTGTATGTATATACTTTTTCTTACGCCTTTTTATACTTTCCTAATCTATAAAAAAAAAAAAAAAATAAATCATTGAAAAAACAATACAACAAAACAAGATTTTAACCAACGTCCAAGTGATCAATATATAACTACTTTGCAAAGAGAATTAAAAAAAAATATAAACGTAGATTTTCAAGCCAAATTGTAAATAGGGAGAAAAAAACAAAAAATGAGAAAAAACTAGAATGTAAGACAAATAAACTAGAATGAAGAAATTGATATGATTCAATAAACAAAAAAAAAAAAACAAAAATTGGACTGAATACACCCATAGGGGGACATGTATCAGCGCAGATTGTAGAAATTTATGATAAAACATATTAATTGCCATTTTTCAATTCTAAGAAATTAAAATATTAAGAAAAATAATATTAATTAAAATGAATTGCTAACCGTAACCACGACTTTCCTTTTCAGTGGTTCTTCTTTTTTCAGCGGGAAAGGAAGTGCAGGGTAGGTATGCCGTCGCGAGGGTAGGGTTTCGAAAAATCCGCTGAGGTCGGTTTCGCGTCGTGCGCGGTACGCGGTACCTTTGTTGTTTTGTCTCTTTATTAGAGTAGTTTTCGTCGGGTTGAGTTAGAGTAGCATACTTTTCGGTACCGCGTCGGAAATTCGGGAACGCGAAATAAAAATTAGCTTTTGGCACTTTTGACTGGATAATGAAGAAATACGGAGTAACGTAGAATAGGTTTCCTCTCCGTATGGTTTTGTTTTTGTAACGCGTTTTGAAAACGGGCGTGTACAGGTGGCTGAAAATATGTAAATGAGCGTAACCCATTCGGAGACCCGCGACCGAAATCCTCCCCGAACTAGCTGGCCGACAAGCAGCCACCGCGTGAATGGGTTACGGTGCACGGATTGCTTGACCGGTTGGTACCATCCGTTGGCACTACTCAGACTTAAAGTCTAGAACTGATGAGAGGTCGGTTCCGCGTTCGGACGTAAAATGTTTAAAATCATTACAAATGGCGCCCAACGTGGGGCCTAAAACATCCTAAGGGGGAAAGAACTTCGCGTTTTCTGACGAGTTGGTCCTTTACGGAGGATGTAAGGTACTTTGGTACTCGAGTCCCACTATCAGGAGCAGTGGAGTTGTGTGATACACTCTAGCAGTCGCTTCACGTCAGTTGTAGCTTCCGCTCTCCTTTGTTTGATTTTGTTTTCGCGACAGAATCCTTCCGATGTGTTGTCCCAGGCTAACCCCTGTAAGGACCTTCTATTTTCTTGATGGAACTGCCAGCCTGATGGGTTTACCTATCTGCATGGACTCTCAAGAAAATAGAAGGCTACCTTGCCTTTATGTCGCGGAAGGATTCTACTTATTTCGTATGCGTGATAGACGAGTGGTATCGGTTCAACGTTCGGTGGCGTATGCTGGAATTGCGGAGCCCGGAATGCTTCCACGCGTCGGGAATTTTGACCGCGTACAAAATCGTTACGGTAGCTCTACCACTTGTCTCGTCGAGTCATGTAACGTAGATTAGAAACGGTTTGTAATGTATGTGGGTATGGGGTTAAATTTCGTAAATCGACCAAAAGCACCCTTTTTCGGCAGATTACCACGCACTCTCATTTCCCGTTGGAGGATTCGACTACTGGAAAGGAAAGTGTGTATTCAAAGAATTTTTTTTCTCTATCTTATAGAAATAGCTCGCCACTATCGGCCACTAATATATATTTCTAAGTTTCCATATATTAAGTTAGTAGTAGGAGTAACCTACCTTGCTGTTTTTTTTTAGGAATACCCATTGGCAACACACCCAGCAAAACTCAAAGATGGCAACGAAGCGGACCCCAGACAACCGTTGGACCAGATCCAAAACGGTCCAACCAGCTAACTGCGGGATCTGCTTCGAGGACGTAGTGGAGGGGTACACAGCGTGCGATTGGATTGTGGACATCTATTCCATCGTGCCTGTGTCCAACAGCTCCTCCTCACGTCCGATCTTTGCCCGTTATGCCGGCGACCCATCGAGCGGACCGCCCTAGACGTCCCGCTCGGAACGCCCGTACCAACGCGTGGGGCAGTTGCGAAAGGAGTTCCAGAGGCCGAACCGCCCCAACCACTGTTAGACCTTCAAGGAGCCGTAGGCGGTGAAGTTCCGGCCGCAGTTGTCGTGTCCGAGGTGACCCCCATGCCTTCCGCCCACTCCATTGACACCCTCGTGGCGTTGATGCGAGATATGTCGGAGAGGATTGGCAACCTGGAGGGAAAGCTCCAGAATCTCCCCATGAGCCAACCACCCAGCCGCGTGAGAACTCCGCTTGGCTGGGAGCCCAATCCCAGTGTGGCTATGCCCCACTCTCGACCATCCGAGCAATGGGCCCCACCTCCAAGGAACTCGGGAATGGATCCCAGAGCTCCCGAATATAGACCACGACACAGCACCGCACCTCCGTTGGTACCTCTAGTCCCCGAGGCAGTTCCGTACAACAGGTCAATCGAGGATGCGATCCCCCCCGGGAACGCATTGACACCTTTTCGAGACCCGACGCCTCGTATCATGGAGAGTTGGCGCCTGAACTTTACGGGTTTCAACGATATGATATCGGCGGACCGGTTCGGGCGTTAGTATCCAGCACCCTGGGAGGTGATTCCTCGGCCTTCCTCCGGCATGCACATCTTTTGTTCAGCGGTGACGCTGCCGACTGGTACTGGAGTTTTAAGGAATCGACGCCACGTCCCACTTGGAACTCTTTCAGTGCAGCCTTCCGCAATCGATTTAAGGATGGCTTCACTGAGAGAGAACTAAGAGAACAATTAAAGAAACGGAAACAAGGCGCTCACGAACCGTTCGACCAATACTACACAAGTATAGTGAGATTGAGCACTCGCTTGCGAACAACCATGCCCGAGGACGAACTGGTAGAAATTATCAGAGAGAATATGCGTTGGGATCTTCAGAACAGCCTTCTGCATTTTCCCATCAACACCATACAGGGATTGCGCCTCCATGCCCGTAGGCAAGAACGATTGGATGAGCGGCGAGGCACCTTCCGTCCACAACCTCGCATAACGGGACCAAATCCCCGAAATCATCATACCGCGGAGTTGATGGCAGCGGACCACCTGCTTGCTGACCCAGTACCAGTACCGAGGAGCGGAGCACCACAGGAGCTTGAGGACCCAGCATTGATTGATCGACCCTCCCTAAAAGCAATTACTAGCCCGACGGTCTGTTGGAACTGCCGACAAACGGGGCATCGGTTCTATGCATGTCCAGCGGAGCCGACGCTTTTCTGTTACCGATGCGGGAAGGCCGACACATACGCACCTGACTGCGCAAATTGCAAAATGCGAAAAAACTTGCCACCGAGTGCCGCGACCACCCGTCGGCACTCCTAAACCCCGGACGAACCAATCCTGACACCATCACTAGCTATGACCAAGCTCCCGACATGACTCCAATTCTGCTGACTCGCACCGCTAAACACAGTTCTCCCGAAGTTCCACAACCGACGCCATCCTTCGCCGAAGCCAACGCGCAGGGAAATGACAGCGAGGCGAAAGTTCCGTGGCATGTCAAACCTTTCCACGTCAGGCTGCGGAATTATTTGGCTACTCGACAGCGCATCTTCCATGAGGAGTTGGCTACAAATGTCCCACCGCGAAGAAAGCGAGCCACGCGTCGGGTGCGGAGCTTCTGGAGAAAAGTCAGGCAGTCGAGGAAGGTGCTGAAGGACATACACTTAGACGAATTATTGAGGGATGACGTTCGGCCATATGCGTCAGTACACCTCCTGCAAAAACGAGTGTCAGGATTAGTCGATACGGGAGCCAGCGTGAATTGCATATCCGCCGATTTTGCAGGGGAGGTACTGGCAATGCACGCGGATCAAATTCACCATTTTACCTCCTGGTTAAGCACGGCGGACGGAACTCGTCACTCTGTTGTGGGAAAAATTATGACGGATGTCACCTTTAAAGGAGTAACTAAACCTCTGGAATTTTACATCATACCTCAATTAACCCAGAATCTTTATCTAGGAGTGGATTTCGTTCGAAAATTTAACTTGGCCCCGGCACTGTTTTCCGGTACGACCCTGGAGTCCGTCACCACAGTTCCTGACCAATCTCAAACCACTCGCTTATTACGACATACACTGGATGTAAATCAGCAACTGCGACTTGACTCGGCTATATCGGCTTTTCCATCGCATGAGAAGGAAGGTCTCGGGCGGACTGCACTGGTGTTCCACACTATAGATGTGGGGGATGCTAAACCCATAAAACAGAGACATTTTGCCATATCTCCGGCGAAGGAAAAGTCGTTATATGCCGAAGTGGATCGAATGCTAGCATTAGGCGTAATCGAAGAATCACAGAGCGCGTGGGCTTCCCCAGTCACCTTAGTTGTCAAGCCGAACAAGGTCCGGCTATGCTTAGATGCCAGACGTTTGAACGCCGTCACTGTCAAGGACGCATACCCTCTACCGTTGATTGAAGGCATTTTGAGTCGGTTGCCTAAAGCCCACTTCATCACGAGCTTAGACCTCAAGGACGCCTTCTGGCAAATTCCTTTAGACCCTGGTTCAAAGGAGAAAACAGCCTTCACAGTCCCCGGCCGGCCCCTGTATCAATTCGTGACCATGCCATTCGGATTGTGCAATGCCCCCCAAACAATGACGCGCCTTATGGATAAGGTGATACCACCTCATTTGCGGCACCAAGTTTTCGTTTACTTGGATGATCTGCTGCTTATCACCGAGACCTTTAACGAACACATCGACCTGCTTCAGGAGGTGGCTCTGCACATACGGAGGGCAAGATTAACCATCAACATACAGAAGAGTCAGTTCGTGATGACGGAGGTGAAGTATTTAGGTCACATCATTGGGCATGGCCATATCAAGACCGATCCGGACAAGACTCAAGCGATTGACGTTTTTCCCTTACCCAAGACCACCAAGCAATTACGCCGATTCTTAGGCTTATGCGGATGGTACCAGCGTTTTGTACGTGATTATGCCACAATTACCACTCCTTTGACCGACATGCTGCGTAAGGGACGTAAATTCGTCTGGGAAGAGCCCAGCTTGCGAGCCGTTGAAGAGCTAAAGAAGAGTCTGACTACAGCCCCCGTACTGCACAGCCCGGACTTTGACAAACCGTTCTCAATCCATTGTGACGCGAGTCAACATGGGGTGGGAGCAGTCTTAGTCCAGGTCGCACAAGACGGCGAGGAGAGACCTATAGGCTTCATGTCTCACAAGTTGAACCCAGCCAAGCGAAATTACACGGTCTCCGAGCAGGAATGTCTAGCTGCGGTGCTGGCAGTGAAACGCTTCCGAGCCTATGTGGAGGGACATACCTTTGAAATCGTTACGGATCACGCTTCTCTGAAATGGCTAATGAGCCAGACTGATCTCAACGGCAGATTGGCCAGGTGGGCACTGAAATTACAGGCATTTGACTTCACAATTCGCCACCGAAAAGGAAGCCAGCATGTAGTCCCCGACACCCTATCCAGAATGTTCGCTCCTGAAGGAGCCGAATTGGTCCAGGAGGACGACAGTCCCCAATTGATCGATCTGGACCATCCTGCCTTCAAGTCAGCCAGCTACACCCAACTGATTCACACTGTCCAGAATCAACTGTCCCAGCTTCCTGAACTGCGGTTGACGGATGGATTTATTTATAAGCGGATGGGACACGCATCCGGAGACCCCATACAAGAAGAAGAACAGTGGAAGTTGTGGGTGCCCGAAGAATTAACCACTGATCTTATCAGACGGGCTCATGACCACCCATCAAGTGCGCACGGCGGATACGGTCGTACACTTAGGCGGTTGAAAACCTGTTTCTTTTGGCCTAAGATGGCACAACAGATAAAAGCGTACGTAGCCTCCTGTGAGCTATGCAAGTGCACTAAAGCGCCCAACACCATTCTTCGGCCTCCCATGGGTAAGGTTGAGGTCCCCGAACGCGTGTTCCAGCGCTTGTACATTGATCTTATCGGTCCTTACCCTCGATCTGCTTCTGGTCACACGGGAGCTGTCGTGGTCCTGGACCAGCTCTCTAAATTCCCTATCATAGAACCACTACGTAATATGCACACTGGACCTATACTCAGCTTCTTGGAGAAACGAGTCTTTCACATGTTTGGAGTTCCAGAGAAACTTGTCTCCGACAACGGGGTCCAGTTCACCTCAAGCAAGTTCCGAGACCTAATGTCCAAATACGGCATCATTCACCAACGAACCGCCGTCTATTCACCACAAGCCAACGCCTCCGAACGACTGAACCGTACGCTCATAGCGGCCATTCGCGCCTATGTCCACCCGAATCAGAAGGACTGGGATCGCAAGTTGTCCGCCATCACTAGTGCTCTGCGCTCGTCGTACCACGCCACTACCGGCATTTCGCCGTATTTCGCATTGTTCGGCCAGTACATGATCCGTCATGGAAGCGCTTACCGGCTATTGCGGCAGCTGAAATCGCTAGAGGACCCAATCGTGGTCCTGGAACCGCACGAAAAGCTCCAACTTCTGCGAGCTCATCTGCGGGAGAAGATTGAAGAAAGTAGACGGATGGGGGAGGAGCGGTACAACTTGCGATCCCATCCTTCTGGCTTTAAGGCAGGCGACGAAATATATCGTCGAAACTTCCGGCAGAGCGATGCCACCCGACATTACAATGCCAAACTAGACAAGAAATTCGTGAAGTGTCGAGTCCTACAAGTAATAAGCCCCACACGATACCTCATCGCGGACATGGCTGGTAAAACCCTGGGAATTTACCATGCAAAAGACCTTCGACGATGAAGTGCAACTATTTCCAGATATGTATGACTTCGAAGTGCAAGCAGACTTCATCTTTCGTGCGGATATCATTGCGCAGAAAATATTTTTTTTTCAAATATTTATATCTGTGGATATAAATATTTGAAAAATAATATTAATTAACCATCCGATACATTTCGAAGCATATCTATCTGGCAATGCCCCCCACAGTTGCCATCAAAACATCGAATAGATAGAAACGTGGAAACTGGGTGGAAGTGTCATTCGTCATATAACCTTCAAAGTGTCATTCTTGATATAACCTTCTATGTACCTGCTCTAGGACCTTCTCCCGAAGATCAACCTCAAAAGCGTGAGATTCGATTGTGGAAAAAAACGAGAAGCTGCACGTAAAGGTCGACGCAAGAAGAAGGAATATATCAACTGCCTGGAAAATCGGATAGCGGTGCTAGAAAACCAAAATAAATCTCTTATTGAAGAGTTGAAAGCAGCCATTACGTTAAAAGGACTTGCAAAAATCGTTTGCCGAGTCACATGCCGCCTTGTAAGATATTGTTCGACGTCATCTTACCGACAAATCGCTGAATCGAATAGACGAAGTCTTTGGATTTTTCAGCGATGCAAACTTGCTCGAGACGGCATTCAAGCCAGATTCACCGTATCGTGAATTAATGGGCAAAATAGTGTCGGATCTCAATGATGCCATGGATAACGGCGACTTATAATAGATTTAAATTATCCTCCATTCTATTCATATGCATGAGATATTGTGATTATGTTAAATTGGTTAAGAAGTCTGCAGTAGACTTATATAATGCTTGCCTTTGTTTCAAGATTAGAAATTAGTAAGGAAGTAAAAGTGTTTTCTTTTTTTTTCTTGTTTTTTCTCGTCAAATAGGGAAAATGGCATTCAAGTATTTAACATATAATTATTGTATGTAGTCATAATTAAGTCTAGATGATCTTCAAATTAGTTGTTTTGTTATTTATTAATCGTTGTTAATTTTTCAATTAGTTTTTAAAACTTGTATCATACACTTGAAGTTAACTATAGAAGATTAGGGAACGAATGGGTTCACACTAAGTTTTGTATATTCTATCACTCCCGAAGTATTATCACGTACTCAATTCTAATTGATATACATCTTATATTGCAAAATAGTGTTGTTAAGATTTTAGCATTGTAGCAGTATTTACCCAATATGAGGCCTTGTCATTAAAAGATCAAGAAACAAACAAACAAATACTAATGTAAATCATATCAAATTTGTTTATAGATTGACATTTATTTGATATTGCCCCAATTTTCAAATCAATCATTTTCGAAAAGTATATCTATGTTTAATTCTACAATAAAATATTAAAACTATATCCTGAGGTGTTTGGACACATTTTCTTTACAATTACTATGAAATGTTTCCATACTCATTTATCTCCTGTTTCACGATCATATGCCTGAACATATTCAAATATTTAAACAAATACTATTCAGCATTGGGTGAATACTGTTTCATTTAGAAACTGAAACTAAATTATCATAAAAAGGACCATTAATAATATAGTTTGGTAATTAATTCCAATAGGAAACAAATTATTAATATTAAAATTTACACTTTCGTATAGAGAAAATTTACACAAATAATTTTGATACATGAATTAAAGGAAAATAAAATTTGCAATTGAATCGCTTAAACAAAAAAAAAAAAATTTAAATAACGATTAATTGAGTCGCTGTTCTTTTAATCTAATAGACATTAATTATTGTTTTATTAAATATACTATACTTGAAGCATACCATTACAACGTACAATTTGTAGTGTTTTAGTGCAGCTAGCAAATATATATATAATTATTGTTTTAAACTTTTGAGCGCCATGTAATATAAACAATTTCAAGTTTGTTTTGCAAATTTTACAAATTTTTGAAAAATACACAAACGTAGAGGCTATGTATTAAAAATATAGCAGAACAAATGAAGACTACATACAAAAAAGAAAAGCAACTCCAATTATTATTGTACATTTACATAATACAAAAGTTTTTCACAAAACTTTTGTTAGTTTGCTTTGTATGTATATACTTTTTCTTACGCCTTTTTATACTTTCCTAATCTATAAAAAAAAAAAAAAAATAAATCATTGAAAAAACAATACAACAAAACAAGATTATAACCAACGTCCAAGTGATCAATATATAACTACTTTTCAAAGAGAATTAAAAAAAAATATAAACGTAGATTTTCAAGCCAATTGTAAATAGGGAGAAAAAAACAAAAATGAGAAAAAACTAGAATGTAAGAAAAATAAACTAGAATGAAGAAATGATATGATTCAATAAACAAAAAAAAAAAAACAAAAATTGGACTGAATACACCCATAGGGGGACATGTATCAGCGCAGATTGTAGAAATTATGATAAAACATATTAATTGCCATTATTTCAATTCTAAGAAATTAAAAATTAAGAAAAATAATATTAATTAAAATGAATATGCTAACCGTAACCCGGTAGGTATGCCACCGCGAGGGTAGGGTTTCGAAAAATCCGCTGAGGTCGGTTTCGCGTCGTGCGCGGTACGCGGTACCTTTGTTGTTTTGTCGCTTTATGAGAGTAGTTTTCGTTGGGTTGAGTTAGAGTAGCATACTTTTCGGTACCGCGTCGGAAATTCGGGAACGCGAAATAAAAATTAGCTTTTGGCACTTTTGACTGGATAATGAAGAAATACGGAGTAACGTAGAATAGGTTTCCTCTCCGTATGGTTTTGTTTTTGTAACGCGTTTTGAAAACGGGCGTGTACAGGTGACTGAAAATATGTAAATGAGCGTAATCCATTCGGAGACCCGCGACCGAAATCCTCTCCGAACTAGCTGGCCGACAAGCAGCCACCGCGTGAATGGGTTACGGTGCACGGATTGGTTGACCGGTTGGTACCATCCGTTGGCACTACTCAGACTTAACGTCTAGAACCGATGAGAGGTCGGTTCCGCGTTCGGACGTTAAAATGTTTAAAATCATTACAAGTAGAATAAATTGAAACTATTCTCTCTAAGCGTGGTAGTCGCAATCTCCCGTGTGTGTATTGTGTGATGACCACATCGAAACCACCTTCTAACATTTTTCTTCTTGAACAATTTTTCGAAATTATTGATGCATCTCAATTGAGTAGCCAGCCACGTATAAAATATTTTCATGAGCAATTTGCAGCTATCGGAACTATCCGAAAACCAGATCTATGCGCTCGTACGTTGCAATTAAAAGCTCAGTATAGAGCATGTGATATGAAAGTTCAGAGTGATCAATGAAATAAATTTAGCACAGATGAGCGCTTGCGGGAGAAAATTAAGCTGAATATTTGCAAAAATCTATTAAATAGGCCTAAGTAGAATAGATTCGAATGATTCTCTTAATTTTAATCGTGGTGGTTGCCATCATCCGTGTGTGTCTATAGCACTTGATCTGCCAACACTTTAATAAGATCGTTGAATGCTAATTGCTAAAGGGCTACAACCACGCCTTGGCAGCACTTTGCTAAAAGTATTAAATGTTAGTTGATATTTAAGTTGATTTATAAGATAGGAAAGTTATACAAAATCCAAAAAACATTTTTGTGTTTTACTTATTTAAATTTGAAAATAAATCTCAAATTAACCTAGCTCGAAGTAAAAATTATCGAAGTTGTAATGAAGAACATTCAGGTCAAGCAATTGTAAACATTATGAGCAATTACAAAAAAAAATTTTGCAAGTAAATAAGAGAAATGAAGGGTGGTAGGGAATGGAAATATTTAAATAAATGGATGCCCCATCTTTCACTATCACAAGATAAACTGTTGGTTAAAATCTATGTATGTCGGTTGCAACCTAGCGAGGATGCAAGTAATCTAAACCTCCACGAATTAGTCAAAAAAGAAATTAACATTTCTTAATGTAATTAAGAACTTTCGTTGGGTTGATTACAGGGAATAAACTCCTACAGGCTCATTACATAGAATAGGCATTGCTTTTGGTTGTTTCCAAACGGTATTTGAGGAAAACGAGACAATCAAGTTCTATAGATAACTATCTGGATTCTACCTAAGGAAGGTTGTGTATATGGTTGGGTAACAACAATAAATAAGAAAACGATCATGGTCAATAATTTGGAGGACATACTTCTTTACTTTCAAGACGAATGGGGAATTAGAGTTTCATAGGCCATCGTCTGAGTGCGAAAGTGCGTCCTAATAGTTACTTTGGGCAAGAAAAAAGAAGACACTTAGTAAACCTCCTTTGCTTCAGGCGGACAAATTCGCGCTAAGAATTTGTTCTATCGGTTAGTCTGGACTTCCTACAATTTTTGACATCGCTTTCAAAGCATTGCGTATTTGCTTCATCAGAAGTTGAAATCAGTAGACCGTACTCAGCCTATAGTTTTTGATCTTATTTGGGAGTATGTACCAAAATTAGTATGACTCTAAAATGATAGGCTAGGTTGGGCTGAAAATCTTCCAGGAAGGCAATAACGAAGTTACAATCAGCAAGTAAGATTTATATGACAGTTACTCTTTCCAAACAATTGCATGCAATTCTAACATCCTTACAAAATAAAAAACCTTGCGTGCCTGAAGAGCTACTAAAATAGGAGTAGCTTATTCAACTGCACTTCATATTGCTTGAAACAGTTATACACAAGAGAAAACTCAGAAGCAGGATCCGGGGATGATCAAATATATCAGAACGCGAGTGATAAATTGCACTTATTGATTTGGTCATGCCAAATATTATAGGAGCAGGCAATTAAAATGCTTGTAATCGGAAAAAATGTTGGAAAGATTGATTGTAAGGAATGCCTTGCTGCTAACTCGTCAACTTTTATTTTAGTAGGGGTCATTCAGGTTTTACTCTAAAACTTCTATCACAGTTGACAGGAGGAAATACACATTTTAAAACAATAGCATGGAACACCTGCTGTACATCGAAGATTTCACCGTTCTCCTCAATGTAACTATCAGTAGTAATATGCATTTGGTTATCACTTACCGTCTACTAAATCCAGACATCAAAATTTAGATTTTGCTGCAGGATGCAAATCTAAAAATACAACTGCTTATCATCCTCGACTACCAATTTAATAACAGATATGTTGGACTCAGTGACATGATAGGTTACGAGTGACATCTGTAGATTGATTACACTTCACAAGCACAACCATTTCACTCAAAACAATTAGTCTGAGCACCACAAATGTGCACGACCTGTACCAGTACAGGTGCGGCACCTCACATTATCTTTACTAAAAACAAATCCCGCACCATTTAGCTTTTCATTAACATATCAGCAATCAGAAGGTTCCACACATTTTCTCTATTCTAGGGGCGCAAACGATATTATATATGTACGTCGTCTACGGGGATCATCAATTACTTCCCGAGGAACACAATCTCAACCAATTCCAATTCATTCAATGAAAATCATTGAGGTTCTGCTACCTCAATGCTGAAAAGAACAAAAAGAATAGCTGATATAAATAAACAAGGAAAGTACAAATAATTTATCCCTAGAAATGAATTTGACAGGAGTAGGCGAAAGCTCAAAAAGGGCAATGAGCAAAAAGATGAAAATGGAAATGCGAAGACAGACAGCTAATGCCACATAGACACATAGATGGCGTTACTAGAATTTTTTTCCATATGATGTATAAATTTGACAGCAATTGGATTATTGATTCATGAGTTATAGCATTTTGTGCGAAACAACTTTTGTTATTGAAAAAACTGGAATAAGCGAATTTCGAGTTTTGATGAAGCATTGCTTTTTGATGAAAAAATACAGTGGAAACCAAACAATGGCTTGGTAAACATTATCCGGACTGTGCTCCATTGAGACAGATGGTAGAGACGTGGATTGCTGAATTTAAACATAGCGAACATTTTAACTCCACATTGGGGGAACCCATGTTTCTGGTAGCGCACCTATCGCTGGTAAATGTCTGAGGTAGAATATCTTTAGTGAAAATCCCATCCAAGTACAGAAACGTTTAAAGCTGCTTTGAAAGTGGTTATGAATTTTGATGTATCGGTAAATCCAAGCGAATGAATTATGTAGAATGAAGTATGTTCGCTATGTGACGGCATGCCCGCGATACGTTTTGTGTGAAGACTCACAACCGCGATGTACGGCTAAAGCTAGATTATTTCATTCTTCGCGATTATAGAAGATTGTGAATAAATGTAAATGTTTTCGATTTCGTGTGTCCATTCATAAATTTGGGACGTGTTCATTTTATGAATGAAAGTGCACAACTTTTTTTGTGTGATACAATTAAAGACATATAAAGTAATGGACGCGAAATGAGCTTATTTTCATCCATACGTGAGTGAAGTACTTAAATCTACACTCTCTTCCCTCATAAAGTGTCTTACAATCTTCAGTACTCTATTCTACCGACTTTACTCCGATGTGCGATCGTATAAAAATAAAATGCTTAAATATATTGAAAACTTAAGAAGGTAAGGTAACAATGCAAACAAAAATCATCAGTTAATTTACAACATTGAACATGTACTTTGTTCTCGTTTGCGATCGCTACCACACACGACAGTAAAATGTCTTCTTTGAATTCGACATCGTTCCACACGACGCCCTGGATAATTCATTGATTGCGTGGATTTGGTTTAGGATTGTGTTATTTTTGTGATGTAAAACAATCGCTGTGTAAAGCACTTTGGGCAAGGTTTCATTAGGAATCCCGCCATGTGGCCTAATATATAATTTGCATGACCATTTTGGGAAAAGTCCAATCTTTCATACCTTGAACATGTTCATTGTTTGCCTTGAGCAAGAAGCAGCGCCACAACGCAAAAGCCAAAAATGATTCGTTCCTTCCTCCACCCTTTTCCCGCAATCGCTTGGTACCTTCCAACAGTTGTCGCTGCCTTTGGGGGCTCAACCGGGATATCCTCCGGGGTTTAGATTTGGATTAAACGTCTATTTAAATTGGATTAATTGTCATTTCAATATTTTAAAGACTAATTTTTATCATCTTACATGGCCTTTAAACTGTTGCAATTATAATGAGCAGATGTGTAAATTCGGCGATACGATGCTTTAAGTCGGGTGCGGCACGCTCTAAATTCTCATTAGCGAAATCACACGATGGGAATATGTGTACAACATAAGCGGCTTGATCAATCCCTGTTGTTGGGGTGGCTGCTTCACCAAATCGCTGCGCAATTCACGTTCAACGACCTTCGCCACAGGAGCACATAGCAACTGCGCGACTCACAACCACACTCTGCCGCCATGTGGCTGTCACTTTTTCCTTTTGACATCCCACGACAAAATTGACGTGGGATGTGCAACCGTCACACCCGACATGAGATGCCAAGCCACTCGGTGGCAAGGTGTGTTAGTGAGTCGCCAGCGGCGTCACAAGATTCATTACAGGGCAGTGTCCACGATGCCTACGAGGCATGGGGAGACTGAAGGAAACGCTGCTTGGCCCTAAGATGTTTTTTTTTCTTCTCTCTCAGCGTCGTAGGTCTTTGGCATGGTAGACTCCCAGCTCCCTTCCGGACATGTCCGCAATTAGGTACCGCGTGGGACCTAAAACTTGTAAGACTCGACACTTCACGAAGTTCTTGTCTAGCTTGACAGTGTAGTGCCGGCCTGCTTCACTTTGTCTAAAATTCCGTCGGTAGATTTCGTCGCCTGCCTTGAAGCCAGAAGGATGGGATCGCAGATTGTATCGCTCCTCCCCCACCCGTCTACTGTCTTCAATCCTCTCCCGGATATGTTCTCGTAGAATTTGGAGTTTCTCGTGCGGCTCCAGCACCACTATTGGGTCTTCCAACCCTTTCAACTGTTGCAATAGCCGGTACGAGGTTCCGTGGCAAATCATATGCTGGCCGAACACGGCAAAGTATGGGGAGATGCCTGTGGTGGAGTGGTAAGACGAACGCAGGGCACAGGTGATGGCGGAAATCCTGCGGTCCCAATCCTTCTGATCCGGTTGGACGTAGGCCCGAATGGCGGCTATAAGGGTGCGGTTCAATCGCTCGGACGCATTGGCTTGCGGAGAATAAACGGCAGTCCGCTGATGCGTAATGCCATACTTCTCCATTAATTCTCGGAATCTAGACGAGGTGAACTGAACTCCGTTGTCGAAGACCAGCTTCTCCGGTACTCCAAATATATGGAAAACGCGATTTTCCAGAAAACTGACTATGGGGCCGGTGTGCAGGTTTCGAAGAGGTTCCACCATCGGAAATTTGGACAAGTGGTCCAGGACCACGACAGCTCCCGTGTATCCCGAAGTCGAGCGAGGGTACGGACCGATGAGATCTATATACAGGCGCTGGAACACCCGCTCCGGTAGTTCGAATTTTCCCATCGGGGGCCGAAGAACAGAATTGGGCACTTTTGTGCATTTGCACAGCTCACAAGCGGCTACGTACTTTTCCCTTGCTACGCCATCTTAGGCCAAAAGAAGTAAGTCTTCAACCGCCGAAGCGTACGACCATAACCGCCGTGTGCACTCAATGGGTGGTCATGAGCCCGCTTAATCAATTCGCATGTCAGTTCTTCGAGCACACATAACTTCCACTGTTCCTCTTCTTGAATGGGGTCTCCGGAGGCGTGTTTCGTCCGCTTGTATATAAATCCCTCCATCACCCGTAGTTCTGGCAGCTGTGGCAACTGGTTCTGAATCGTATTCAGCAGCTGGGTATAAGTTGCTGACTTGAAGGCGGAATGGTCCAAGTCGATCCATAGGGGGCTGTCGTCCTCCTGGGCCAACTCGGCTCCTTCAGGGGCGAACATCCTTGATAGTGTGTCCGGTACCACGTGCTGACTTCCTTTGCGGTGTCTTATCGTGAAGTCAAACGCCTGTAATTTCAAGGCCCATCTGGCCAAACGGCCGTGGAGATCAGTTTGGCTCATCAGCCATTTCAGTGACGCATGATCAGTGACGATTTCAAAAGGATGTCCTTCTACATATGCTCGAAAATGTTTCACTGCCAGCACAGCCGCTAGGCATTCCTGCTCCGAGACCGTGTAGTTCCGCTGGGCCTGGTTCAGCTTGAGGGACATGAAGGCTATAGGTCTTTCCTCGCCGTCTTGCGCAACCTGGACTAAGACTGCTCCCACCCCATGTTGACTCGCGTCACAATGGATTGAGAACGGTTTGTCAAAGTCCGGGCTGTGCAGTACGGGGGCTGTAGTCAGACTCTGCTTTAGCTCTTCAAAGGCTCGCAAGCTGGGCTCTTCCCAGACGAACTTACGTCCCTTACGCAGCATGTCGGTCAAAGGAGTGGTAATGGTGGCATAGTCACGTACGAAACGCTGGTACCATCCGCATAAGCCTAGGAATCGGCGTAACTGCTTGGTGGTCTTGGGTAATGGAAAAACGTCAATCGCTTGAGTCTTGTCCGGGTCGGTTTTGATATTGCCATGCCCAATGATGTAACCTAGATACTTCACCTCCGTCATCACGAACTGACTCTCCTGTATGTTGATTGTTAACCCTGCCCTCCGGATGTGTAAAGCCACCTCCTGAAGCAGGTCGATGTGTTCGTTAAAGGTCTCGGTTATAAGCAACAGATCGTCCAAGTACACGAAAACTTGGTGCTGTAAATGAGGTGGTATCACCTTATCCATAAGGCACGTCATGGTTTGAGGGGCATTGTACAATCCGAATGGCATGGTCACGAATTGATACAGGGGCCGACCTGGGACTGTGAAGGCTGTTTTCTCCTTTGAGCCAGGGTCTAAAGGAATTTGCCAGAAGGCGTCCTTGAGGTCTAAGCTCGAGATGAAGTGGGCTTTAGGCAACCGACTCAAAATGCCTTCAATCAACGGTAGAGGGTATGCGTCCTTGACAGTGACGGCGTTCAAGCGTCTGGCATCTAAGCATAGCCGGACCTTGTTCGGCTTGACAACTAAGGTGACTGGGGAAGCCCACGCGCTCTGCGATTCTTCGATCACGCCTAATGTTAGTATTCGACCAACTTCGGCATATAACAACTTTTCCTTCGCCGGAGATATGGCAAAATGTCTCTGTTTTATGGGTTTAGCATCCCCCACATGTAAAGTGTGTAACACCAGTGCCGCCCGCCCGAGACCTTCCTTCTCATGCGATGGAAAAGCCGATATAGCCGAGTCAAGTCGCAGTTGCTGATTCACATCCAGTGTATGTCGTAATAAGTGAGTGGTTTGATTTTGGTCAGGAACTGTGGTGACGGACTCCAGGGTCGTACCGGAAAACAGTGCCGGGGCCAAGTTAAATTTTCGAACGAAATCCACTCCTAGATAAAGATTCTGGGTTAATTTAGGTATGATGTAAAATTCCAGAGGCTTAGTTACTCCCTTAAAGGTGACATCCGTCGTAATTTTTCCCACTACAGAGTGACGAGTTCCGTCTGCCGTGCTTAACCAGGTGGTAAAATGGTGGATTTTGTCCGCGTGCCTTGCCAGTACCTCCCCTGCAAAATCGGCTGATATGCAATTCACACTGGCTTCCGTATCGACTAAACCTGACAATCGTTTTTGCAGGAGTTGTACTCACGCATATGGTCGAACGTCATCCCTCAATAATTCGTCTAAGTGTATGTCCTTCAGCACCTTCCTCGACTGACTGACCCTTCTCCAGAAGCTCCACATCCGACGCGTGGCTCGCTTTCTTCGCGGTGGAACAGTTGTAGCCAACTCCTCATGGAAGATGCGCTGTCGAGTAGCCAAATAATTCCGCAGCCTGACGTGGAAAGGTTTGACATGCCAAGGAACTTTCGCCTCGCTATCATTTCCCTGCGCGTTGGCCTCGACAAAGGATGGCGTCGGTTGTGGAACTTCGGGAGAACTGTGTTTAGCGGTGCGAGTCAGCAGAATTGGAGTCATGTCGGGGGCTTGGTCATAGCTAGTGATGGGATCAGGATTGGTTCGTGCGGGGTTTAGGAGTGCCGACGGGTGGTCGCGGCACTCGGTGGCAAGTTTTTTCGCAGTTTGCAATTTGCGCAATAAGGTGCGTATGTGTCGGCCTTCCCGCATCGGTAACAGAAAAGCGTCGGTTCCGCTGGACATGCATAGAACCGATGCCCCATTTGTCGGCAGTTCCAATAGACCGTCGGGCTGGTAATTGCTTCAAGGGAGGGTCTATCAATCATTGTTGGATCCTCAAGCTCCTGTGGTGCTCCGCTCCTCGGTACTGGTACTGGATCAGCAAGCAGGTGGTCCGCTGCCATCAACTCCGCGGTGTGATGATTTCGGGGATTTGGTCCCGATATGCGAGGTTGTGGACGGAAGGTACCTCGCCGCTCATCCAATTGTTCTTGCCTACGGGCATGGAGGCGCAATCCCTGTATGGTATTGATGGGAAAATGCAGAAGGCTGTTCTGAAGATCCCAACGCATATTCTCTCTGATAATTTCTACCAGTTCGTCCTCGGGCATGGTTGTTCGCAACCGAGTGCTCAATCTCACTATTTTTGTGTAGTACTGGTCGAACGGTTCGTCAGCGCCTTGCTTCCGTTTCTTCATCTGTTCCCCTAGTTCCTTCTCAGTGAAGCCATCATAAAATCGATTGCGGAAGGCTGCACTGAAAGAGTTCCAAGTGGGACGTGGCGTCGATTCCTTGAAACTCCAGTACCAGTCGGCAGCATCTCCGCTGAACAAAAGATGTGCATGCCGGAGGAAAGCCGAGAAATCACCTCCCAAGGTGCTGGATACTAACGCCTGAATCCGGAAAAGGAACCGGTCCGCTGATATCATATCGTTGAAACCCGTGAAGTTCAGGCGCCAACTCTCCATGATACGAGGCGTTGGGTCTCGGAAAGGTGTCCATGCGTTCCCGGGGGGAATCGCATCCTCGATTGACCTGTTGTAAGGGACTGCCTCGGGGACTGGAGGTACCAACGGAGGTGCGGTGCTGTGTCGTGGTCTATACTCGGGCGCTCTGGGATCCATTCCCGAGTTTCTTGGAGGTAGGGCCCATTGATCAGATGGTCGAGAGTGGGGCATAGCCACATTGGGATTGGGCTCCCAGCCAAGCGGAGTTCTCACGCGGCTGGGTGGTTGACTCATGGGGAGGTTCTGGAACCTTCCCTCCAGGTTGCCAATCCTCTCAGACATATCCCGCATTAACGCCACGAGGGTGTCAATGGAGTGGGTGGAAGGCGCGGGTGTAACCTCGGACGTGACAACTGCAGCCGGAACTTCACCGCCTACGGCTCCTTGAAAGTCCATCAGTGATTGGGGTGGTTCGGCATCTGGAACCCCTTTCGCCACTGCTCCACGCGTTGGGACGGGCGTTCCGAGGGGAACGTCTACGGCGGTCCGATCTATGGGTCGCCGGCATAGCGGGCAAAGCTCGGACGTGAGGAGGAGCTGTTGGACACAGGCACGATGGAAAAGGTGTCCACACTCCAATCGCACGCTGTGTACCCCCTCCACTACGTCTTCGAAGCAGATCCCGCAGTTAGCTGGTTGGACCGTTTTGGAGCTGGTCCAACGCTTGTCTGGGGTCCGCTTAGTCGCCATGTTGATGTGTTTGCTGTGTATGGTTAGTGCTAGTATTATTTAAAAAAAATATAAAATATAATTATTTCTAATATATAAGTGGACAAAACTTACGACTAAATTAGTGGCCGATAGTGGCGAGCTTTTTCGTAACTATATAAGAGGGGGAAAAAAAATGAATCTATTGGTTCAACACTTTCCTTTCCGGCGGTCGACTCCTCCAAAGGGAAACAGAGTGCGTGGTAGTCTGCCGACGAAAGGGTGCTTTCGGTCGATTTAATTAATTTATCCCCTAAACCCACATACATCACAAAAACCGTCTCTAAACTACGTTAAATGACTCGACGAGACAAGTGGTAGAGCTACCGTAACAGCTTAGTACGCGGTCAAAATTCCCGACGCGTGGAAGCATTCCGGGCTTCGCCACTCCAGCATACGCCACCGAACGTTGAACCGAAACCACTCATCTATCACGCATACGAAATAAGTAGAATCCTTCCGCGACATAAAGGCAAGGTAGCCTTCTATTTTCTTTAGAGTCCAGGCCGGCAGGAGAAACCCCATCTGGCTGACAGTTCCATCAAGAAAATAGAAGGTCCTTACAGGGGTTAACCTGGGACAACACATCGGAAGGATTCTGTCGCGAAAAAAAAATCAAACAAAAGAGAGCGGAAGTTACAACTCACGTGAAGCGACTGCTAGTGTGTATCACACAACTCCACTGCTCCTGTTTGTGAGGCTCGAGTACCAGAGTACCTTACATCCTCCGTAAAGGACCAACTCGTCAGAAGACGCAAATCGTTTATCCCCTTAGGATGTTTTGGGCCCCACGTTGGGCGCCATTTGTAATGATTTTTATATTTTCTTGCGATCGCGGAACCGACCTCTCATCGGTTCTTGACGTTAAGTCTGAGTAGTGCCAACAGATGGTACCAACCGGTCAACCAATCCGTGCACCGTAACCCATTCACGCGGTGGCTGCTTGTCGGCCAGCTAGATCGGAGAGGATTTCGGTCGCGGGTCTCCGAATGGGTTACGCTCAATTACAATATTCAGCCACCAGTACACGCCCGTTTTCAAAACGCGTTACAAAAGCAAAACCATACGGAGAGGAAACCTATTCTACGTTACTCCGTATTTCTTCATTAACCAGTCAAAAGCACAAAATCTAATTTTTATTTCGCGTTCCCGAATTTCCGACGCGGTACCGAAAAGTATGCTACACTAACTCAACCCGACGAAAACTACGTTAAAGAAAACTCAAAGTCAACTAAGGTACCGCGTACCGCGCGCGACGCGAAACCGACCTCAGCGGATTTTCTCAAACCCTACCCTCGTGACGGCATACTTACCCTGCACCTCATTTCCCGCTGAAAGGCAGAACTACTGGAAAGGAAAGTCGTGTTTTAATTAGCAATTCATGATTTTATTAATATAATAATAGATACATAGCTAAAGTTAAATCTTTAAATGCCTTTTTTTTTTTAACTGTAAGGCCCTAACGCGGTTATATCTATCGTCTACGATTCTAGCGTTCAATTTCAACACCGTCGAGTCGTACAGATCTCCGAATTTACTGTAACTAAATTAATAATAAAGCCCAGGATGTGATATATATATATATATATATTTTTTTTTTCTACAGATTTCGAATTATGCTATAAAAGTCTTACTAAACAGTTCCACATCTATCGCCTTTAGTTTGCGTA
This sequence comes from Odontomyia ornata, assembly GCA_963969285.1. Classification (NCBI taxonomy): domain Eukaryota; kingdom Metazoa; phylum Arthropoda; class Insecta; order Diptera; family Stratiomyidae; genus Odontomyia; species Odontomyia ornata. The sequence goes on from OZ017743.1 coordinate 48,444,125, forward strand.
GGTTTACCAACACTTTTCTACTATTGAAAAAAAACCTTAAATTGCATTTTAACTGGTAATCGAAAATATATCTGTACATACAACACATGTGTGTATCTGTATTATGGGACTCCCATTATCGCTGCCCTTACTCTACGAATAATTATCGAGCGGAAATTCTCGTTTCGAGTAGTTAGATAAAGAAAATAGACTGCAAAATTAACTAAAACGAAACCTTGTGCAACCTAACAATTTAAAGTTCCTTGACACTAACGGAACTCTGCTGGTTATTGTTTCCCTACTGCTAATACCTCACCATAGTCGTTACTGATGATGCGCTTTCTGCACCTGCAAGTCTACTCAAAAGTTCAGTTTATCGCAACTTAAGTCTGCAATGAGTTAAATAGTCCAACATTGGAAGCTAACATTAAGTTAATAAAGCATGTTAACTGCAGCTACTAACTACCTATAAGAATAACAACTTTTTGGAGGAATGAGTATTACTAGTTAATCTCTTTTATTTCATTTTTACTTTACTCTTAGAGACCTATTATGTCCTAAGTTATGCTTTCCATACAAATTCATTTCAAATGCAGCTAAGGAACGACCCTCCTTTTTTTTTAAATATACATGTTGCATGTACAGAAATATAATAAAAGAAATAAATTAAAAGTGGGAGCGCTTTGATTTTGTATCTCTCAACAGGGTTGGTGGATACTCTTGTTAAGATCAAGGAATTTTCTCGAGACCTATACAGAATCAAAACTAAAAGTTAATTTGAACGTTAATCATTGAAAATTGACTCGTATATTTTAATAATTTACCAGCCTCTTATTTAATTCTTTGGAATGCGATTACGAAGGCTTCGTCACTAAAATATTCATTTGAATAAGATTTCGCAAATTAGCGCAGCGAAAGTCTTGAACGCCTTCGTCACGATAACTTTTATGCCAGGTACGTAACCAGAACAATACAAATTCACTACAGACCTTGGAAATTCTTTGATATTCACTTAAACAGGAGTACCCAACCCCAGGGACACTGCTGAATAAACCTTTCTTTATTTAAATTACCCCAAATGTGTTGAGAAGACTCGATTACTTCAGTCTCATTAATTTCGAATATATTAGAAGATAGTTAACACATAAATCTACACTCTCTTCCCTCATAAGGTGTCTTACAATCTTCAGCACTCTATTCTACCGACTTTACTCCGATGTACGATCGTATAAAAATAAAATGCTTAAATATATTGAAAACTTAAAAAGGTAAGGTAACATTGCAAACAAAAATCATCAGTTAATTTACAACATTGAACACGTACTTTGTTCTCGTTTGCGATTGCTACCACACACGTCAGTAAAATGTCTCCTTTGAATTCGACATCGTTCCACACGACGCCCTGGATAATTCATTGATTGCGTGGATTTGGTTTAGGATTGTGTTATTTTTGTGATGTAAAACAATCGCTGTGTAAAGCACTTTGGGCAAGGTTTCATTAGGAATCCCGCCATGTGGCCTAATATATAATTTGCATGACCATTTTGGGAAAAGTCCAATCTTTCATACCTTGAACATGTTCATTGTTTGCCTTGAGCAAGAAGCAGCGCCACAACGCAAAAGCCAAAAATGATTCGTTCCTTCCTCCACCCTTTTCCCGCAATCGCTTGGTACCTTCCAACAGTTGTCGCTGCCTTTGGGGGCTCAACCGGGATATCCTCCGGGGTTTAGATTTGGATTAAACGTCTATTTAAATTGGATTAATTGTCATTTCAATATTTTAAAGACTAATTTTTATCATCTTACATGGCCTTTAAACTGTTGCAATTATAATGAGCAGATGTGTAAATTCGGCGATACGATGCTTTAAGTCGGGTGCGGCACGCTCTAAATTCTCATTAGCGAAATCACACGATGGGAATATGTGTACAACATAAGCGGCTTGATCAATCCCTGTTGTTGGGGTGGCTGCTTCACCAAATCGCTGCGCAATTCACGTTCAACGACCTTCGCCACACGAGTACATAGCAACCGCGCGACTCACAACCACACTCTGCCGCCATGTGGCTGTCACTTTTTCCTTTTGACATCCCACGACAAAATTGACGTGGGATGTGCAACCGTCACACCCGACATGAGATGCCAAGCCACTCGGTGGCAAGGTGTGTTAGTGAGTCGCCAGCGGCGTCACAAGATTCATTACAGGGCAGTGTCCACGATGCCTACGAGGCATGGGGAGACTGAAGGAAACGCTGCTTGGCCCTAAGATGTTTTTTTTTCTTCTCTCTCAGCGTCGTAGGTCTTTGGCATGGTAGACTCCCAGCTCCCTTCCGGACATGTCCGCAATGAGGTACCGCGTGGGACCTAAAACTTGTAAGACCCGACACTTCACCAACTTCTTGTCTAGCTTGACAGTGTAGTGCCGGCCTGCTTCACTTTGTCTAAAATTCCGTCGGTAGATTTCGTCGCCTGCCTTGAAGCCAGAAGGATGGGATCGCAGATTGTATCGCTCCTCCCCCACCCATATACTGTCTTCAATCCTCTCCCGGATATGTTCTCGTAGAGTTTGGAGTTTCTCGTGCGGCTCCAGCACCACTATTGGGTCTTCCAACCCTTTCAACTGTTGCAATAGCCGGTACGAGGTTCCGTGGCAAATCATATGCTGGCCGAACACGGCAAAGTATGGGGAGATGCCTGTGGTGGAGTGGTAAGACGAACGCAGGGCACAGGTGATGGCGGAAATCCTGCGGTCCCAATCCTTCTGATCCGGTTGGACGTAGGCCCGAATGGCGGCTATAAGGGTGCGGTTCAATCGCTCGGACGCATTGGCTTGCGGAGAATAAACGGCAGTCCGCTGATGCGTAATGCCATACTTCTCCATTAATTCTTGGAATCTAGACGAGGTGAACTGAACTCCGTTGTCGGAGACCAGCTTCTCCGGTACTCCAAATATATGGAAAACGCGATTTTCCAGAAAACTGACTATGGGGCCGGTGTGCAGGTTTCGAAGAGGTTCCACCATCGGAAATTTGGACAAGTGGTCCAGGACCACGACAGCTCCCGTGTATCCCGAAGTCGAGCGAGGGTACGGACCGATGAGATCTATATACAGGCGCTGGAACACCCGCTCCGGTAGTTCGAATTTTCCCATCGGGGGCCGAAGAACAGAATTGGGCGCTTTCGTGCATTTGCACAGCTCACAAGCGGCTACGTACTTTTTCACTTGCTGCGCCATCTTAGGCCAAAAGAAGTAAGTCTTCAGCCGCCGAAGCGTACGACCATAACCGCCGTGTGCACTCAATGGGTGGTCATGAGCCCGCTTAATCAATTCGCATGTCAGTTCTTCGAGCACCCATAACTTCCACTGTTCCTCTTCTTGAATGGGGTCTCCGGAGGCGTGTTTCGTCCGCTTGTATATAAATTCCTCCGTCACCCGTAGTTCTGGCAGCTGTGGCGACTGGTTCTGAATCGTATTCAGCAGCTGGGTATAACATGCTGACTTGAAGGCGGAATGGTCCAAGTCGATCCATAGGGGGCTGTCGTCCTCCTGGGCCAACTCGGCTCCTTCAGGGGCGAACATCCTTGATAGTGTGTCCAGTACCACGTGCTGACTTCCTTTGCGGTGTCTTATCATGAAGTCAAACGCCTGTAATTTCAAGGCCCATCTGGCCAAACGGCCGTGGAGATCAGTTCGGCTCATCAGCCATTTCAGTGACGCATGATCAGTGACGATTTCAAAAGAATGTCCTTCTACATATGCTCGAATACGTTTCACTGCCAGCACAGCCGCTAGGCATTCCTGCTCCGAGACCGTGTAGTTCCGCTGGGCCTGGTTCAGCTTGTGGGACATGAAGGCTATAGGTCTTTCCTCGCCGTCTTGCGCAACCTGGACTAAGACTGCTCCCACCCCATGTTGACCCGCGTCACAATGGATTGAGAACGGTTTGTCAAAGTCCGGGCTGTGCAGTACGGGGGCTGTAGTCAGACTCTGCTTTAGCTCTTCAAAGGCTCGCAAGCTGGGCTCTTCCCAGACGAACTTACGTCCCTTACGCAGCATGTCGGTCAAAGGAGTGGTAATGGTGGCATAGTCACGTACGAAACGCTGGTACCATCCGCATAAGCCTAGGAATCGGCGTAACTGCTTTGTGGTCTTGGGTAATGGAAAAACGTCAATCGCTTGAGTCTTGTCCGGGTCGGTTTTGATATTGCCATGCCCAATGATGTGACCTAGATACTTCACCTCCGTCATCACGAACTGACTCTCCTGTATGTTGATTGTTAACCCTGCCCTCCGGATGTGTAAAGCCACCTCCTGAAGCAGGTCGATGTGTTCGTTAAAGGTCTCGGTTATAAGCAACAGATCGTCCAAGTACACGAAAACTTGGTGCTGTAAATGAGGTGGTATCACCTTATCCATAAGGCGCGTCATGGTTTGAGGGGCATTGCACAACCCGAATGGCATGGTCACGAATTGATACAGGGGCCGACCTGGGACTGTGAAGGCTGTTTTCTCCTTTGAGCCAGGGTCTAAAGGAATTTGCCAGAAGGCGTCCTTGAGGTCTAAGCTCGTGATGAAGTGGGCTTTAGGCAACCGACTCAAAATGCCTTCAATCAACGGTAGAGGGTATGCGTCCTTGACAGTGACGGCGTTCAAGCGTCTGGCATCTAAGCATAGCCGGACCTTGTTCGGCTTGACAACTAAGGTGACTGGGGAAGCCCACGCGCTCTGCGATTCTTCGATCACGCCTAATGTTAGCATTCGATCAACTTCGGCATATAACAACTTTTCCTTCGCCGGAGATATGGCAAAATGTCTCTGTTTTATGGGTTTAGCATCCCCCACATGTAAAGTGTGTAACACCAGTGCCGTCCGCCCGAGACCTTCCTTCTCATGCGATGGAAAAGCCGATATAGCCGAGTCAAGTCACAGTTGCTGATTCACATCCAGTGTATGTCGTAATAATGTTCTTCAGCACCTTCCTCGACTGCCTGACCCTTCTCCAGAAGCTCCGCATCCGACGCGTGGCTCGCTTTCTTCGCGGTGGAATAGTTGTAGCCAACTCCTCATGGAAGATGCACTGTCGAGTAGCCAAATAATTCCGCAGCCTGACGTGGAAAGGTTTGACATGCCAAGGAACTTTCGCCTCGCTATCATTTCCCTGCGCATTGGCCTCGACAAAGGATGGCGTCGGTTGTGGAACTTCGGGAGAACTGTGTTTGGCGGTGCGAGTCAGCAGAATTGGAGTCATGTCGGGGGCTTGGTCATAGCTAGTGATGGGATCAGGATTGGTTCGTCCGGGGTTTAGGAGTGCCGACGGGTGGTCGCGGCACTCGGTGGCAAGTTTTTTCGCAGTTTGCAATTTGCGCAATCAGGTGCGTATATGTGGGCCTTCCCGCATCGGTAACAGAAAAGCGTCGGTTCCGCTGGACATGAATAGAACCGATGCCCCGTTTGTCGGCAGTTTCAACCAACCGTCGGGCTGGTAATTGCTTCAAGGGAGGGTCTATCAATCATTGTTGGATCCTCAAGCTCCTGTGGTGCTCCGCTCCTCGGCACTGGTACTGGATCAGCAAGTAGGTGGTCCGCTGGCATCAACTCCGCGGTGTGGTGATTTCGGGGATTTGGTCCCGATATGCGAGGTTGTGGACGGAAGGTACCTCGCCGCTCATCCAATTGTTCTTGCCTACGGGCATGGAGGCGCAATCCCTGTATGGTATTGATGGGAAAATGCAGAAGGCTGTTCTGAAGATCCCAACGCATATTCTTTCTGATAATTTCTACCAGTTCGTCCTCGGGCATGGTTGTTCGCAACCGAGTGCTCAATCTCACTATACTTGTGTAGTACTGGTCGAACGGTTCGTCAGCGCCTTGTTTCCGTTTCTTCATCTGTTCCCCTAGTTCCTTCTCAGTGAAGCCATCATAAAATCGATTGCGGAAGGCTGCACTGAAAGAGTTCCAAGTGGGACGTGGCGTCGATTCCTTAAAACTCCAGTACCAGTCGGCAGCATTTCCGCTGAACAAAAGATGTGCATGCCGGAGGAAAGCCGAGAAATCACCTCCCAAGGTGCTGGATACTAACGCCTGAATCCGGAAAAGGAACCGGTCTGCTGATATCATATCGTTGAAACCCGTGAAGTTCAGGCGCCAACTCTCCATGATACGAGGCGTTGGGTCTCGGAAAGGTGTCCATGCGTTCCCGGGGGGAATCGCATCCTCGATTGACCTGTTGTAAGGGACTGCCTCGGGGACTGGAGGTACCAACGGAGGTGCGGTGCTGTGTCGTGGTCTATACTCGGGCGCTCTGGGATCCATTCCCGAGTTTCTTGGAGGTAGGGCCCATTGATCAGATGGTCGAGAGTGGGGCATAGCCACACTGGGATTGGGCTCCCAGCCAAGCGGAGTTCTCACGCGGCTGGGTGGTTGACTCATGGGGAGGTTCTGGAACCTTCCCTCCAGGTTGCCAATCCTCTCAGACATATCCCGCATTAACGCCACGAGGGTGTCAATGGAGTGGGTGGAAAGCGCGGGTGTAACCTCGGACGTGACAACTGCAGCCGGAACTTCACCGCCTATGGCTCCTTGAAAGTCCATCAGTGATTGGGGCGGTTCGGCATCTGGAACCCCTTTCGCCACTGCTCCACGCGTTGGGACGGGCGTTCCGAGGGGGACGTCTACGGCGGTCCGATCTATGGGTCGCCGGCATAGTGGGCAAAGCTCGGACGTGAGGAGGAGCTGTTGGACACAGGCACGATCGAAAAGGTGTCCACACTCCAATCGCACGCTGTGTACCCCCTCCACTACGTCTTCGAAGCAGATCCCGCAGTTAGCTGGTTGGACCGTTTTGGAGCTGGTCCAACGCTTGTCTGGGGTCCGCTTAGTCGCCATGTTGATGTGTTTGCTGTGTATGGTTAGTGCTAGTATTATTTAAAAAAAATATAAAATATAATTATTTCTAATATATAAGTGGACAAAGCTTACGACTAAATTAGTGGCCGATAGTGGCGAGCTATTTCGTAACTATATAAGAGGGGAAAAAAAATGAATCTATTGGTTCAAAACTTTCCTTTCCAGCAGTCGACTCCTCCAAAGGGAAACGAGAGTGCGTGCCGACGAAAGGGTGCTTTCGGTCCATTTAATTAATTTATCCCCTAAACCCACATACATCACAAAAACCGTCTCTAATCTACGTTAAATGACTCGACGAGACAAGTGGTAGAGCTACCGTAACAGCTTAGTACGCGGTCAAAATTCCCGACGCGTGGAAGCATTCCGGGCTTCGCCACTCCAGCATACGCCACCGAATGTTGAACCGATACTACTCGTCTATCACGCATACGAAATAAGTAGAATCCTTCCGCGACATAAAGGCAAGGTAGCCTTCTATTTTCTTTAGAGTCCAGGCCGGCAGGAGAAACCCCATCTGGCTGACAGTTCCATCAAGAAAATAGAAGGTCCTTACAGGGGTTAACCTGGGACAACACATCGGAAGGATTCTGTCGCGAAAAAAAAATCAAACAAAAGAGAGCGGAAGTTACAACTCACGTGAAGCGACTGCTAGTGTGTATCACACAACTCCACTGCTCCTGTTTGTGAGGCTCGAGTACCAGAGTACCTTACATCCTCCGTAAAGGACCAACTCGTCAGAAGACGCGAATCGTTTATCCCCTTAGGATGTTTTGGGCCCCACGTTGGGCGCCATTTGTAATGATTTTTATATTTTCTTGCGATCGCGGAACCGACCTCTCATCGGTTCTTGACGTTAAGTCTGAGTAGTGCCAACAGATGGTACCAACCGGTCAACCAATCCGTGCACCGTAACCCATTCACGCGGTGGCTGCTTGTCGGCCAGCTAGATCGGAGAGGATTTCGGTCGCGGGTCTCCGAATAGGTTACGCTCAATTACAATGTTCAGCCACCAGTACACGCCCGTTTTCAAAACGCGTTACAAAAGCAAAACCATACGGAGAGGAAACCTATTCTACGTTACTCCGTATTTCTTCATTAACCAGTCAAAAGCACAAAATCTAATTTTTATTTCGCGTTCCCGAATTTCCGACGCGGTACCGAAAAGTATGCTACACTAACTCAACCCGACGAAAACTACGTTAAAGAAAACTCAAAGTCAACTAAGGTACCGCGTACCGCACGCGACGCGAAACCGACCTCAGCGGATTTTCTCAAACCCTACCCTCGCGACGGCATACTTACCCTGCACCTCATTTCCCGCTGAAAGGCAGAACTACTGGAAAGGAAAGTCGTGTTTTAATAAGCAATTCATGATTTTATTAATATAATAATAGATACATAACTAAAGTTAAATCTTTAAATGCCTTTTTTTTTTAACTGTGAGGCCCTAACGCAGTTATATCTATCGTCTACGATTCTAGCGTTCAATTTCAACACCGTCGAGTCGTACAGATCTCCGAATTTACTGTAACTAAATTAATAATAAAGCACAGGATGTGATATATATATATATATATTTTTTTTTTTTACAGATTTCGAATTATGCTATAAAAGTCTTACTAAACAGTTCCACGTCTATCGCCTTTAGTTTGCGTAGGTTTACCAACACTTTTCTACTATTGAAAAAAAACCTTAAATTGCATTTTAACTGGTAATCGAAAATATATCTGTACATACAACACATGTGTGTATCTGTATTATGGGACTCCCATTATCGCTGCCCTTACTCTACGAATAATTATCGAGCGGAAATTCTCGTTTCGAGTAGTTAGATAAAGAAAATAGACTGCAAAATTAACTAAAACGAAACCTTGTGCAACCTAACAATTTAAAGTTCTCTGACACTAACGGAACTCTGCTGGTTATTGTTTCCCTACTGCTAATACCTCACCATAGTCGTTACTGATGATGCGCTTTCTGCACCTGCAAGTCTACTCAAAAGTTCAGTTTATCGCAACTTAAGTCTGCAATGAGTTAAATAGTCCAACATTGGAAGCTAACATTAAGTTAATAAAGCATGTTAACTGCAGCTACTAACTACCTATAAGAATAACAACTTTTTGGAGGAATGAGTATTACTAGTTAATCTCTTTTATTTCATTTTTACTTTACTCTTAGAGACCTATTATGTCCTAAGTTATGCTTTCCATACAAATTCATTTCAAATGCAGCTAAGGAACGACCCTCCTTTTTTTTTAAATATACATGTTGCATGTACAGAAATATAATAAAAGAAATAAATTAAAAGTGGGAACGCTTTGATTTTGTATCTCTCAACAGGGTTGGTGGATACTCTTGTTTGGATCAAGGAATTTTCTCGAGGCCTATACAGAATCAAAACTAAAAGTTAATTTGAACGTTAATCATTGAAAATTGACTCGTATATTTTAATAATTTACCAGCCTCTTATTTAATTCTTTGGAATGCGATTACGAAGGCTTCGTCACTAAAATATTCATTTGAATAAGATTTCGCAAATTAGCGCAGCGAAAGTCTTGAACGCCTTCGTCACGATAACTTTTATGCCAGGTACGTAACCAGAACAATACAAATTCACTACAGACCTTGGAAATTCTTTGATATTCACTTAAACAGGAGTACCCAACCCCAGGGACACTGCTGAATATAAACCTTTCCTTATTTAAATTACCCCAAATGTGTTGAGAAGACTCGATTACTTCAGTCTCATTAATTTCGAATATATTAGAAGATAGTTAACACATAAATCTACACTCTCTTCCCTCATAAAGTGTGTTACAATCTTCAACACTCTATTCTACCGACTTTGCTCCGATGTACGATCGTATAAAAATAAAATGCTTAAATATATTGAAAACTTAAAAAGGTAAGGTAACAATGCAAACAAAAATCATCAGTTAATTTACAACATTGAACATGTACTTTGTTCTCGTTTGCGATTGCTACCACACACGTCAGTAAAATGTCTCCTTTGAATTCGACATCGTTCCACACGACGCCCTGGATAATTCATTGATTGCGTGGATTTGGTTTAGGATTGTGTTATTTTTGTGATGTAAAACAATCGCTGGGTCAAGCAGTTTGGGCAAGGTTTCATTAGGAATCCCGCCATGTGGCCTAATATATAATTTGCATGACCATTTTGGGAAAAGTCCAATCTTTCATACCTTGAACATGTCCATTGTTTGCCTTGAGCAAGAAGCAGTGCCACAACGCAAAAATGATTCGTTCCTTCCTCCACCCTTTTCCCGCAATCGCTTGGTACCTTCCAACAGTTGTCGCTGCCTTTGGGGGCTCAACCGGGATATCCTCCGGGGTTTAGATTTGGATTAAACGTCTATTTAAATTGGATTAATTGTCATTTCAATATTTTAAAGACTAATTTTTATCATCTTACATGGCCTTTAAACTGTTGCAATTATAATGAGCAGATGTGTAAATTCGGTGATACGATGCTTTAAGTCGGGTGCGGCACGCTCTAAATTCTCATTAGCGAAATCACACGATGGGAATATGTGTACAACATAAGCGGCTTGATCAATCCCTGTTGTTGGGGTGGCTGCTTCACCAAATCGCTGCGCAATTCACGTTCAACGACCTTCGCCACATGAGTACATAGCAACCGCGCGACTCACAACCACACTCTGCCGCCATGTGGCTGTCACTTTTTCCTTTCGACATCCCACGACAAAATTGACGTGGGATGTGCAACCGTCACACCCGACATGAGATGCCAAGCCACTCGGTGGCAAGGTGTGTTAGTGAGTCGCCAGCGGCGTCACAAGATTCATTACAGGGCAGTGTCCACGATGCCTACGAGGCATGGGGAGACTGAAGGAAACGCTGCTTGGCCCTAAGATGTTTTTTTTTCTTCTCTCTCAGCGTCGTAGGTCTTTGGCATGGTAGACTCCCAGCTCCCTTCCGGACATGTCCGCGATGAGGTACCGCGTAGGACCTAAAACTTGTAAGACTCGACACTTCACGAACTTCTTGTCTAGCTTGACAGTGTAGTGCCGGCCTGCTTCACTTTGTCTAAAACTCCGTCGGTAGATTTCGTCACCTGCCTTGAAGCCAGAAGGATGGGATCGCAGATTGTATCGCTCCTCCCCCACCCGTCTACTGTCTTCAATCCTCTCCCGGATATGTTCTCGTAGAATTTGGAGTTTCTCGTGCGGCTCCAGCACCACTATTGGGTCTTCCAACCCTTTCAACTGTTGCAATAGCCGGTACGAGGTTCCGTGGCAAATCATATGCTGGCCGAACACGGCAAAGTATGGGGAGATGCCTGTGGTGGAGTGGTAAGACGAACGCAGGGCACAGGTGATGGCGGAAATCCTGCGGTCCCAATCCTTTTGATCCGGTTGGACGTAGGCCCGAATGGCGGCTATAAGGGTGCGGTTTAATCGCTCGGACGCATTGGCTTGCGGAGAATAAATGGCAGTCCGCTGATGCGTAATGCCATACTGCTCCATTAATTCTCGGAACCTAGACGAGGTGAACTGAACTCCGTTGTCGGAGACCAGCTTCTCCGGTACTCCAAATATATGGAAAACGCGATTTTCCAGAAAACTGACTATGGGGCCGGTGTGCAGGTTTCGAAGAGGTTCCACAATCGGAAATTTGGACAAGTGGTCCAGGACCACGACAGCTCCCGTGTATCCCGAAGTCGAGCGAGGGTACGGACCGATGAGATCTATATACAGGCGCTGGAACACCCGCTCCGGTAGTTCGAATTTTCCCATCGGGGGCCGAAGAACAGAATTGGGCGCTTTCGTGCATTTGCACAGCTCACAAGCGGCTACGTACTTTTTCACTTGCTGCGCCATCTTAGGCCAAAAGAAGTAAGTCTTCAGCCGCCGAAGCGTACGACCATAACCGCCGTGTGCACTCAATGGGTGGTCATGAGCCCGCTTAATCAATTCGCATGTCAGTTCTTCGAGCACCCATAACTTCCACTGTTCCTCTTCTTGAATGGGGTCTCCGGAGGCGTGTTTCGTCCGCTTGTATATAAATTCCTCCGTCACCCGTAGTTCTGGCAGCTGTGGCGACTGGTTCTGAATCGTATTCAGCAGCTGGGTATAACATGCTGACTTGAAGGCGGAATGGTCCAAGTCGATCCATAGGGGGCTGTCGTCCTCCTGGGCCAACTCGGCTCCTTCAGGGGCGAACATCCTTGATAGTGTGTCCAGTACCACGTGCTGACTTCCTTTGCGGTGTCTTATCGTGAAGTCAAATGCCTGTAATTTCAAGGCCCATCTGGCCAAACGGCCGTGGAGATCAGTTTGGCTCATCAGCCATTTCAGTGACGCATGATCAGTGACGATTTCAAAAGGATGTCCTTCTACATATGCTCGAAAACGTTTCACTGCCAGCACAGCTGCTAGGCATTCCTGCTCCGAGACCGTGTAGCTCCGCTGGGCCTGGTTCTGCTTGTGGGACATGAAGGCTATAGGTCTTTCCTCGCCGTCTTGCGCAACCTGGACTAAGACTACTCCCACCCCATGTTGACTCGCGTCACAATGGATTGAGAACGGTTTGTCAAAGTCCGGGCTGTGCAGTACGGGGGCTGTAGTCAGACTCTGCTTTAGCTCTTCAAAGGCTCGCAAGCTGGGCTCTTCCCAGACGAACTTACGTCCCTTACGCAGCATGTCGGTCAAAGGAGTGGTAATGGTGGCATAGTCACGTACGAAACGCTGGTACCATCCGCATAAGCCTAGGAATCGGCGTAACTGCTTGGTGGTCTTGGGTAATGGAAAAACGTCAATCGCTTGAGTCTTGTCCGGGTCGGTTTTGATATTGCCATGCCCAATGATGTGACCTAGATACTTCACCTCCATCATCACGAACTGACTCTTCTGTATGTTGATTGTTAACCCTGCCCTCCAGATGTGTAAAGCCACCTCCTGAAGCAGGTCGATGTGTTCGGTAAGGGTATCGGTTATAAGCAACAGATCGTCCAAGTACACGAAAACTTGGTGCCGTAAATGAGGTGGTATCACCTTATCCATAAGGCGCGTCATGGTTTGAGGGGCATTGCACAATCCAAATGGCATGGTCACAAATTGATACAGGGGCCGACCTGGGACTGTGAAGGCTGTTTTCTCCTTTGAGCCAGGGTCTAAAGGAATTTGCCAGAAGGCGTCCTTGAGGTCTAAGCTCGTGATGAAGTGGGCTTTAGGCAACCGACTCAAAATGCCTTCAATCAACGGTAGAGGGTATGCGTCCTTGACAGTGACGGCGTTCAAGCGTCTGGCATCCAAGCATAGCCGGACCTTGTTCGGCTTGACAACTAAGGTGACTGGGGAAGCCCACGCGCTCTGCGATTCTTCGATCACGCCTAATGTTAGCATTCGATCAACTTCGGCATATAACAACTTTTCCTTCGCCGGAGATATGGCAAAATGTCTCTGTTTTATGGGTTTAGCATCCCCCACATGTAAAGTGTGTAACACCAGTGCCGTCCGCCCGAGACCTTCCTTCTCATGCGATGGAAAAGCCGATATAGCCGAGTCAAGTCACAGTTGCTGATTCACATCCAGTGTATGTCGTAATAATGTTCCTCAGCACCTTCCTCGACTGCCTGACCCTTCTCCAGAAGCTCCGCATCCGACGCGTGGCTCGCTTTCTTCGCGGTGGAACAGTTGTAGGCAACTCCTCATGGAAGATGCGCTGTCGAGTAGCCAAATAATTCCGCAGCCTGACGTGGAAAGGTTTGACATGCCAAGGAACTTTCGCCTCGCTATCATTTCCCTGCGCGTTGGCCTCGACAAAGGATGACGTCGGTTGTGGAACTTCGGGAGAACTGTGTTTGGCGGTGCGAGTCAGCAGAATTGGAGTCATGTCGGGGGCTTGGTCATAGCTAGTGATGGGATCAGGATTGGTTCGTCCGGGGTTTAGGAGTGCCGACGGGTGGTCGCGGCACTCGGTGGCAAGTTTTTTCGCAGTTTGCAATTTGCGCAATCAGGTGCGTATATGTGGGCCTTCCCGCATCGGTAACAGAAAAGCGTTGGTTCCGCTGGACATGAATAGAACCGATGCCCCGTTTGTCGGCAGTTCCAACTAACCGTCGGGCTGGTAATTGCTTCAAGGGAGGGTCTATCAATCATTGTTGGATCCTCAAGCTCCTGTGGTGCTCCGCTCCTCGGCACTGGTACTGGATCAGCAAGTAGGTGGTCCGCTGCCATCAACTCCGCGGTGTGATGATTTCGGGGATTTGGTCCCGATATGCGAGGTTGTGGACGGAAGGTACCTCGCCGCTCATCCAATTGTTCTTGCCTACGGGCATGGAGGCGCAATCCCTGTATGGTATTGATGGGAAAATGCAGAAGGCTGTTCTGAAGATCCCAACGCATATTCTTTCTGATAATTTCTACCAGTTCGTCCTCGGGCATGGTTGTTCACAACCGAGTGCTCAATCTCACTATACTTGTGTAGTACTGGTCGAACGGTTCGTGAGCGCCTTGTTTCCGTTTCTTCATCTGTTCCCTTAGTTCTCTCTCAGTGAAGCCATCATAAAATCGATTGCGGAAGGATGCACTGAAAGAGTCCCAAGTGGGACGTGGCGTCGATTCCTTTAAACTCCAGTACCAGTCGGCAGCATCTCCGCTGAACAAAAGATGTGCATGCCGGAGGAAAGCCGAGAAATCACCTCCCAAGGTGCTGGATACTAACGCCTGAATCCGGAAAAGGAACCGGTCCGCTGATATCATATCGTTGAAACCCATGAAGTTCAGGCGCCAACTCTCCATGATACGAGGCGTTGGGTCTCGGAAAGGTGTCCATGCGTTCCCGGGGGGAATCGCATCCTCGATTGACCTGTTGTAAGGGACTGCCTCGGGGACTGGAGGTACCAACGGAGGTGCGGTGCTGTGTCGTGGTCTATACTCGGGCGCTCTGGGATCCATTCCCGAGTTTCTTGGAGGTAGGGCCCATTGATCAGATGGTCGAGAGTGGGGCATAGCCACACTGGGATTGGGCTCCCAGCCAAGCGGAGTTCTCACGCGGCTGGGTGGTTGACTCATGGGGAGGTTCTGGAACCTTCCCTCCAGGTTGCCAATCCTCTCAGACATATCCCGCATTAACGCCACGAGGGTGTCAATGGAGTGGGTGGAAAGCGCGAGTGTAACCTCGGACGCGACAACTGCAGCCGGAACTTCACCGCCTATGGCTCCTTGAAAGTCCATCAGTGATTGGGGTGGTTCGGCATCTGGAACCCCTTTCGCTACTGCTCCACGCGTTGGAACGGGCGTTCCGAGGGGAACGTCTACGGCGGTCCGATCTATGGGTCACCGGCATAGTGGGCAAAGCTCGGACGTGAGGAGGAGCTGTTGGACACAGGCACGATCGAAAAGGTGTCCACACTCCAATCGCACGCTGTGTACCCCCTCCACTGCGTCTTCGAAGCAGATCCCGCAGTTAGCTGGTTGGACCGTTTTGGAGCTGGTCCAACGCTTGTCTGGGGTCCGCTTAGTCGCCATGTTGATGTGTTTGCTGTGTATGGTTAGTGCTAGTATTATTTAAAAAAAATATAAAATATAATTATTTCTAATATATAAGTGGACAAAACTTACGACTAAATTAATGGCCGATAGTGGCGAGCTATTTCGTAACTATATAAGAGGGGAAAAAAAATGAATCTATTGGTTCAACACTTTCCTTTCCAGCAGTCGACTCCTCCAAAGGGAAACGAGAGTGCGTGGTAGTCTGCCGACGAAAGGGTGCTTTCGGTCGATTTAATTAATTTATCCCCTAAACCCACATACATCACAAAAACCGTCTCTAATCTACGTTAAATGACTCGACGAGACAAGTGGTAGAGCTACCGTAACAGCTTAGTACGCGGTCAAAATTCCCGACGCGTGGAAGCATTCCGGGCTTCGCCACTCCAGCATACGCCACCGAACGTTGAACCGATACCACTCGTCTATCACGCATGCGAAATAAGTAGAATCCTTCCGCGACATAAAGGCAAGGTAGCCTTCTATTTTCTTTAGAGTCCAGGCCGGCAGGAGAAACCCCATCTGGCTGACAGTTCCATCAAGAAAATAGAAGGTCCTTACAGGGGTTAACCTGGGACAACACATCGGAAGGATTCTGTCGCGAAAAAAAAAATCAAACAAAAGAGAGCGGAAGTTACAACTCACGTGAAGCGACTGCTAGTGTGTATCACACAACTCCACTGCTCCTGTTTGTGAGGCTCGAGTACCAGAGTACCTTACATCCTCCGTAAAGGACCAACTCGTCAGAAGACGCGAATCGTTTATCCCCTTAGGATGTTTTGGGCCCCACGTTGGGCGCCATTTGTAATGATTTTTATATTTTCTTGCGATCGCGGAACCGACCTCTCATCGGTTCGAGACGTTAAGGCTAAGTAGTGCCAACAGATGGTACCAACCGGTCAACCAACCCGTGCACCGTAACCCATTCACGCGGTGACTGCTTGTCGGCCAGCTAGATCGGAGAGGATTTCGGTCGCGGGTCTCCGAATAGGTTACGCTCAATTACAATATTCAGCCACCAGTACACGCCCGTTTTCAAAACGCGTTACAAAAGCAAAACCATACGGAGAGGAAACCTATTCTACGTTACTCCGTATTTCTTCATTAACCAGTCAAAAGCACAAAATCTAATTTTTATTTCGCGTTCCCGAATTTCCGACGCGGTACCGAAAAGTATGCTACACTAACTCAACCCGACGAAAACTACGTTAAAGAAAACTCAAAGTCAACTTAGGTACCGCGTACCGCGCGCGACGCGAAAACAACCTCAGCGGATTTTCTCAAACCCTACCCTCGCGACGGCATACTTACCCTGCACCTCATTTCCCGCTGAAAGGCAGAACTACTGGAAAGGAAAGTCGTGTTTTAATTAGCAATTCATGATTTTATTAATATAATAATGGATACATAGCTAAAGTTAAATCTTTAAATGCCTTTTTTTTAACTGTAAGGCCCTAACGCGGTTATATTTATCGTCTAAGATTCTAGCGTTCAATTTCAACACCGTCGAGTCGTACAGATCTCCGAATTTACTGTAACTAAATTAATAATAAAGCCCAGGATGTGATATATATATATATATATATATATATATATATATATATATATATATATATATATATATATATATATATATATATATTTTTTTTTACAGATTTCGAATTATGCTATAAAAGTCTTACTAAACAGTTCCACATCTATCGCCTTTAGTTTGCGTAGGTTTACCAACACTTTTCTACTATTGAAAAAAAACCTTAAATTGCATTTTAACTGGTAATCGAAAATATATCTGTACATATAACACATGTGTTTATCTGTATTATGGGACTCCCATTATCGCTGCCCTTACTCTACGAATAATTATCGAGCGGAAATTCTCGTTTCGAGTAGTTAGATAAAGAAAATAGACTGCAAAATTAACTAAAACGAAACCTTGTGCAACCTAACAATTTAAAGTTCCTTGACACTAACGGAACTCTGCTGGTTATTGTTTCCCTACTGCTAATACCTCACCATAGTCGTTACTGATGATGCGCTTTCTGCACCTGCAAGTCTACTCAAAAGTTCAGTTTATCGCAACTTAAGTCTGCAATGAGTTAAATAGTCCAACATTGGAAGCTAACATTAAGTTAATAAAGCATGTTAACTGCAGCTACTAACTACCTATAAGAATAACAACTTTTTGGAGGAATGAGTATTACTAGTTAATCTCTTTTATTTCATTTTTACTTTACTCTTAGAGACCTATTATGTCCTAAGTTATGCTTTCCATACAAATTCATTTCAAATGCAGCTAAGGAACGACCCTCCTTTTTTTTAAATATACATGTTGCATGTACAGAAATATAATAAAAGAAATAAATTAAAAGTGGGAACGCTTTGATTTTGTATCTCTCAACAGGGTTGGTGGATACTCTTGTTTGGATCAAGGAATTTTCTCGAGGCCTATACAGAATCAAAACTAAAAGTTAATTTGAACGTTAATCATTGAAAATTGACTCGTATATTTTAATAATTTACCAGCCTCTTATTTAATTTTTTGGAATGCGATTACGAAGGCTTCGTCACTAAAATATTCATTTGAATAAGATTTCGCAAATTAGCGCAGCGAAAGTCTTGAACGCCTTCGTCACGATAACTTTTATGCCAGGTACGTAACCAGAACAATACAAATTCACTAGAGACCTTGGAAATTCTTTGATATTCACTTAAACAGGAGTACCCAACCCCAGGGACACTGCTGAATATAAACCTTTCTTTATTTAAATTACCCCAAATGTGTTGAGAAGACTCGATTACTTCAGTCTCATTAATTTCGAATATATTAGAAGATAGTTAGCACATAAATCTACACTCTCTTCCCTCATAAAGTGTCTTACAATCTTCAGTACTCTATTCTACCGACTTTACTCCGATGTACGATCGTATAAAAATAAAATGCTTAAATATATTGAAAACTTAAAAAGGTAAGGTAACAATGCAAACAAAAATCATCAGTTAATTTACAACATTGAACATGTACTTTGTTCTCGTTTGCGATCGCTACCACACACGTCAGTAAAATGTCTCCTTTGAATTCGACATCGTTCCACACGACGCCCTGGATAATTCATTGATTGCGTGGATTTGGTTTAGGATTGTGTTATTTTTGTGATGTAAAATAATCGCTGGGTCAAGCACTTTGGGCAAGGTTTCATTAGGAATCCCGCCATGTGGCCTAATATATAATTTGCATGACCATTTTGGGAAAAGTCCAATCTTTCATACCTTGAACATGTCCATTGTTTGCCTTGAGCAAGAAGCAGTGCCACAACGCAAAAATGATTCGTTCCTTCCTCCACCCTTTTCCCGCAATCGCTTGGTACCTTCCAACAGTTGTCGCTGCCTTTGGGGGCTCAACCGGGATATCCTCCGGGGTTTAGATTTGGATTAAACGTCTATTTAAATTGGATTAATTGTCATTTCAATATTTTAAAGACTAATTTTTATCATCTTACATGGCCTTTAAACTGTTGCAATTATAATGAGCAGATGTGTAATTTCGGCGATACGATGCTTTAAGTCGGGTG
The DNA here is from genome assembly GCA_963969285.1 of Odontomyia ornata. NCBI lineage: Eukaryota > Metazoa > Arthropoda > Insecta > Diptera > Stratiomyidae > Odontomyia > Odontomyia ornata. Next base: position 48,463,117 of record OZ017743.1, read on the forward strand.
CGGCACGCTCTAAATTCTCATTAGCGAAATCACACGATGGGAATATGTGTACAACATAAGCGGCTTGATCAATCCCTGTTGTTGGGGTGGCTGCTTCACCAAATCGCTGCGCAATTCACGTTCAACGATCTTCGCCACACGAGTACATAGCAACCGCGCGACTCACAACCACACTCTGCCGCCATGTGGCTGTCACTTTTTCCTTTTGACATCCCACGACAAAATTGACGTGGGATGTGCAACCGTCACACCCGATATGAGATGCCAAGCCACTCGGTGGCAAGGTGTGTTAGTGAGTCGCCACCGGCGTCACAAGATTCATAACACATACTATTCTCATAACATACAACCAAAACGATATTGGAATTGAAACATCAACAATTTGCACTAGAGTGAAGGGGGCATAAACTACAATGATATGCTGAAGATATTGCATTGCTATATAAATTGTGCAATAAACATTAAAAAAGATGTGAGAGGACTTATTATAAATTTGTATGTTCCCAATGCAGAAATAGTGCAGCTGAATAAACCAAGGTTAAGTTAACTTGAAAATTGTTCAAAATGCTATGGAATTCATAAATATATCAAGCCATTTATCAGATGTGCTGTAAATTTTATGAAAATTTATTTATATATAACAAAAAAAGTAGCATTACTCAATAAATTATTTCTTTTAGAAAGAAACACAGTCTTTTTATTTTAACATCTGATCTAACACTGCTCAAGCAATTAAATACCTATAAAAACGAAGCATAATGATCTATACATTCCTATCATATCCAAAATTTCCAAATATGAAACACAACTCTACCATTCAAAAATTTCTAGCGATGGACAAAAAAAAAACTCCGCATGAGTTCATTCGACTCAACTGTACATCTGCTAATCAAATTACCAGCAGATAAACACCTCCTGATCATCTCTTAACATCCTATAATGACTCGCGACCATCCTTATCAAGAACACTCCATAACATATGCTACTTGTCTATTCATGATACGATGAGAACGATCTAAAAATAGCATACCATAAACTCACATGCTACCACACATCGTTATCTATACCGAACTATCTTACATAAACATTAGCCTAAGTGATCTATAGTAGCATTGTGCCAACTCAAAACATACCCTATATGTTGAAAACTTATTAGATCTTCTTCAAACCAATAAAAATTAAGCAGGCATCCAGCAGAAAAAAATTCTGATAAGAAAAAAACTCAATAAGAGTATATTTTACTTATGTGAAAATAATACTTGAATATACCCGAAAATCCCTATGATGATAAATCCAGTATATTTAAAATGTAGTAAATACGTTTTTTACTTAATGCACAAATATTGAAAATGTATATGAATATAGCAGAAGTGGCTTTACGCTTAATAAAAGCACACAATGCATACAAAAAGTATCAAATTGATGGCACCATCCAAGCATGCATCATTTTCCTAAGGAGATAACAAATTAAAAATTATCATACTCAAAACATCAATAATTTTACTCTATATTACACTGACACTCATGAAACTACTTAAACTAAATAATACAGACCCACAATAACAACACCTAATTCAAAGTAAATACAAAAATTTATTCAATCTAGTGCATGCCTATAATGCTAGCATGACTAAAAAATATTTTTCCATGCATTATGGGCATAAACAAAGAATAATATCATAATACCAACAAACCCCTAATGTCAATGACCTACCGCATTCACTTTTTTCTATATTAGGTTCTTCTATCAATGAAAATGCGTCCATATTCCTACTCATCAGGACCACCACGATGATTTCTACATCCATCATACATAAACTCCATAAAAAAGTAGCATTCCAGAAGCCCTAAACCGTAATATCTTTCCTATACAACATCCATAAATAATCTCAAATTTAGAATAGATACCCAAAACATACATGTCAACATAGTGATCTAAAAAATAGACCCAAGCACTTATCAAAAGGGACAAGTCATATGATGTACGAACAAAATTATCACCATTTCATGCACTACAATTAATTTGAAAAAATAACTCGTCTTGGAAGAAATTACTAGAACTTTTGAACAAAACCAATGGGCATCCTATAGTAAAGAAAAAAAACGAATGAATATAGTGCCATACTTCTACATTATAGTAAAATCAGAGAATGAAGTATAGAAACTGCTTTGAGAAGTAAGTGATGATGATGAAGACAAACAATATGCTGCTACAAGCAAACTAAAATTTAATACTATACTTAATATCCAGAACGCATTACAACAAACATTAAGATCTCTTTCACTGCATCCATAGATTTAAGCAATCAACATAGTAGTCTAGCCGAACAAAATACATTGTAGACGATTCTTAAAGTACTATTAACACGAAACCGATAAAAGCAATAATATACAATAGCAATGAGTCACAAAACAAAGAAACGACGTATCCAAGCAAAAAGAAACTGAAAATGATCAATGTAAATAATAATCAGCAAACTAGAACAGGCGCATCTTTGAATGGACATTTATGAAAACACGTCTCAATACCGCGCATCACGTTACCCCCCCCATGGCCAATACAACAAAAAAAACCACCTCAATCAAGCAAAACCATATTGCAATGCAATGTACGCCATGCCACTTCTCTTCCACGCTGTAGATTCCGATGCCCTAAAACTCCCGCCGACAGAGAAGTCTATGCGTACAAAACACTACTCTTAACAAGCAAACTCACTTGCCCATGTCACGCATCCCCGAGGTCAATTTCCATGCCTTACAGCATTCACCGCCGAACAAATCTACACCCCAATCATGATCCTCCAAAAAGCGACGCAGATCATTCCGAATCCTCGACAAGGCCGTCCATACTTAAAGACAGGCACCCTTTGATGAGCAACGCGGAAACTTAACCAAACGGTCACGAGACAAATTTTTACGGCTCATAACATCCGCCTTGGTGGAAACGTGCACCTCAAATTACTTCCTCCAACAAGCAACGCGCATCACATCTACAATACCGTCTATCTTTAACCACAGACATCAAACGAGGAGCAAAACGTACCTTAAGCAAGCACCCACTAAGTAAATTCTCATGCCTTAGAGCATCCATCGAAAGGCAAGCCCGTCGCCCATCCATAATGCAGAGCCACCCGTCTATAGCAGCGCCCTCCATCACCACGCAACTACTCGCGTCATAAAAACTTCCGGCACGCCTAGCATGATCAAGCGAATCGGTCATTTCCAAATGTTCCCTATTCATCCTAAAAATATCTATGAATCCTATACGAGTATACACAGACAAATTTAGACCTCTAACGTATTGATTGAAAATATGGTACTATCCTAGACATGAATCAATTTTTTACTTTGTATGGGAGACTAGGAACCAAACACACTTTATCGGGAAATGGATCTATACTTATCTAAGGCCCATAAATACTCATCCCAGGCGCTCACCTATACCAAACTGATACACGTACCCATATACCTAAGATCCATACCCTCCCCTGGCAATTACCCAAGAGACCGATACCTATCCCCGATTCGCACCTAACTATCCCAGGCACCCACTTATGCCACCCTAAATAGGAACGAAATGAAACAGAACAAACGGACATCCAAGACACACACCCTAGACCACATTTGAAATTTGTATGGAAAATTCGATTTAGAACTGGTGTTCTATACCTACCGATCTCCACTGTGATATCCAAATCTTGCTGTCTTTCAAGTTCTCTAGCACATGTGGCGCCTCCTTAGATATTGAACATCTATTAGGATTATTCGGAAATTTTGACACGCTATTTAAACTATCGAAAATTTTATTCACCTTGAACAAAAATTTGGCCATACTAGTAGCACATCTCTCTTCATCGTCATTACGTTTAAAGCATCCCAATTCAACAGTGGCTGGAATTGCAGCAGATACAGAATTGCTTAAGACTTCCGTTGCTGGTTTTGCCAACATTTTATCGAAGTTGCTTGGGTGTATATGCACGTCCGTGAGTTTATGAAGAGTGGCGATCACGTTATTATCAAATTTACTTAGTTTTTGAATAATTCTCCATGAAACAACTTTACTATCGTAACGGATATCATTTTTCAGAAGAATATTCCTTACACTTTTAAAAAGATGAGGCGTGTCAAAAAAGGTTGTAGTAATCGAGCAGTTAAAGGGTTAAAGAAAAACTCAAGCATAAAATGTCACAGATCAATTGAAACGATCGAACTGGTACGATTGCAGATTGAACTGGAACAATTTCAGATTGAACTAGAACAATTTGCGATCGAACTGGTACGATTTGAGATTGATCTGGTACGATGGAATACTTTTGACAGCGGCAGTTGTCATTGAGTGAGGAAGGAGACTTGACAGATAACCCACGTTTGGGAATTAGTGCCGGTGCTGGTGATAGTTCAGGTAATGATTTCCATAATTTAAATTACACTGACGCTCACATCTACTTTGATACACTCAGTACAGGAACATAGTTGCCCATAATCTGAGCAGTTCGGACCCGCTAAAGCGTTACAGTCATCTCGATGAAGCTGACCCCAACAGTCTCCTTCTGAAGACCCATTACAGTGACAGCAATATCTACTCGAAACATAGCCTGTACGGTACTGGCAGCAAGTCCCAGCATTTGGTGCAAAAATCCAACAATATCTTTAAAAATATTGCCAAAAGCCCATCGTTCCTGAATGCTAACAAAACCAAAGAACATTCGCGGAAGTTAAGCAATTTCTCTCTCAAAGCGCGCAGTGGTCATAGGGAAATCCAATACGGTCTCGGACAACTCCTTGCAGCCAAAAGACAAGTACTTGAGTCTTTATTTCGACGAGAAAACCGCCGAGTCCAAGTCTTTGCTAGCGAACGGTAACGTTAAAACATATCCCGCCTGTCGGCCACGTGTGAAGAGTGATTCGAAAGATGCACGCAGTAGTAGTAGCAGTAGAAGCAAGTACAGCAAAATATTTTAACAGGCTCATCTGTTGTACAAAGCAGAATTCCGAATAAACGGCGGTGTAAGGAACAATCGCTCTTAAAACACGAACGATTTTGCAAAAGGCAGAGTCCAAAAGTGTATTTTAGGTCCAGGAACAGGCTTGCGACTTCTGTGTGCCGGCTCCGTGGATGTTCCATGTTTATATGCGCGACCTGGGGTTCGGACGTGTACTTTGGTGCCGAGGAATTTCTTGAATTGCGAATTAGACATGCGAATGGCGAACCACTGCATAAATTCCTCTCAGTAAGTGCTGCAACAAGTGTTTATTTGCCCACGTCCAGGGAGATGCAAGAAAAGGCGTGTAAAGTGTCAAAAATCAAATTTGATGCCGCCGGGTCAAATGGAAAACGCGAGTGCAAAAGGTCCGCGTCTGAACATTGAACTTGATGCATTGGCGCACGTATTTGGTGGAAGGCGAAGGCGAGCGCAGTTGAAATGTTGAACTGAAAAAGTGCTCGATGCACTGAAAAGGAGTTTTTCTTTTTTCGTCGTCTGGTGTGTGATCGCTGCCGTTCGTCGTCCTCGTTCGCAAGTGGGAAACAATTGCGATCGTGTTTGTGTGTGCGTTCAGGGCGCGCGTGATAGTGGGCGAGTGTGTGTGAGCGCATATTTCCGACGGAAAAGACCGATAAAGCGTGGACGGGAAAATCGGTAACATAAAAATGGAAGTTGTCGTAAAACGAACGAGCGATTAATTTAAATATTTATCGGGCAGAGATAATTAGCCGCTTAACGATTGTCGATTGTTTGTCGACCCCTGCTTCCCTCGCGATTGAACGTTGTTGTATTGGTAGCGAAATTTTTATTTTTGTTTTGGTCGCGCAAGCATTATCGTATCGGGCGCAGCGGCGGGGAACCAAACTTGTTACGAGAGAACGAAGAAAGTGAACGAGGAGACGAAACAACTGACTAAAGGTGAATGCTTGGGTGCTGACAGAACAAGTGAAAACTGAACAGAGCGGGGAACAGTGCAAAGTTTTAATGTATGCTTCACCAAGTTAATCGTCCTTATAAAATATACGCTGCATTGTTTCATCTAAGGAAATAAAATCAATTAAAATGGCCGTAAGAAGTCATCAGTATTTTAGTTGAAGATGGAACAACTATCAAAGTACTATGACCACCGTTTTTCAACAATTGCGAGAAGATCAATCATTTGTTGAGCTTGCTCAACATACTTTCAAAAACTGTTATTAGAGAATCCATGCAAACATCCAACAATTATACTACCCGCAGATATAATCTACAGAGATCTGAAGACTATAATTGATTTTGTATATAGAGGTGAAATAGATGTTACAGAGTCGGAATTACAGGACAATCTGCATCGTCGTCGAGCGCTCGGAGGACCATGCAGGTGAGTACCCTTATATTGTGTCATATATATATATATATATATATATATATATATATATATATATATATATATATATACATATATATATATATATATATATATATATATATATATATATATATATATATATATATATATATATATATATATATATATATATATATATATATTATTTTTTTGCATGTTTTTTTTCCATTTAAAAAAAAGGAATTTATTTAAAAATATCGCAAACCGATTGCGCTGAAATAGAACAAAATAAATTTAAGACACAAAAAAAAGAGTCGCAAAAGCTAATAAAACAAAGACAAAACAAATACATAATTATTTTGTTCAAAAAAACGGTCAAAGAGAAGAAATGGAAACATTGTATTAGAAGTCTGCTATCATATTCTAAACTTCGATGGATAATGTTTATGCTACGGACTGATGTATTTAGTAGATCACTTGAATCGAACACAACAACAATTAATTGACAACAAATTTATTATCCATGAAGCTTTAGTCATATAAGAAATATCAAATATTGTCATATTTTTCCTATATTGCTTTTAAACAATTAGTTTGAAAACATAATTGTGTTGTTCGGAAAGAGAAAAAAATTAAAAAAATGAATTCGGTCTTTCCTTTCTTCCGACTCTAACCGGGTATAGGACCCGGTACGGTGGCAGGCTTCCACCTCAAAACATGAGCCAGTCGTCGGGTACATAGCTAATTCTTCTTTGTTTCAGGTGATGTCGCGGGTTGAGTGGCCCAAGCAGAGTGACTCTTTATGGCATAGCGTTATGCAATCAAATTGTATAGTTCTATGGCATAAATTGGTCACCGGGGTACTCCCCTTCTGATGGGAAAGTTCATGCAATTCAAGTTGTATGAGTTTTCCACTCAGAAGAGGAATACTTGGCCACTGCAACAAAATATATATGGATTTATTCCGGTTGAGTGGGTGCGAAGGGGCTCCATCACCACCCGGTTGCCCCTCTTTCATTTGTGGGCCATGAACTTCGTCGGGTAATGACGAGGTTACCCCAAGTCCGCCTTTCTTCTCAGGTTCCTCTTGTTTTCATAACAAGTACTATCTCCCTCGGTGTAGTTATCTACACTTTTTGCGACTTCGGTCGCCTCTTGATCTACAACCGAATTCGTGAGTGCGAAATTTTTTTGTAGTGGGTCCTCGTGCTGGGAAAATGAACCCGCCCCACGACACTGCAATGCTAGCCTGCCAGCGCATTCACGCGTCTCCAGACGAGGGCGTTCTCGGCAGATATTGTCATCTTCTTCTGCCGAGGCAGCAAAACATCGCTGCAGTCCTTTACGGACCATTTGAAACTTTAAATTCACTACAAGGTCTATATACGTTTACCTTCTACTACAAACTATGGATTTTCAGTAGAAGACCCAAGTACGTTTAAGCAATGTCAATTTACTGCGATCTGATCACAAACCGTTCCTAACGCATCCAAACCAACACTGAGAAACTTTCTTATGATTGTTTTTATAATGGAAACCAGTGAATTTCCATCGGATGAGCCAACAATGCACCCAATTCCTTACTTCCAATTTTTATTTAACACTCGCAACATTAGGAGCAGAGTACTTGATGCTACCTTCTTAATCCGCCCAGCGTTTCCAAAATCACAAAAACCATAAGTAATATCTTCTGCGGAATTATATTCTAGCTCCATTTTTATTGACATCTCATCAAAAACTAAAACCCACCGTCTATCTAAAGTAGACATACCTTCAATTTTTTTCTTAAGCAGGTCTTCTATCGAATCAGCAAAACCAGTTTGAAAATGAAGATTCGAATGCCAGCGAAGAATAGTTCTGACTGATGGAAGACTGAATCCCATATTGAGAAATTCCCTATAAAGGGAAGGGGACTTGTAGTACATTTTCAAGTAAAAAACTTGTTCATTTTTTCTGCAAGGGGCATTAGGTTTGTGGAAAAGCTGGGAACGTATTAAAAGCTGAACCTCTTGGCTTTTATCCTTTTTCCTTTTTTTACACATCCATTTTTTTTCCTTTTCAGCTAATGCTTCAGGGAAGCAAAACAACCTTTTAGAATTGTTTGTTTTCCTCAGTGCTTTTTTTGGGTGACGGTCTGCAGATGGAAACTGAGATGGGTATACATTTTGTGTGCTAGGCCTCGAAGGAAGTCTATAATTCCGGAGATAAGTTTTATCATTTGGATCTTTTCGCACTTCAAGCGGAGGAGACAACCGAGATGACAAGTTATTTAAATTCAAATCGCTTAAAATAGGACGAATGAAGTTTTGTTTGGGCTTTTGTGTAAACTGAATGGGTTCAAGATTATCAAATATGTTTTTCTTTGCAGTTTCCAACTCAAAACTACTCTGAGGATCTACAGCATACTCACTACATGAGCAAACGGTACTAAGAACAGGCCTTGGCAATGCGTTTGCTTCAATATTTTTCTATGGCCATGTTTGTTAATGCAAGAGCTATAAAAATGATTCTCACACAGAAATTGAAATGATTTTCAAAAAGTTTGGATGTAAAATACCTGCATGTTTCAACCAGACCATGGTTTTGAATCCTGAGGTATTCTAAAATAACTCAATTAAGAACCAAACGTATAGCCGTTAAAGCAATTCTCATATGAGCAGTTCATGCTCGAAATGTATGTGTATATCTATTTGTATATGAAAAATGTATGTAAAAAATGCCAAATAGAATGCAATTAAAACCAAAAAAATGATACTTAAGCCTTTCTGTTGATATATTCAGTATACGAGTATTTTCACTATATATTCACTTTAGCTGTTAAAACTTTGTCTTTTTCACTTCTAATTCAAAGAACTGATGGTCCATTTCAATATATCGCATTTGTTCTAAACTTTCTAACGGCAAAATGTATGAAACATTTAACCCCATGAATTTTCCCCACATTTAGACTTTTCTCGATTGTGGAAAGTGATTTCGAAAAGCTATCAAAAATCGTTTGGGCGCTTTATTTTTGATTGTGAGTTGTTAAAAGTTTGCCATAAATAAATCTACCTAAGTGCGTGATCCTTCCAACCAGGGGGCGTGGGTTCGATACCCGGTCTGCGCAGAAATTTTAGTTTTATTTTTCCGTTTTATCAGTTCATTGATTACTTATTTGGACTGCATTTTTATGCTTTTATGGCAACATGGAAGCGCAATCAAATTTTATAAAATATTGTTGCGAATTCCGGCGTACCAACTTCCTCCCATTCGCATTCGCATTCGCCGCCGTAACATCTCCATCTTCCTTTGGGCATGTATACCTTATTCCCTGGTCTTTATTTAATTTTATTAAAATTTTTCCAATTTCCCTATAATTTTTACCTCCCCATCATCACAATCCTACCCTTTTCCTTATTTGCAGCTAAAATAATATAATATATACTAATAATTTCAATTTTCCCATTAACATTATTCCATTCATTAATTCCCACTAACAAAACTTCATTCAATACCTTTTCCCTAACAAAACCTAATTCCTTTCCTTCATACTAACTAATTCTATTCACTATTTCCCACTAACAAATGTTATTTTTTATACTAAAAAAAATTAATTCCAACCCGCTACTAAAAAAATTCAATCTCATACCCAAATGCATCGTTGAAGTTGCTTATAAGATGAATGGGAGATCAACAATCCATGGCACCATTAGCTGCGTCGCGAGTTCTCGACCGGGGGTCTGCTGAAACCCTGGGTTCAAGTTCCTCCGGGCGCGGGGAAGCACTCTTTTTGGGGTATCGGCAAAATCAATAGTTTTCGTAATGTATATGTGACACTTTGCATTCAATCAAGCGATTCTTGGATGATGTAAATTGCCATATATGCGAATCAATGGATACTACTGTGATTTTTGATACGGGAAAAAAGATGTGTGGGTAGCGGCATCGAAGTGTAATGAACTTCGATTACGTTACCCAAAGGCAACAGCGGTAATTGAAAATGAAAAAGAGATTACGGAATCGGATTGGATGGGAGTGAAAAATGCGGGATGAAGTTGTTGGGATGGTGGCAGTGAGTATTTGGCTGGTGAAGAGAAGGGAGTTTTCGATTCGGGATAAAAGTGATTTTTGGGGGCTTTAAAATTGGGAAAAAAGGGAGTTTTTGGGGGTAGAATGTGAATTGAATAGATTTTTGAAGTTTTAGTGACGAAGGAGAAGAGTGGAAGGATTGCAAAAGTGAGGTGAATATTGAATTTTGGGAAGAGAAGGGAGTTGACTTTGTGCGGTGCGAAAAGAACAAAAAAAATTTTATTAATTTGAAGTGCGGGAAAACGAAAATTGTGCGAGAAAAAATAAAAGATTTTGCTGATTTGGATTGCGGGAAGACGAAAATTGTTGTCAGAAGTTTCGGGTTGAAATTCAATGAAAAAAAATAAACACAAAAAATCAGAAGTGAAACGAATGAATTTAGGAAAACATTACTAACTAGAAATTAAAAGTGAAAGGAAAATTTGCCGATAATAGACGGAGTGGAGGAATCAATTAGTGCGGATAAAAGTGGCCGTTACGTTTTTTTGCTGGTTTAGTGATTTTAAATTAGAATTTAATTTTCAGCAACCCCACGCTTCTTATGTTGTATTGCGCCGGGTGCTCGGAGTTCTACGGGGATAGAAGTAAGTATAATTTTGGTTTTTTCTAAATACATTGTCCAGTAGTTCGATTTTTATATTCTCTATAAGCTTGAATTATTCTACTTTTTTATATTATTTCAAATACCAAAAGAGGTTTTTAGTAGTTTTGTTTTAACTGATTTTCTTTTGTTTACTTTGGATTTAGATTATAATTTGTAAATAAAAAACGGCCATGTCAGATCAAACTCATCGTCTTTCATTTCTCAAGGTGACCTTCCCTTTTCTATCCTTTTCCCTTTGTGCTAGTTATTTTATGTAAGGTGGCTCAGCACATGCAGAGGGTGTCCCGGAAGACCCACGACAGGACTGAGCGCAAGCCGGCCTCAGTATGCTACCCCGGGCTACACACCCCTCTGCTAATTCTTAATGTCTGCAACTGCGGTGACTTCCGTGGTTGCAACAAATGGCACCCAAATCTAGGTTGTTTTTAATTATAGTTTAAATTTTTCAATTTTAGATTTGTAGGGCCGAGTACCTGGAGTGCCTAACTTGAATAGTGGTTTGTGCATTCCAGGGAAATTATTTTTTTTTGCTTTGTTAGAAATTGTTGATGATTTGTTTGAATGATGATAATCGCTTGAGTAATAGTTTGAAAAGTTTTAGTTTAGATTTTGATAGTAAGTTATGGAATCTTGGTCACGGGGTTCGCCGCAGTTGCAGTGGCGCCCACCGTGCCGAATTTTGTGTTTACCAGTCTTCACTGGCTATAATAGCAGTATGCTGTGACAGTGTGGATGTTATTTGGGCTTCGCCGAATTTTGAGTCGCTCGTTATATCTCCCTGCACGGGATAGTTGGACTTAGATCGACCACTTTGAATTAGCCAACGCTTTCGGCCTTTCCATCATCTTATGAAGTCCGTAGTGTTTCATAACGGTCTCGTAGTCAGCCCTTTGTGGTGACCATTAGAGTGGAGTCCGCCTACGAGTTCCATGGCTATGCCAGGCACTGTGGCGGTATGTCTGTTTTGTGTCTTGTTAAACTTTTAACCTTCATCCAATTCAATTACCTTTTCTTTTCCCTTTCCATTGATGGGGAGAATCATTTTGAGAAATGATAGCAAAATCACTTTTGACAATTGAATTTAACCATAACACATTTGCACTCATTTCACTTGCTCGTTAATATACATTTTCTTTTATCTCATCATCTCATTGAAAATTTTGGATTTTTATTATTGATTGTTAAATAATTACCGTTAGGTTACTTGTTCAGTTTTAAAGTCATTGGATTTAGGTAGTTTAGTTGTATATTACTAGGGCTTAATTAGCGTTTATGATTTAGATTAGTTTTAGATAAGTGGGTTTATGGTTTTTGTTAGCTTACAATAATTTCTTTTTATTTTAATGATTGAGTTTGGTTTAGTAGTTTTGGGTTTGAGTAATTTTAGGTTGAGTTTGGTTATTGAGTTTAGTTTAGGTTTATTAGTTAGGTTGTGGGTAGGGTTAATTTTCAAGTAGTGTGTATTATAGAGAAGTTTTATTTTTTATTTTAGCTAGTAAGTTTTAAAATTTTAAAATTTTATATATTTATTTACTTGTCGGTCTGTCTGTCTGCTATTTAACTTATTTCTATAGACTCATTTGTTTGTCCGTCTGTAATTTATTGAATTATTTCTTTTATTCAAATTGTCAGTGTTGTCCGTCTGTTCATTGATTTTAATATACTTAAATTATTTAGATGGTCTGTAGATTTTTATTGTTTTTGATAGTCATCATGTTTCCGCACACATGATATGAACACAATAATTTCACTCGCTGTTCATTACGCTCCTCCCAAGATTTGCCAAATCCTCACTCGCACCTCTCGTTCCAAGATGGTGGTCAGATAGTTGAGGCTCATCGAACGGTTATCCCAATTACCAAATGGGGCTTTAAGTTCGATGGAGGCTCCAATGGTTTGGATGCACGCCAATTTTTGTTTCGTGCTAGCACTATGGCTAGAGATTATGACCTTACAGAGCGTGAACTCGTCCGAGACTTTCATGTTCTCCTGCAGGAATATGCCGAAAATTTGTACTGGCAGATACGTGACCTGCATAGAGACTTGAGTTGGACGCAGCTTAAAGTGGAGTTCATGGAACGATCTCGGCTTGATGACGCTCATATTTGGGAAAATATGTTCGCCCACAGCCAGGACTCCAATGAACCATTCATCGAATTTTATGAATCCCTTGAGGCTATGGCTCTTCAACTCAGGACTCCGATTAGGGACACGGATCTGCGAGACCTAGTTTTCAAAAATATGAGTTTCAGGTTGCAGGATCACTTAGCTGGGCATGAGTTCTCGACCACCCGTGAGCTTGTCTGGAGGTGTCGTCAAATTGAGGACACTTGGCGTGAGCTGGAGATCAAGTATGGTCAGCCTTATGAGCTTAATTCGATGAGACCGCCTGATCAGTTACCGGTTGGTTTGGAATAACCGACCATGCCAGTCTTAAATGGCTGATGCAGCAGTTGGACCTTTCTGGTCGGTTGGCTCGCTAGAGTCTGAAATTACAAGGGTTCAATTTCCAAATTGAACACCGGAAAGGTGCCCTTAACGTTGTACCGGATGCGTTATCAAGATCTTGCTCGCAGGACGAGCGGGTGGCCTCGCTCATTGCTTACCTCCCGGAGCACAAACATATTGATGGTTTGATCCCTCAGTCTGCGTTTCAGGAGCCCAAGTACGAACATCTCAAGGAGCAAATCCTGAAGCAACCTGATAAGTTTCAGAATTTGCACTTTGCTGATGGCCGAGTGTACATCAGTACTGGTTCACCTGTAATGCTGACTTCAGATATTCCCCGAACAAAATTATGGGTTCCTGAGGTTCACCAACAGGCTCTTATAGTACGAGCTCATAATGATCCCCGGGGCTCTCATTGTGGAATTCGTAAGACAGCGCAAATCTTACAAAGATATTACTGTTGGCCTCGTTTGTGTCAAGATGTTATTCAGCACATCCAGAGCTGTTCAACATGCAAACAGGTTAAGCCTTCGAGTTCCACTTTGAGACCTCCTATGGGCGCATCACGAGACTCGGCGAGACCTATGCAGCGCCTGTTTGTGGACTTCATGGGTCCATACCCTCGTTCAAAATCCGGGAATACTCAATTGTTTGTGGTCCTGGACCATTATAGCAGGTGCATATGGCTCAAGCCCATGGCTAAAGCCACTGCGGAATCAGTCGTGCGATACTTGGAGTGCGAAATCTATTTGACCTTCAGAGTTCCCGAATGGCTTTACTCGGGCAATGGTGTGCAGTTCGTCTCCAAGGTATTCGCTAAGCTTATGAGCGACTATGGGGTGCAGCACTGCTCCACTCCATATCATTCACCGCAAGCGAATGCCTCGGAGAGGTCAAACCAGTCGACATTGAACACCATCAGAGCCTACATAGGGTCCGATCATAGCAGGTGGGACGAGAATCTTCCGGAATCGTGTTATGCCTTCCGCAAGGTGATTCATGAATCCACAGGATTTTCGCCCTACTTCCTCATGTTCGCGTACCACCCTATCCAGCATGGCACTGAGTACGCCCTCCTTAGGAGCTGGAACGCTTTTGAGGATGGAGAAGTACAGCTAAGTGCGAACAGTGATCGTCTGCGAGCCGTACAAGACCGTGCCCGAGCTAAGCTGAAAGAAGCCTATCAGAAGGGAGCTCAAAGTTACAACCTTCGGGCTCGCCCCCGTGAGCTACTCCAGGGTCAGAAAGTTTTCGTGCGAAATTTCGCATTGATCAATGCAGCCGATCGTTTTGCGGCTAAATTCGCTCCACGATTTGTTCCTGCAGTGGTTCGCCGCCGTACTGGGCAAGTTACTTATGAACTTGAGGATGAATCCGGTAAGCTGCTTGGGACTTTTAACGCTAAGGACACCCGATCCGATTCATAACTACCCCTTCTGACCTCCTTTGTTTGCCCGGCTGAATGAGACGCTCAGGGTCTGGGTCGTCCCCACGATTCTTGCGAATTCCTCCCATTCGCAATTCAAATCGCCACCGTAACATCTCTATCTTCCTTTGGGTATTTATACATTTTTCCCTGGTCTTTATTTCATTTTATTAAATTTTTCCAATTTCCCTATAAGTTTTACCTCCCGATCATATATACTAATAATTTCAATTTTCCCACTAACGACATTCCATTCATTAATTCCTACTAAAAAAACTTCATTCAATACCGTGAGATGAATGGAAGATCGACAATCCATGGCACAATTAGCTGCGTCGCGAGTTCTCGACCGGGGGTCTGCTGAAACCCTGGGTTCAAGTTCTTCCGGGCGCGTTTTCGTAATGTATATGTGACACTTTGCATTCAATCAAGCGATTCTTGGATGATGTAAATTGCCATATATGCAAATCAATGGATACTACTGTGATTTTCGATACGGGAAAAAAGATGTGTGGGTAGCGACATCGAAGTGTAATGAACTTCGATTACGTTACCCAAAGGCAACAGCGGTAATTGAAAATAAAAAAGAGATTACGGAATCGGATTGGATGGGAGTGAAAACTGCGTGATGAAGTTGTTGGGATGGTGGCAGTGAGTATTTGGCTGGTGAAGAGAAGGGAGTTTTCGATTCGGGATAAAAGTGCTTTTTGGGGGTTTTAAAATTGGGAAAAAAGGGAGTTTTTGGGGGTAGAATGTGAATGGGAATTGAATAGATTTTTTGAAGTTTTAGTGACGAAGGAGAAGAGTGGAAGGATTGCAAAAGTGAGGTGAATATTGGATTTTGGGAAGAGAAGGGATTTGACTTTGTGCGGTGTGAAAAGAACAAAAAAAATTTTATTAATTTGAAGTGCGGGAAAACGAAAATTGTGCGAGAAAAAATAAAAGATTTCGCTGATTTGGATTGCGGGAAGACGAAAATTGTTGTCAGAAGTTTCGGGTTGAAATTCAGTGAAAAAAAATAATTAAAAAAAAAACAGGAGTGAAACGAATGAATTTAGGAAAACATTACTAACTAGAAATTAAAAGTGAAAGGAAAATTTGCCGATAGTAGACGGAGTGGAGGAATCAATTAGTGCGGATAAAAGTGGCCGTTACGTTGTTTTGCTGGTTTAGTGATTTTAAATTAGAATTTAATTTTCAGCAACCCCACGCTTCTTGTGTTGCATTGCACCAGGCGCTCGGAGTTCTACGGGGAAAGAAGTGAGTACAATTTTGATTTTGTCTTTTTTTTTTCTAAATACATTGTCCAGTAGTTCGATTTTTATATTCTCTATAAGCTTGAATTATTCTAGTTTTTTATATTATTTCAAATATCAAAAGGGGTTTTTAGCAGTTTTGTTTTAACTGATTTTCTTTTGTTTACTTTGGATTTAGATTATAATTTGTAAATAAAAAACGGCCATGTCAGATCAAACTCATCATCTTTCATTTCTCAAGGTGACCTTCCCTTTTCCATCCTTTTCCCTTTGTGCTAGTTGTTTTATGTAAGGTGGCTCAGCACGTGCAGAGGGTGTCCCGGAAGATCCACTACACGACTGAGCGCTAGCTGGCCTCAGTATGCTACCCCGGGCTACACACCCCTCTGCTAATTCTTAATGTCTGCAACTGCGGTGACTTCCGTGGTTGCAACAAATGGCACCCAAATCTAGGTTGTTTTTAATTATAGTTTAAGTTTTTCAATTTTAGATTTGTTGGGCCGAGTACCTGGAGTGCCTAACTTGAAAAGTGGTTTGTGCATTCCAGGGAAATTGTTGATGATTTGTTTGAATGATGATAATTGCTTGAGTAATATAGTTCGAAAAGTTTTAGTTTACATTTTGATAGTCAATTATGGAATCTTGGTCACGGGGTTTGCCGCAGTTGCAGTGGCACCCACCGTGCTGAATTTTGTGTTTACCAGTCTTCACTGGCTATAATAGCAGTATGCTGTGACAGTGTGGATGTTAGTTGGGGTTCGCCGAATTTTGAGTCGCTCGTTATATCTCCCTGCGCGGGATAGTTGGACTTAGATCCAACACTTTGAAATAGCCAACGCTTTCGGCCTTTCCATCCTCTATCTGGTGGTAGCTTTGGGATTTGTGCGGCTCTTGTCGGAGCCATTATGAAGTTCGTAGTGTTTCATAACGGTCTCGTAGTCAGCCCTTTGTGGTGACCATTAGAGTGGAGTCCGTCTACGAATTCCATGGCTATGCCAGGCACTGTGGCGGTATGTCTGTTTTGTGTCTTGTTAAACTTTTAACCTTTATCCAATTCAATTACCTTTTCTTTTCCCTTTCCATTAATGGGGAGAATCATTTTGAGAAATGATAGCAAAATCACTTTTGACAATTGAATTTAATCATAACACATTTGCACTCATTTCACTTGCTCGTTAATATACATTTTCTTTTATCTCATCATCTCATTGAAAATTTTGGATTTTTATTACCGTTAGGTTACTTGTTCAATTTTAAAGTCATTGGATTTTGGTAGTTTAGTTGTATATTACTAGGGCTTAATTAGCGTTTATGATTTAGATTAGTTTTAGATAAGTGGGTTTATGGTTTTGATTGAGTTTGGTTGAGTAGTTTTGGGTTTGAGTAATTTTAGGTTGAGTTTGGTTATTGAGTTTAGTTTAGGTTTATTAGTTAGGTTGTGGGTAGGGTTAATTTTCAAGTAGTGTGTATTATAGAGAAGTTTTATTTTTTATTTTAGCTAGTAAGTTTTAAAATTTTAAAATTTTATATATTTATTTACTTGTCGGTCTGTCTGTCTGCTATTTAACTTATTTTTATAGACTCGATTGTTTGTCCGTCTGTAATTTATTAAATTATTTCTTTTATTCAAATTGTCAGTGTTGTCCGTCTGTTCATTGATTTTAATATACTTAAATTATTTAGATGGTCTGTAGATTTTTATTGTTTTTGATAGTGATCATGTTTCCGCACACACGATATGAACACAATAATTTCACTCGCTGTTCATTACGCTCCTCCCAAGATTTGCCAAATCCTCACTCGCAGCTCTCGTTCCAAGATGGTGGTCAGATAGTTGAGACTCATCGAACGGTTATCCCAATTACCAAATGGGGTTTTAAGTTCGATGGAGGCTCCAATGATTTGGATGCACGCCAATTTTTGTTTCGTGCTAGCATTATGGCTAGAGATTATGATCTCACAGAGCGTGAACTCGTCCGAGACTTTCATGTTCTCCTGCAGGAATATGCCGAAAATTGGTACTGGCAGATACGTGACCTGCATAGAGACTTGAGTTGGACGCAGCTTAAAGTGGAGTTCATGGAACGATCTCGGCTTGATGACGCTCATATTTGGGAAAATATGTTCGCCCGCAGCCAGGACTCCAATGATTCATTCATCGAATTTTATGAATCCCTTGAGGCTATGGCCCTTCAACTCAGGACTCCGATTAGGGACACGGATCTGCGAGACCTAGTTTTCAAAAATATGAGTTTCATGTTGCAGGATCACTTAGCGGGGCATAAGTTCTCGACCACCCGAGAGCTTGTCTGGAGGTGTCGTTGAATTGAGGACACTTGGCGTGAGGTGGAGATCAAGTATGGTCGACCTCCAGTTCAGCCTTATGAGGTTAATTCGATGAGACCGCCTGATCAGTTACCGGTTGGTTTGGAATCTTGTCTGCCAATGACCTCCATCCTAGTGGAACGAGAGATTTTTTTCATTATGATACCGACGTGCGTCATCATGAGTCCCCAGCATCATTTAACAGTGCTAACACCTCAAGCAGATTACCAGACTACGTCAAAAGTAATGGAAAGGCAGGCGATGATCGTGAATCACCCGCTAGTTTTAGAGCACGACCTTTTCGGGATCGCTTTCGGAGATCCTGGAGATATTTCTTCGCTAGGCGTCTCTTGAAACGTGCCTGCGTGGAGTCAATTGTTGCAACTCCTGGTGACAATAGGCCCTATGCAGAGATTTCCGTCAAGGGTCGCAAATTGATGGGCTTGCTTGATAGCGGAGCCAGTGTTAGTATCCTTGGAGCTGGAGCCTTGGACCTGCTGTCAGACTTGGGTTTGCATATGCATACCATGCATGCTCATGTTCAGACTGCATCAGGGCACAAGGATCTAGTTCTATTATACGTCACCACATTGGTGCGATTTAACAACACCACCAAATTAATGAGATTCTTGGTTGTTCCTTCCTTGACACACGCAGTGTATCTGGGAATTGACTTCTGGGATCTCTTCAAAATAGCACCAATCCAGGTCAACGCTATCGAAGCAGCCTTGGAGCCTCAAAGCCCTGAATTCCATCTTTTGTCTCCAAAAGATCAGCAACGACTGGACTTCGTCAAATAACTGTTGCCGTCGTATAATGAGAAAGGCTTGGGTAGGACCAGTCTCGTGTCTCATCACATTGACACTAGTTCTGCTCGACCCATTAAGTAGCGGCATTATGCTGTCTCGGCTGTTACACAGAAACTGTTGTATGACGAACTTGATCGTATGTTGTCTTTGGGGGTAATAGAGGAAAGTCAGAGTTCGTGGAGTTCTCCTGTGACCCTTGTCAGAAAACCCGGCAAGGTGCGTTTATGTCTTGATGCTAGACGCCTCAAAGAGGTGACTGTTAAGAACGCCTATCCATTGCCACTATTTGAAGGTCTTTTGGCACGGTTGCAGAGTACCAGGTTCATTACCAGCTTGGACCTGAAGGATGCCTTTTGGCAAATACCATTGGATGAGGCAATTAAGGAGAAATCGGCCTTTACTGTCCCTGGCAGGCCCTTGTACCATTTCAAGGTCATGCCGTTCGGTCTATGTAATGCTCCCCGAACGATATGTCGGTTAATGCATCCGGGAATACCGTATGAGCTGCAGGAGAAGGCATTTGTTTATCTAGATGATCTGCTTGTTACAAGTTCAACATTTGATGACCACTTGAAGCTCCTGGGTATTGTTATGAAACTTCTCAGGGACGCCAACTTGACCATCAATGTCGAAAAGAGCAAGTTCGTCAAGAAGGAGATCAAATATCTTGGCTTTGTAGTAAGTGATGGTATCTTGCGCACCGATCAGGAGAAGGTTTCAGGTATAGTCTCCTATCCTGAACCCCGAACGGCCAAAGACGTGAGACGATTCATGGGCATGGCAGGATGGTACAGGTGTTTTATTTCAAGCTTCGCCTCGGTTACGGCCCCTCTAACGGATTTGCTGAAGGGCAAAGGTGCTTTCAAGTGGTCTGGTTCCGCCAATAGTGCCTTCAATAAAGTGATGCAATTGCTGATTTCTGCTCCAGTGCTGGCGAACCCCGACTTTACGAAGCACTTCTATATCCAGTGTGACGCAAGTACAGTGGGTATTGGAAGTGTTTTGTTCCAGAAGGACGATGAAGGTGGAGAGCATCGAATCGCATATATGTCGATGAAGCTCAACGCTGCGCAACGTAACTATAGCATTACTGAGCTGGAATGCTTAGCTGCGGTGCAGAGTGTAAAGAGATTCAGGGCATATATCGAAGGGTTGCCCTTCACCATCATAACCGACCATGCCAGTCTTAAATGGCTGATGCAGCAGTCGGACCTTTCTTGTCAGTTGGCTCGCTAGAGTCTGAAATTACAAGGGTTCAATTTCCAAATTGAACCCCGGAAAGATGCCCTTAACGTTATACCGGATGCGTTATCAAGATCTTGCTCGCAGGATGAGCGGGTGGCCTCGCTCATTGCTTGCCTCCCGGAGCACAAACATATTGATGGTTTGATCCCTCAGTCTGCGTTTCAGGAGCCCAAGTACGAACATCTCAAGGAGCAAATCCTGAAGCAACCTGATAAGTTTCAGAACTTGCACTTTGCTGATGGCCGAGTGTACATCAGTACTGGTTCACCTGTAATGCTGACTTCAGATATTCCCCGAACAAAATTATGGGTTCCTGAGGTTCACCAACAGGCTCTTATAGTACGAGCTCATAATGATCCCCGGGGCTCTCACTGTGGAATTCGTAAGACAACGGAAATCTTACAAAGATATTACTGTTGGCCTCGTTTGTGTCAAGATGTTATTCAGCACATCCAGAGCTGTTCAACATGCAAACAGGTTAAGCCTTCGAACTCCACTTTGAGACCTCCTATGGGCGCATCACGAGACTCGGCGAGACCTATGCAGCGCCTGTTTGTGGACTTCATGGGTCCATACCCTCGTTCAAAATCCGGGAATACTCAATTGTTTGTGGTCCTGGTCCATTACAGCAGGTTCATATGGCTCAAGCCCATGGCTAAAGCCACTGCGGAATCAGTCGTGTGATACTTGGAGTGCGAAATCTATTTGACCTTCAGAGTTCCCGAATGGCTTTACTCGGACAATGGTGTGCAGTTCGTCTCCAAGGTATTCGCTAAGCTTATGAGCGGCTATGGGGTGCAGCACTGCTCCACTCCATATCATTCACCGCAAGCGAATGCCTGGGAGTGGTCAAACCAGTCGACATTGAACACCATCAGAGCCTACATAGGGTCCGATCATAGCAGGTGGGACGAGAATCTTCCGGAATCGTGTTTTGCCTTCCGCAAGGTGATTCATGCATCCACAGGATTTTCGCCCTACTTCCTCATGTTCGCGTACCACCCTATCCAGCACGGCACTGAGTACGCCCTCCTTAGAAGCTGGGACGCTTTTGAGGATGGAGAAGTACAGCTAAGTGCGAACAGTGATCGTCTGCGAGCCGTACAAGACCGTGCCCGAGCTAAGCTGAAAGAAGCCTATCAGAAGGGAGCTCAACGTTACAACCTTCGGGCTCGCCCCCGTGAGCTACTCCAGGGTCAGAAAGTTTTCGTGTGAAATTTCGCATTGATCAATGCAGCCGATCGTTTTGCGGCTAAATTCGCTCCACGATTTGTTCCTGCAGTGGTTCGCCGCCGTACTGGGCAAGTTACTTATGAACTTGAGGATGAATCCGGTAAGCTGCTTGAGACCTTTCACGCTAAGGAAACCCGATCCGATTCATTACTACCCCTGCTGACCTCCTTTGTTTGCCCGGCTGAATGAGACACTCAGGGTCTGGGTCGTCCCCACGATTCTTGCGAATTCCTCCCATTCGCAATTCAAATCGCCGCCGTAACATCTCTATCTTCCTTTGGGTATTTATACATTTTTCCCTGGTCTTTATTTCATTTTATTAAATTTTTCCAATTTCCCTATAAGTTTTACCTCCCGATCATATATACTAATAATTTCAATTTTCCCACTAACGACATTCCATTCATTAATTCCTACTAACAAAACTTCATTCAATACCTTTTCCCTAACAAAACCTAATTCCTTTCCTTCATACTAACTAATTCTATTCACTATTTCCCACTAACAAATTTTAATTTTTATACTAACATAAATTAATTCACATTCCCCTACTAAAAAAATTCAATCTCATACCCAAATGCATCGTTGAAGTTGCTTATGAGATGAATGGGAGATCGACAATCCATGGCACCATTAGCTGTGTCGTGAGTTCTCGACCTGGGGTCTGCTGAAACCCTGGGTTCAAGTTCCTCCGGGCGCAGGGAAGCACTCTTTTTGGGGTATCGGCAAAATCAATAGTTTTTGTAATGTATATGTGACACTTTGCATTCAATCAAGCGATTCTTGGATGATGTAAATTGCCATATATGCAAATCAATGGATACTTTTGTGATTTTCGATACGGGAAAAAAGATGTGTGGGTAGCAGCATCGAAGTGTAATGAACTTCGATTACGTTACCCAAAGGCAACAGCGGTAATTGAAAATGAAAAAGAGATTACGGAATCGGATTGGATGGGAGTGAAAAATGCGGGATGAAGTTGTTGGGATGGTGGCAGTGAGTATTTGGCTGGTGAAGAGAAGGGAGTTTTTGATTCGGGATAAAAGTGATTTTTGGGGGGTTTTAAAATTGGGAAAAAAGGGAGTTTTTGGGGGTAGAATGTGAATTGAATAGATTTTTTGAAGTTTTAGTGACGAAGGAGAAGAGTGGAACGATTGCAAAAGTGAGGTGAATATTGGATTTTGGGAAGAGAAGGGATTTGACTTTGTGCGGTGCGAAAAGAACAAAAAAAATTTTATTAATTTGAAGTGCGGGAAAACGAAAATTGTGCGAGAAAAAATAAAAGATTTTGCTGATTTGGATTGCGGGAAGACGAAAATTGTTTTCAGAAGTGTCGGGTTGAAATTCAGTGAAAAAAAATAAACAAAAAACAAATCAGAAGTGAAACGAATGTATTTAGGAAAACATTACTAACTAGAAATTAAAAGTGAAAGGAAAATTTGCCGATACTAGACGGAGTGGAGGAATCAATTAGTGCGGATAAAAGTGGCCGTTACGTTGTTTTGCTGGTTGAGTGATTTTAAATTAGAATTTGATTTTCAGCAACCCCACGCTTCTAGTGTTGCATTGCACCAGGCGCTCGGAGTTCTACGGGGAAAGAAGTGAGTACAATTTTGGTTTTTTCTTTTTTTTTCTAAATACATTGTCCAGTAGTTCGATACGGGAAAAAAGATGTGTGGGTAGCAGCATCGAAGTGTAATGAACTTCGATTACGTTACCCAAAGGCAACAGCGGTAATTGAAAATGAAAAAGAGATTACGGAATCGGATTGGATGGGAGTGAAAAATGCGGGATGAAGTTGTTGGGATGGTGGCAGTGAGTATTTGGCTGGTGAAGAGAAGGGAGTTTTTGATTCGGGATAAAAGTGATTTTTGGGGGGTTTTAAAATTGGGAAAAAAGGGAGTTTTTGGGGGTAGAATGTGAATTGAATAGATTTTTTGAAGTTTTAGTGACGAAGGAGAAGAGTGGAACGATTGCAAAAGTGAGGTGAATATTGGATTTTGGGAAGAGAAGGGATTTGACTTTGTGCGGTGCGAAAAGAACAAAAAAAATTTTATTAATTTGAAGTGCGGGAAAACGAAAATTGTGCGAGAAAAAATAAAAGATTTTGCTGATTTGGATTGCGGGAAGACGAAAATTGTTTTCAGAAGTGTCGGGTTGAAATTCAGTGAAAAAAAATAAACAAAAAACAAATCAGAAGTGAAACGAATGTATTTAGGAAAACATTACTAACTAGAAATTAAAAGTGAAAGGAAAATTTGCCGATACTAGACGGAGTGGAGGAATCAATTAGTGCGGATAAAAGTGGCCGTTACGTTTTTTTGCTGGTTGAGTGATTTTAAATTAGAATTTGATTTTCAGCAACCCCACGCTTCTAGTGTTGCATTGCACCAGGCGCTCGGAGTTCTACGGGGAAAGAAGTGAGTACAATTTTGGTTTTTTCTTTTTTTTTCTAAATACATTGTCCAGTAGTTCGATTTTTATATTCTCTATAAGCTTGAATTATTCTAGTTTTTTATATTATTTCAAATATCAAAAGGGGTTTTTAGCAGTTTTGTTTTAACTGATTTTCTTTTGTTTACTTTGGATTTAGATTATAATTTGTAAATAAAAAACGGCCATGTCAGATCAAACTTATCATCTTTCATTTCTCAAGGTGACCTTTCCTTTTCCATCCTTTTCCCTTTGTGCTAGTTATTTTACGTAAAGTGGCTCAGCACGTGCAGAGGGTGTCCCAGAAGACCCACGACACGACTGAGCGCTAGCCGGCCTCAGTATGCTACTCCGGGCTACACACCCTTCTGCTAATTCTTAATGTCTGCAACTACGGTGACTTCCGTGGTTGTAACAAATGGCACCCAAATCTAGGTTGTTTTTAGTTATAGTTTAAATTTTTCAATTTGAGATTTACTGGGCCGAGTACCTGGAGTGCCTAACTTGAATAGTGGTTTGTGCATTCCAGGGAAATTATTTTTTTTTGCTTTGTTAGAAATTGTTGACGATTTGTTTGAATGATGATAATTGCTTGAGTAATAGTTTGAAAAGCTTTGGTTTAGATTTTGATGGTAAGTTATGGAATCTTGGTCACGGGGTTCGCCGCAGTTGCAGTGGCGCCCACCGTGCTGAATTTTGTGTTTACCAGTCTTCACTGGCTATAATAGCAGTATGCTGTGACAGTGTGGATGTTAGTTGGGGTTCGCCGAATTTTGAGTCGCTCGTTATATCTCCCTGCGCGGGATAGTTGGACTTAGATCCAACACTTTGAACTAGCCAACGCTTTCGGCCTTTCCATCATCTTATGAAGTCCGTAGTTTTTCATAATGGTCTCTTAGTCAGCCCTTTGTGGTGACCATTAGAGTGGAGTCCGCCTACGAGCTCCATGGCTATGCCAGGCACTGTGGCGGTATGTCTGTTTTGTGTCTTGTTAAACTTTTAACCTTCATCCAATTCAATTACCTTTTCTTTTCCCTTTCCATTAATGGGGAGAATCATTTTGAGAAATGATAGCGAAATAACTTTTGACAATTGAATTTAATCATAACACATTTGCACTCATTACACTTGCTCGTTAATATACATTTTCTTTTATCTCATCATCTCATTGAAAATTTTGGATTTTTATTATTGATTGTTAAATAATTACCGTTAGGTTACTTGTTCAGTTTTAAAGTCATTGAATTTAGGTAGTTTAGTTGTATATTACTAGGGCTTAATTAGCGTTTATGATTTAGATTAGTTTTAGATAAGTGGGTTTATGGTTTTGATTGAGTTTGGTTAAGTAGTTTTTA
Source organism: Odontomyia ornata (assembly GCA_963969285.1). NCBI lineage: Eukaryota > Metazoa > Arthropoda > Insecta > Diptera > Stratiomyidae > Odontomyia > Odontomyia ornata. The sequence goes on from OZ017743.1 coordinate 48,488,631, forward strand.
GCTAGTAAGTTTTAAAATTTTAAAATTTTATATATTTATTTACTTGTCGGTCTGTCTGTCTGCTATTTAACTTATTTTTATAGACTCATTTGTTTGTCCGTCTGTAATTTATTAAATTATTTCTTTTATTCAAATTGTCAGTGTTGTCCGTCTGTTCATTGATTTTGATATACTTAAATTATTTAGATGGTCTGTAGATTTTTATTGTTTTTGATAGTCATCATGTTTTCGCACACACGATATGAACACAATAATTACACTCGCTGTTCATTACGCTCCTCCCAAGATTTGCCAAATCCTCAATCGCAGCTCTCGTTCTAAGATGGTGGTCAAACAGTTGAGACTCATCGAACGGTTATCCCAATTACCAAATGGGGTCTTAAGTTCGATGGAGGCTCCAACGGTTTGGATGCACGCCAATTTTTGTTTCGTGCTAGCATTATGGCTAGAGATTATGATCTCACAGAGCGTGAACTCGTCCGAGACTTTCATGTTCTCCTGCAGGAATATGCCGAAAATTGGTACTGGCAGATACGTGACCTGCATAGAGACTTGAGTTGGACGCAGCTTAAAGTGGAGTTCATGGAACGATCTCGGTTTGATGACACTCATATTTGGGAAAATATGTTCGCCCGCAGCCAGGACTCCAATGAACCATTCATCGAATTTTATGAATCCCTTGAGGCTATGGCCCTTCAACTCAGGACTCCGATTAGGGAAACGGATCTGCGAGACCTAGTTTTCAAAAATATGAGTTCCAGGTTGCAGGATCACTTAGCTGGACATGAGTTTCCGACCACCCGTGAGCTTGTCTGGAGATGTCGTTGAATTGAGGACACTTGGCGTGAGGTGGAGATCAAGTATGGTCGACGCCCAGTTCAGCCTTATGAGGTTAATTCGATGAGACCGCCTGATCAGTTACCGGTTGGTTTGGAATCTTGTCTGCCAATGACCTCCATCCTAGTGGAACGAGAGATTTTTTTCATTATGATACCGACGTGCGTCATCATGAGTCCCCAGCATCATTTAACAGTGCTAATACCTCAAGCAGATTACCAGACTACGTCAAAAGTAATGGAAAGGCAGGCGATGATCGTGAATCACCCGCTAGGTTTAGAGCACGACCTTTTCGGGATCGCTTTCGGAGATCCTGGAGATATTTCTTCGCTAGGCGTCTCTTGAAACGTGCCTGCGTGGAGTCAATTGTTGCAACTCCTGGTGACAATAGGCCCTATGCAGAGATTCCCGTCAAGGGTCGCAAATTGACGGGCTTGCTTGATAGTGGAGCCAGTGTTAGTATCCTTGGAGCCGGAACCTTGGACCTGCTGTTGGACTTGGGTTTGCATATGCATACCATGCATGCTCATGTTCAAACTGCATCAGGGCACAAGGATCCAGTTCTGGGATACGTCACCACATTGGTGCGATTTAACAACACCACCAAATTGATGAGATTCTTGGTTGTTCCTTCCTTGACACACGCAGTGTATCTGGGAATTGACTTCTGGGATCTCTTCAAAATAACACCAATCCAGGTCAACTCTATCGAAGCAGCCTCAGTGCCTCAGAGCCCTGAATTCCATCTTTTGTCTCCAAAAGATCAGCAACGACTGGACTTCGTCAAAAAACAGTTTCCGTCGTATAATGAGAAAGTCTCATGTCTCATCACATTGACACTAGTTCTGCTCGACCCATTGAGTCGCGGCATTATGCTGTCCCGCCTGTTGTACAGAAACTGTTGTATGACGAACTTGATCGTATGTTGTCTTTGGGGGTAATAGAGGAAAGTCAGAGTTTGTGGAGTTCTCCTGTGACCCTTGTCAGAAAACCCGGCAAGGTGCGTTTATGTCTTGATGCTAGACGCCTCAAAGAGGTGACTGTTAAGGACGCCCATCTGTGGCCACTATTTGAAGGTCTTTTGGCACGGTTGCAGAGTACCAGGTTCATTACCAGCTTGGACCTGAAGGATGCCTTTTGGCAAATACCATTTGATGAGGCAAGTAAGGAGAAATTGGCCTTTACTGTCCCTGGCAGACCCTTGTACCATTTCAAGGCCATGCCGTTCGGTCTATGTAATGCTCCCCGAACGATATGTCGGTTAATGCATCCGGGAATACCGTATGAGCTGCAGGACAAGGCATTTGTTTATCTAGATTACCTGCTTGTTACAAGTTCAACATTTGATGAGCACGTGAAGCTCCTGAGTATTGTTACGAAACTTCTCAGGGACGCCAACTTGACCATCAATGTCAAGAAAAAGATAAAATATCTTGGCTTTGTAGTGAGTGATGGTATCTTGCGCACCGATCCGGAGAACGTTTCAGGTATAGTCTCCTATCCTGAACCCCGAACGGCCAAAGACGTGAGACGATTCATGGGCATGGCAGGATGGTACAGGCGTTTTATTCCAAGCTTCGCCTCGGTTACGGCCCCTCTAACGGATTTGCTGAAGGGCAAAGGTGCCTTCAAGTGGTCTGCTTCCGCCAATAGTGCCTTCAATAAAGTGAATTCTGCTCCAGTGCTGGCAAACCCTGACTTTACGAAGCACTTCTATATCCAGTGTGTTGCAAGTACAGTGGGTATTGGAAGTGTTTTGTTCCAGAAGGACGATGAAGGTGGAGAGCATCTAAATCGCATATATGTCGATGAAGCTCAACGTTGCGCAACGTAACTATAGCATTACTGAACTGGAATGCTTAGCTGCGGTGCAGAGTGTAAAGGGATTCAGGGCATATATCGAAGGGTTGCCCTTAACCATCATAACCGACCATGCCAGTCTTAAATGGCTGATGCAGCAGTTGGACCTTTCTGGTCAGTTGGCTCGCTAGAGTCTGAAATTACAAGGGTTCAATTTCCAAATTGAACACCGGAAAGGTGCTCTTAACGTAGTACCGGATGCGTTATCAAGATCTTGCTCGCAGGACGAGCGGGTGGCCTCGCTCATTGTTTGCCTCCCGGAGCACAAACATATTGATGGTTTGATCCCTTAGTCTGCGTTTCAGGAGCCCAAGTACGAACATCTCAAGGAGCAAATCCTGAAGCAACCTGATAAGTTTCAGAATTTGCAATTTGCTGATGGCCGAGTGTACATCAGTACTGGTTCACCTGTAATGCTGACTTCAGATATTCCCCGAACAAAATTATGGGTTCCTGAGGTTCGCCAACAGGCTCTTATAGTACGAGCTCATAATGATCCCCGGGGCTCTCACTGTGGAATTCGTAAGACAACGGAAATCTTACAAAGATATTACTGTTGGCCTCGTTTGCGTCAAGATGTTATTCAGCACATCCAGAGCTGTTCAACATGCAAACAGGTTAAGCCTTCGAATTCCACTTTGAGACCTCCTATGGGCGCGTCACGAGACTCGGCGAGACCTATGCAGCGCCTGTTTGTGAACTTCGTGGGTCCATACCCGCGTTCAAAATCCGGGAATACTCAATTGTTTGTGGTCCTGGACCATTACAGCAGGTTCATATGGCTCAAGGCCATGGCTAAAGCCACTGCGGAATCAGTCGTGCGATACTTGGAGCGCGAAATCTATTTGACCTTCGGAGTTCCCGAATGGATTCACTCGAACAATGGTGTGCAGTTCGTCTCCAAGGTATTCGCTAAGCTTATGAGCGACTATGGAGTGCAGCACTGCTTCACTCCATATCATTCACCGCAAGCGAATGCCTCGGAGAGGTCAAACCAGTCGACATTGAACACCATCAGAGCCTACATAGGGTCCGATCATAGCAGGTGGGACGAGAATCTTCCGGAATCGTGTTTTGCCTTCCGCAAGGTGATTCATGCATCCACAGGATTTTCGCCCTACTTCCTCATGTTCGCGTACCACCCTATCCAGCACGGCACTGAGTACGCCCTCCTTAGAAGCTGGAACGCTTTTGAGGATGGAGAAGTACAGCTAAGTGCAAACAGTGATCGTCTGCGAGCCGTACAAGACCGTGCCCGAGCTAAGCTGAAAGAAGCCTATCAGAAGGGAGCTCAAAGTTACAACCTTCGGGCTCGCCCCCGTGAGCTACTCCAGGGTCAGAAAGTTTTCGTGCGAAATTTCGCATTGATCAATGCAGCCGATCGTTTTGCGGCTAAATTCGCTCCAACATTTGTTCCTTCAGTGGTTCGCCGCCGTACTGGGCAAGTTACTTATGAACTTGAGGATGAATCCGGTAAGCTGCTTGGGACTTTTAACGCTAAGGACACCCGATCCGATTCATTACTACCCCTGCTGACCTTCTTTGTTTGCCTGGCTGAATGAGATACGCAGGGTCTGGGTCGTCGCCGCGATTCTTGCAAATTCCTCCCATTTGCAATTCAAATCGCCGCCATAACATCTCTATCTTCCTTTGGGTATTTATACCTTTTTCCCTGGTCTTTATTTCATTTTATTAAAATTTTTCCAATTTCCCTATAATTTTTACCTCCACATCACATATACTAATAATTTCAATTTTCCCACTAACGACATTCCATTCATTAATTCCTACTAACAATACTTTATTCAATACCGTTTTCCTAACAAAACTCAATTCGTTTCCTTCATAATAACTACATCTATTCACTATTTCCCACTAACAAATTTTAATATTTATACTAACATAAATCAATTCACGTTCCCCTACTAACAAAATTCAATCTCATACCCAAATGCATCGTTGAAGTTGCTTATGAGATGAATGGGAGATCGACAATCCATGGCACCAGTAGCTGCGTCGCGAGTTCTCGATCGGGGGTCTGCTGAAACCCTGGGTTCAAGTTCCTCCCGGCGCAGGGAAGCACTCTTTTTGGGGTATCGGCAAAATCAATAGTTTTCGTAATGTATATGTAACACTTTGCATTCAATCAAGCGATTCTTGGATGATGTAAATTGCCATATATGCAAATCAATGGATACTTTTGTGATTTTCGATACGGGAAAAAAGATGTGTGGGTAGCAGCATCGAAGTGTAATGAACTTCGATTACGTTACCCAAAGGCAACAGCGGTAATTGAAAATGAAAAAGAGATTACGGAATCGGATTGGATGGGAGTGAAAAATGCGGGATGAAGTTGTTGGGATGGTGGCAGTGAGTATTTGGCTGGTGAAGAGAAGGGAGTTTTTGATTCGGGATAAAAGTGATTTTTGGGGGTTTTAAAATTGGGAAAAAAGGGAGTTTTTGGGGGTAGAATGTGAATTGAATAGATTTTTTGAAGTTTTAGTGACGAAGGAGAAGAGTGGAACGATTGCAAAAGTGAGGTGAATATTGGATTTTGGGAAGAGAAGGGATTTGACTTTGTGCGGTGCGAAAAGAACAAAAAAAATTTTATTAATTTGAAGTGCGGGAAAACGAAAATTGTGCGAGAAAAAATAAAAGATTTTGCTGATTTGGATTGCGGGAAGACGAAAATTGTTTTCAGAAGTGTCGGGTTGAAATTCAGTGAAAAAAAATAAACAAAAAACAAATCAGAAGTGAAACGAATGTATTTAGGAAAACATTACTAACTAGAAATTAAAAGTGAAAGGAAAATTTGCCGATACTAGACGGAGTGGAGGAATCAATTAGTGCGGATAAAAGTGGCCGTTACGTTTTTTTGCTGGTTGAGTGATTTTAAATTAGAATTTGATTTTCAGCAACCCCACGCTTCTAGTGTTGCATTGCACCAGGCGCTCGGAGTTCTACGGGGAAAGAAGTGAGTACAATTTTGGTTTTTTCTTTTTTTTTCTAAATACATTGTCCAGTAGTTCGATTTTTATATTCTCTATAAGCTTGAATTATTCTAGTTTTTTATATTATTTCAAATATCAAAAGGGGTTTTTAGCAGTTTTGTTTTAACTGATTTTCTTTTGTTTACTTTGGATTTAGATTATAATTTGTAAATAAAAAACGGCCATGTCAGATCAAACTTATCATCTTTCATTTCTCAAGGTGACCTTTCCTTTTCCATCCTTTTCCCTTTGTGCTAGTTATTTTATGTAAGGTGGCTCAGCAGGTGCAGAGTGTGTCCCAGAAGACCCACGACACGACTGAGCGCTAGCCGGCCTCAGTATGCTACTCCGGGCTACACACCCTTCTGCTAATTCTTAATGTCTGCAACTACGGTGACTTCCGTGGTTGCAACAAATGGCACCCAAATCTAGGTTGTTTTTAGTTATAGTTTAAATTTTTCAATTTGAGATTTACTGGGCCGAGTACCTGGAGTGCCTAACTTGAATAGTGGTTTGTGCATTCCAGGGAAATTATTTTTTTTTGCTTTGTTAGAAATTGTTGACGATTTGTTTGAATGATGATAATTGCTTGAGTAATAGTTTGAAAAGCTTTGGTTTAGATTTTGATGGTAAGTTATGGAATCTTGGTCACGGGGTTCGCCGCAGTTGCAGTGGCGCCCACCGTGCTGAATTTTGTGTTTACCAGTCTTCACTGGCTATAATAGCAGTATGCTGTGACAGTGTGGATGTTAGTTGGGGTTCGCCGAATTTTGAGTCGCTCGTTATATCTCCCTGCGCGGGATAGTTGGACTTAGATCCAACACTTTGAACTAGCCAACGCTTTCGGCCTTTCCATCATCTTATGAAGTCCGTAGTTTTTCATAATGGTCTCTTAGTCAGCCCTTTGTGGTGACCATTAGAGTGGAGTCCGCCTACGAGTTCCATAGCTATGCCAGGCACTGTGGCGGTATGTCTGTTTTGTGTCTTGTTAAACTTTTAACCTTCATCCAATTCAATTACCTTTTCTTTTCCCTTTCCATTAATGGGGAGAATCATTTTGAGAAATGATAGCGAAATAACTTTTGACAATTGAATTTAATCATAACACATTTGCACGCATTTCACTTGCTCGTTAATATACATTTTCTTTTATCTCATCATCTCATTGAAAATTTTGGATTTTTATTATTGATTGTTAAATAATTACCGTTAGGTTACTTGTTCAATTTTAAAGTCATTGGATTTAGGTAGTTTAGTTGTATATTACTAGGGCTTAATTAGCGTTTATGATTTAGATTAGTTTTAGATAAGTGGGTTTATGGTTTTGATTGAGTTTGGTTAAGTAGTTTTTAGCTAGTAAGTTTTAAAATTTTAAAATTTTATATATTTATTTACTTGTCGGTCTGTCTGTCTGCTATTTAACTTATTTTTATAGACTCATTTGTTTGTCCGTCTGTAATTTATTAAATTATTTCTTTTATTCAAATTGTCAGTGTTGTCCGTCTGTTCATTGATTTTGATATACTTAAATTATTTAGATGGTCTGTAGATTTTTATTGTTTTTGATAGTCATCATGTTTTCGCACACACGATATGAACACAATAATTACACTCGCTGTTCATTACGCTCCTCCCAAGATTTGCCAAATCCTCAATCGCAGCTCTCGTTCTAAGATGGTGGTCAAACAGTTGAGACTCATCGAACGGTTATCCCAATTACCAAATGGGGTCTTAAGTTCGATGGAGGCTCCAACGGTTTGGATGCACGCCAATTTTTGTTTCGTGCTAGCATTATGGCTAGAGATTATGATCTCACAGAGCGTGAACTCGTCCGAGACTTTCATGTTCTCCTGCAGGAATATGCCGAAAATTGGTACTGGCAGATACGTGACCTGCATAGAGACTTGAGTTGGACGCAGCTTAAAGTGGAGTTCATGGAACGATCTCGGTTTGATGACACTCATATTTGGGAAAATATGTTCGCCCGCAGCCAGGACTCCAATGAACCATTCATCGAATTTTATGAATCCCTTGAGGCTATGGCCCTTCAACTCAGGACTCCGATTAGGGAAACGGATCTGCGAGACCTAGTTTTCAAAAATATGAGTTCCAGGTTGCAGGATCACTTAGCTGGACATGAGTTTCCGACCACCCGTGAGCTTGTCTGGAGATGTCGTTGAATTGAGGACACTTGGCGTGAGGTGGAGATCAAGTATGGTCGACGCCCAGTTCAGCCTTATGAGCTTAATTCGATGAGACCGCCTGATCAGTTACCGGTTGGTTTGGAATCTTGTCTGCCAATGACCCTCCATCCTAGTGGAACGAGAGATTTTTTTCATTTTCATACCGACGTGCGTCATCATGAGTCCCCAGCATCATTTAACAGTGCTAATACCTCAAGCAGATTACCAGACTACGTCAAAAGTAATGGAAAGGCAGGCGATGATCGTGAATCACCCGCTAGTTTTAGAGCACGACCTTTTCGGGATCGCTTTCGGAGATCCTGGAGATATTTCTTCGCTAGGCGTCTCTTGAAACGTGCCTGCGTGGAGTCAATTGTTGCAACTCCTGGTGACAATAGGCCCTATGCAGAGATTCCCGTCAAGGGTCGCAAATTGACGGGCTTGCTTGATAGTGGAGCCAGTGTTAGTATCCTTGGAGCCGGAGCCTTGGACCTGCTGTTGGACTTGGGTTTGCATATGCATACCATGCATGCTCATGTTCAAACTGCATCAGGGCACAAGGATCCAGTTCTGGGATACGTCACCACATTGGTGCGATTTAACAACACCACCAAATTGATGAGATTCTTGGTTGTTCCTTCCTTGACACACGCAGGGTATCTGGGAATTGACTTCTGGGATCTCTTCAAAATAACACCAATCCAGGTCAACTCTATCGAAGCAGCCTCGGAGCCTCAGAGCCCTGAATTCCATCTTTTGTCTCCAAAAGATCAGCAACGACTGGACTTCGTCAAAAAACAGTTTCCGTCGTATAACGAGAAAGTCTCATGTCTCATCACATTGACACTAGTTCTGCTCGACCCATTAAGTCGCGGCATTATGCTGTCCCGCCTGTTATACAGAAACTGTTGTATGACGAACTTGATCGTATGTTGTCTTTGGGGGTAATAGAGGAAAGTCAGAGTTCGTGGAGTTCTCCTGTGACCCTTGTCAGAAAACCCGGCAAGGTGTGTTTATGTCTTGATGCTAGACGCCTCAAAGAGGTGACTGTTAAGGACGCCCATCCGTGGCCACTATTTGAAGGTCTTTTGGCACGGTTGCAGAGTACCAGGTTCATTACCAGCTTGGACCTGAAGGATGCCTTTTGGCAAATACCATTTGATGAGGCAAGTAAGGAGAAATTGGCCTTTACTGTCCCTGGCAGACCCTTGTACCATTTCAAGGCCATGCCGTTCGGTCTATGTAATGCTCCCCGAACGATATGTCGGTTAATGCATCCGGGAATACCGTATGAGCTGCAGGACAAGGCATTTGTTTATCTAGATTACCTGCTTGTTACAAGTTCAACATTTGATGAGCACGTGAAGCTCCTGAGTATTGTTACGAAACTTCTCAGGGACGCCAACTTGACCATCAATGTCAAGAAAAAGATAAAATATCTTGGCTTTGTAGTGAGTGATGGTATCTTGCGCACCGATCCGGAGAACGTTTCAGGTATAGTCTCCTATCCTGAACCCCGAACGGCCAAAGACGTGAGACGATTCATGGGCATGGCAGGATGGTACAGGCGTTTTATTCCAAGCTTCGCCTCGGTTACGGCCCCTCTAACGGATTTGCTGAAGGGCAAAGGTGCCTTCAAGTGGTCTGCTTCCGCCAATAGTGCCTTCAATAAAGTGAATTCTGCTCCAGTGCTGGCAAACCCTGACTTTACGAAGCACTTCTATATCCAGTGTGTTGCAAGTACAGTGGGTATTGGAAGTGTTTTGTTCCAGAAGGACGATGAAGGTGGAGAGCATCTAAATCGCATATATGTCGATGAAGCTCAACGTTGCGCAACGTAACTATAGCATTACTGAACTGGAATGCTTAGCTGCGGTGCAGAGTGTAAAGGGATTCAGGGCATATATCGAAGGGTTGCCCTTAACCATCATAACCGACCATGCCAGTCTTAAATGGCTGATGCAGCAGTTGGACCTTTCTGGTCAGTTGGCTCGCTAGAGTCTGAAATTACAAGGGTTCAATTTCCAAATTGAACACCGGAAAGGTGCTCTTAACGTAGTACCGGATGCGTTATCAAGATCTTGCTCGCAGGACGAGCGGGTGGCCTCGCTCATTGCTTGCCTCCCGGAGCACAAACATATTGATGGTTTGATCCCTCAGTCTGCGTTTCAGGAGCCCAAGTACGAACATCTCAAGGAGCAAATCCTGAAGCAACCTGATAAGTTTCAGAATTTGCACTTTGCTGATGGCCGAGTGTACATCAGTACTGGTTCACCTGTAATGCTGACTTCAGATATTCCCCGAACAAAATTATGGGTTCCTGAGGTTCGCCAACAGGCTCTTATAGTACGAGCTCATAATGATCCCCGGGGCTCTCACTGTAGAATTCGTAAGACAACGGAAATCTTACAAAGATATTACTGTTGGCCTCGTTTGCGTCAAGATGTTATTCAGCACATCCAGAGCTGTTCAACATGCAAACAGGTTAAGCCTTCGAATTCCACTTTGAGACCTCCTATGGGCGCGTCACGAGACTCGGCGAGACCTATGCAGCGCCTGTTTGTGAACTTTGTGGGTCCATACCCGCGTTCAAAATCCGGGAATACTCAATTGTTTGTGGTCCTGGACCATTACAGCAGGTTCATATGGCTCAAGGCCATGGCTAAAGCCACTGCGGAATCAGTCGTGCGATACTTGGAGCGCGAAATCTATTTGACCTTCGGAGTTCCCGAATGGATTCACTCGAACAATGGTGTGCAGTTCGTCTCCAAGGTATTCGCTAAGCTTATGAGCGACTATGGAGTGCAGCACTGCTTCACTCCATATCATTCACCGCAAGCGAATGCCTCGGAGAGGTCAAACCAGTCGACATTGAACACCATCAGAGCCTACATAGGGTCCGATCATAGCAGGTGGGACGAGAATCTTCCGGAATCGTGTTTTGCCTTCCGCAAGGTGATTCATGCATCCACAGGATTTTCGCCCTACTTCCTCATGTTCGCGTACCACCCTATCCAGCACGGCACTGAGTACGCCCTCCTTAGAAGCTGGGACGCTTTTGAGGATGGAGAAGTACAGCTAAGTGCGAACAGTGATCGTCTGCGAGCCGTACAAGACCGTGCCCGAGCTAAGCTGAAAGAAGCCTATCAGAAGGGAGCTCAACGTTACAACCTTCGGGCTCGCCCCCGTGAGCTACTCCAGGGTCAGAAAGTTTTCGTGCGAAATTTCGCATTGATCAATGCAGCCGATCGTTTTGCGGCTAAATTCGCTCCAACATTTGTTCCTTCAGTGGTTCGCCGCCGTACTGGGCAAGTTACTTATGAACTTGAGGATGAATCCGGTAAGCTGCTTGGGACTTTTCACGCTAAGGACACCCGATCCGATTCATTACTACCCCTGCTGACCTTCTTTGTTTGCCCGGCTGAATGAGATACGCAGGGTCTGGGTCCTCGCCACGATTCTTGCAAATTCCTCCCATTTGCAATTCAAATCGCCGCCGTAACATCTCTATCTTCCTTTGGGTATTTATACCTTTTTCCCTGGTCTTTATTTCATTTTATTAAAATTTTTCCAATTTCCCTATAATTTTTACCTCCACATCACATATACTAATAATTTCAATTTTCCCACTAACGACATTCCATTCATTAATTCCTACTAACAATACTTTATTCAATACCGTTTTCCTAACAAAACTCAATTCGTTTCCTTCATACTAACTACATCTATTCACTATTTCCCACTAACAAATTTTAATATTTATACTAACATAAATCAATTCACGTTCCCCTACTAACAAAATTCAATCTCATACCCAAATGCATCGTTGAAGTTGCTTATGAGATGAATGGGAGATCGACAATCCATGGCACCAGTAGCTGCGTCGCGAGTTCTCGACCGGGGGTCTGCTGAAACCCTGGGTTCAAGTTCCTCCCGGCGCAGGGAAGCACTCTTTTTGGGGTATCGGCAAAATCAATAGTTTTCGTAATGTATATGTAACACTTTGCATTCAATCAAGCGATTCTTGGATGATGTAAATTGCCATATATGCAAATCAATGGATACTTTTGTGATTTTCGATACGGGAAAAAGATGTGTGGGTAGCGGCATCGAAGTGTAATGAACTTCGATTACGTTACCCAAAGGCAACAGCGGTAATTGAAAATAAAAAAGAGATTACGGAATCGGATTGGATGGGAGTGAAAAATGTGGGATGAAGTTGTTGGGATGGTGGCAGTGAGTATTTGGCTGGTGAAGAGAAGGGAGTTTTTGATTCGGGATAAAAGTGATTTTTGGGGGTTTTAAAATTGGGAAGAAAGGGAGTTTTTGGGGGTAGAATGTAAGTGGGAATTGAATAGATTTTTTGAAGTTTTAGTGACGAAGGAGAAGAGTGGAAGGATTGCAAAAGTGAGGTGAATATTGAATTTTGGGAAGAGAAGGGATTTGACTTTGTGCGGTGCGAAAAGAACAAAAAAAATTTTATTAATTTGAAGTGCGGGAAAACGAAAATTGTGCGAGAAAAAATAAAAGATTTCGCCGATTTGGATTGCGGGAAGACGAAAATTGTTGTCAGAAGTTTCGGGTTGAAATTCAGTGAGAAAAAATAAACAAAAAAAAAAAAACAGGAGTGAAACGAATGAATTTAGGAAAACATTACTAACTAGAAATTAAAAGTGAAAGGAAAATTTGCCGATAGTAGACGGAGTGGAGGAATCAATTAGTGCGGATAAAAGTGGCCGTTACGTTTTTTTGCTGGTTAAGTGATTTTAAATTAGAATTTAATTTTCAGCATTTCACTTGCTCGTTAATATACATTTTCTTTTATCTCATCATCTCATTGAAAATTTTGGATTTTTATTATTGATTGTTAAATAATTACCGTTAGGTTACTTGTTCAATTTTCAAGTCATTGGATTGAGGTAGTTTAGTTGTATATTACTAGGGCTTAATTAGCGTTTATGATTTAGATTAGGTTTAGATAAGTGGGTTTATGGTTTTTGTTAGTTTAGAATAATTTCTTTTAATTTTTAACCGACTTCCAAAAGAAAGAATGTTATCAATTCATTGCGTATATATTTTTTTTTTGCTTTTTTTTTTGTATGTTCACGCATAACTTTTAAACGGAGATAAAAAGAAGGCTCCTGTTTGTGGCAAATAATACGTCTTTCTTCCAGTTAGGTCCCGTTTAAAGGATAAGAAATTCAAGTAACGGTAAAGGACTTTTACCGTTAAAACTAAAAAATTTCCGACTTTCACCCGGATTTTTCAGCATAACTGATCGACGGGTGTAAAAATTTTGATTGTAAGGGTTTCAAATGAAGGACAACATATTGATCTAAAATGTATCGGAACAGAATTGTAATCCTTCAAAGGACTCTGTAGATATTAACAGTTCAATATGATACATTGATGTCGAGAAATTGAATTTAAATAATCTTTCACACGGAAAGTGCCCATCAGTTAGCACTCCTAAGGATTTGTTGGAGATACCGAGTCCTTTGGTGACGGATGTTAAAAATGATCAGTTTCCTTAATTTCCTGTATAAACGGTACATTTTAATCAATCATTTCGACCGGAAATAACCAATAAATTAGAGAGGGTTAGAGGGAACATTTCAGGATGCTTTTTTCTTCCGAATTCATTCTTTGCTTACCGACGAGCTTCGTAACGGATCCTTCTTACATCCTTAGATGTAAACGTTACTCATAGGATTTATAAAATTCCCCGAAGAAATAATAAGGACTGAGCTATTGCAAATAATAGAGTTGATTCGTTACTTTCCAGTTAATATTGTACATTATAACATATGCCCAGAAATCTAAAATTAGTAATTTCCATACTAAACACCGGCGATAATCGCAACCTAAAAAGAAATAATTTTCCTTCTTTAATTGATCATAAATTTACAGATGAAGATGAAAATGCATAGCCGAGTTTTCATTGAACTCTAGGGTATAATTATCTTAAATATTTCGTGAAAATTAGGTGCCATAGTTAACTGAAAACGAAGGCAATCGGTATCGAATAAAAGTGAACGAATGATACGGATTGATTCCGGAGGAAACTTTATGTTCACATATATAAATACATATGTCGATACATATATATAGATATATATATATATATATATATATATATATATATATATATATATATATATATATATATATATATTATATATATATATAGATATATATATATATATATATATATATATATATATATATATATATATATATATATATATACATATATATAAATGTATATATATATATGTATATATATATATACATATATATATATATATATATATATATATATGTATATATATATATATATATATATATATATATATATATTGTTAGCTAGACGGACAAAAGGATTTGAAAATTAGGAATATGGATGAGTCAGCCAACGATAGTGCTCAACAAAAATTGGGCGCCATGTTAGCTAAACTAAAAGTAACCAAAATTCACAAGAAAATTCGGGCTATTGATAATAAAATAAAGGTAATATTGCATTACTACTTCCACTTCTGGCTTCTTCCGTTTCCAGTTACTGCTTCCAGAAGTGGCTTCATGCGTAGTATGAAGATCGGATGCTAAAAAAATTTAAAGCTACATTTTTGTTATGAAAGACCCGATGGGTCACCTTCGCAGCGAAAAAGGAAAGAAAAGAAACGTCTAGCCAATAAGCTGCATGATGGCAGCTGAAATAGTAGAAGGTTGCCGGCTAGGCTCACCTGCGACGGTCGGGGTTTATTACCACATTAAATACCGTAAGAAAGGAAAGATGGAGAAAGAGACGACCTTCGTGCAGTCACCATGAGGATGCCCGCACTCCACCAATCTTGCCTCAATGATACATGTTAATTTTTAATACTGTACATAATTTAATTTTATTTATTATATAATGTGGTTATATATATATGAAAATATTAAATCAAATTAAAAATACTATGATGAAATCAAGCAAAAGGATCACAACGATTTTTTTTCTTTTAATACGGACAAAATATTTCGTTCGTGCCCTCTTTGTTCAGAGATATTTTTAGGCGAATATTTTCATTTGTGTATTATTTACGTTAATTGTTTATAGCTTATTAGCAACCTTCAATTTTTTGTCATTTTTTTCACTTTCATGTATTTAATTCCAAACTACTTAATTTTTTTTTTGTTTTTCTGCAAATAGATCATTTTACGCAGCCCTTTCGCCTTGACTACCGCTTATCGATTACTCGTCCAATGAGAATGAATTGTAAATAATTTGTTATCAGCCGTTAAAATAAATAACCTTCAACATGCATGTTTGGCCCTAAACCCTCATCATTCATTTTTTTCAAATTCAGAAACCAAATTACTAATGCTGGATTATTTGCTGCAATATTGCTTTATGATCTTGAAGCTTTCATAAATTGTACATGAACATATATACATTTCTACAGAATTAATTTTAACTAATCGATAATATATATAACAAAACCAGAATATGTGCTCATTCTTCCGACAAAGTTTTCAATATCTCTATGTTTTTGAGTATTTACAATGTATAAAATTCAAGTCCAATTCTCTAAATTCTATTCACACCTTTTGATAGAATGCTTCAATTTCAAGGTGACATAATAAGCAAAATATACTAACACCGTAGAAAGAAATGTAACAACATGAATCAACGTAATTACTCTAGATATGTTATCTTCGACATAGATGACACACAACTTGTGTTAACAATTCATTTTTATTTACCTTTTTAAAATCATTGCTTCTCTTCCAAGAATTTCTAACGCTTTAAATGCGTTAGGCACCAACGAAACCATATACTTCTAAAACACGGATTCCAAAAATCTCCCGCCCGACATAAAGGCGGATTATTGAATGTTTTGCAGTGGTCAATTTTCCCAAAATCGAGTATTTTCCTCCATCCAGATTGCTTGACCTTCCCCCTTTGAAATAGTAATTTTAGGTAGGTGATACAAGAATCGTCCGGCAAAATTTCGTTAAAACGTTGTCGATATCATTCCTAACAACATCCGTATTTAGCCAGTATTATTCATAGTAGCATGTTTATGAAAAGCATGAGAATCGCTAAATCAACACGAAAAAAAAATATTAGACGCAGACCACCTAGTATCCACCAGCACCAATCTATGAAAAGTCGTTCTAATTTCTGCTCAGGACACAGTCTTTGGAAGTAGATAACTACAGATTTCACGTAATTGTAGTACAGTCTGCAGTACAGATATTGGCAGCACAGTTTTCTAGGTTACTTCATGCAATAGCTTAGTTTGCGTTATCACTAAGGATTTCACTGAAGCACGCGCCAAACAAGTGCAAATGGTGCCAGAAAACTTCCCCGAAAGCCACTTTGTAGCACTAAGCAGTTTTATTTTTCATTGGATGAGCCACCAAATATTTTAAGCCCAAGCAAATGAACGGATTGCCAAGCGACTGGCATAATGCACTTTTTCTCTGACTTTTTTCACTACACGGGCACACTTCAATCCGGCAACGATATCCATCAACGACTTACTTATATCGTGCGCATCGCTGTGCTCTTACCGACCAACTTTTCAAAAATGTTTCACGGCCTCGTATTAGAAACGCCGAGTTCACTGGGCTCTCATTTGCAGCAACTCCAACTAGTTGGAATTGGATCTTTCGCCGGAAAAGTTCTTTCACTGAATCCCGTATTTCATGTACTTGTAAGATAAACTTTCCACAATTTAATTTTCTGTTCGACTAATTTTGTTTTAATTTAGTTCGAGAACTTTACACTTGAAGAACAGATAGTTAATTCCTTGAACTGTAGAACTTTTTTTCTGATACGACCGGCTCCAAATCTCAGATCCCTTTCCAACGTTACGATCGTCAGAAAATAAACTCCCCGAGGACACGATCGTCATCTCCGACTGTCTAGCTAGCAACCGCCTGTCCAATTCGCCATGGAAAATTCTCTCTCTCTCCAAATTTCCCAAGCCGATTCGGACGAGAGAGAAAACTTCCCCAAGCCATTCTTCTGTTTCCCTTTTATCTTTATTCGGGAATGTTTTGAGAAAACCTCAATCAGCATTGAAGTGTGTCGCCATGGCCAACATTCAGTGCTGCCAGTTAGCATGAAAATATTTTTAGCTAGTAAAATTTTTATTTCAGGGAAAATTTTATTTCAAAATTTGCATTTGTATTTCTTGAGGATTTTGTTTATAGCTAAAATCGTAACACGTGGGGACGACCTACCCCTTGAGAAGGGTCTCATTCCTAAAGCCGGGCCCTATCATGAATATCAAATATTTATATATATGAAAAAAAAATACGCGATGATATGAAAATATTAAAGGATACGATACTATAATTGATACTACGCTAACGATATGATATATATATAAATGCGATAAGAACAATAGCGATACGATACGATATATATGAAACTAAATGCGATACTATAATAAGATAAGTTCGATACGACGATAGCGATACGATAATACTATAAATTCGATATGACGATAGCGATACGATAATACTATAAATTCGATATGACGATAGCGATACGATAATACTATAAATTCGATATGACGATAGCGATAAGATAATACTATAAAAATACTACAAGATACCTAAATTAAGATGATAATACGATTACTATAATGCGATAATGATATCCGAAAAAAAACTAAATTACAAATTAGTCGATAATATTTACATCGGTTCCTAATATACCTGAGGTGTAAGAACGATCCTTAACAGAGATAGCTGAAAATTGGAATGCTAATAGTGGTGCAATACTACTTCCACTTCTGGCTTCTTCCGTTTCCGGTTACTGCTTCCAGAAGTGGCTTCATGCGTAGATAAAATAAGGAGAGGAAAAGATAGACTTGATACAAAGAAAGAAATTCGACACTCATGTGCGAATATCCTGAGCATGAAAGTTACCCAGTGATTTACCATTCGGAGTCTCCAACTCATATGCAACTTGACCTATATGACGCTTGATTTTAGCCGGTATGAATTTAGGAGCAAACTTAGCTGCAAATTTGTCAGTGGCGCTACTCAAGACATGATTTCTGACAAAAACATCTTGTCCAATGGCAAACGTCCTAGCTCTAGCTCGCAAATTATAATGACGTTGACCCTTGGTATAGGCTTCGGTTAATTTTTTCCTGACTTGGTCATGAATTTTTCTTAACCGCTCGTGTGGAGTCATGAGTGCCACTTCGCCGTCCTCAAAAGCGGATAGCTTCCTAAGAAGTTCATAGTCTGAACCATGACTGACAGCCTGAAAACCAAACATGAGATAATGTGGTGAGCAGCCAGTGGCCTCATGCACTGTGTTTCGGAAAGCCGCGCCAGCTTCTCTCAGATATTTATCCCAAGTACAATGATCATCACCGACATAAGAACGAATAGCAGCAAGAATTGACTGATTTACGCGCTCGGAAGCGTTAGACTGAGGTGAATATTTAGGAGAAAAAAATATGTTTAATGTCATAATCCTGAATAAATTGGGTGAACTGCTTGGAAGGGAATTGTACTCCATTATCGGAATGAATAAATTCTGGCACACCAAAAGTGTAGAAGATATCTAGAAGAGTTTGAATTACTTTTTCGGTAGTGGCCTTAGGCATAGCCTTCATCCATACAAATTTTGTATAATGGTCAAGTACGATAAATAATTGGGTGTTTCCACTCTTAGAACGTGGATACGGTCCTAGGAAATCGATGAACAAGCGTTGCATCGGTCTGTCTGAAATGCGCTCTTGGCCCATAAGGGGTCTAAGGGCTTTATTGTAAGGCTTGGTTTGCTTACAGGTAGTGCATTTAGCAATGTATGCAGTAACGTCTTTACGAAGAGTTGGCCAATAATAATATCTCTGCAATACTTCGGTAGTTTTACGTATGCCATAATAAGAGGCTTCGGGTCTATCGTGGGCTTGAGAAATTAGCCTTGATTGCTGACTCTCAGGTATCCATAACTTGGTACGTGGAATGTCCAGATCGGGATCATTACTTCTTCCGACATTGATATAGATTCTACCATCTCTTATCCAGAGGTTGGGAAACCTTTCGGGTTCTTTCGATATAGTAAGGATCCGACTGACATATTCTGGTTCTATAAACGCTGTATCCAATATTAATGAATCAAGGTGGAGATGCTCAGGAAGTAATGGAAGGTATAGACAAGAGAGCTCAGAACGACTCTCATGGACTCTAGAAAGGGCGTCAGGGACAATATTAGCTGATCCTTTAACGTGTTCTATGTTAAAATTGAAACCCTGTAGCTTCAAACTCCAGCGAGCTAATCTACCAGTGAGGTCTTGTTGACTCATGAGCCACTTTAGACTAGCATGGTCCGTGATGATCGTAAAAGGCAGGCCCTCGACATAAGCACGAAATTTCTTAACACTCTGCACTGCGGCTAAACATTCTAATTCCGTGATAGTATAATTGCGCTGTGCAGAAGATAATTTAGAGGACATGAATGCTATTGGGTGATCGTTCTCTTGGTCGTCTTTTGGAATAGAACACCACCAATTCCCACCATACTTGCGTCGCATTGAATATAAAAATGCTTGCTAAAATCTGGATTAACGAGGACTGGAGCAGAAACTAAAGATTTTTTTAGCTGTTCGAAAGCATTTTGTGCGGCATCATTCCATTTAAAGGATGATTTAGATTTTAATAGGTCCGTCAAAGGGCCCGCTATTGCAGCAAATCTATGTATGAAGCGACGATACCACCCTGCCA
Source organism: Odontomyia ornata (assembly GCA_963969285.1). NCBI lineage: Eukaryota > Metazoa > Arthropoda > Insecta > Diptera > Stratiomyidae > Odontomyia > Odontomyia ornata. Next base: position 48,508,240 of record OZ017743.1, read on the forward strand.
TACCCATGAAGCGCCGAACTTCCTTTGACGATTTTGGAATAGGATACTCTATTATGCTGTTGATTTTGGATGGATCGGTCTTCAAGATTCCATCACTCACGATATATCCCAAGTACTTAATTTCTCTTTGCAGGAACTTGCTTTTATCCACATTTATGGTAAGGCCAGCAGATTTCAATAGCTTGGCTACCTTGGATAGTAGTACCAAATGCTCCGAGAAGGTCGCACTAGTGATGAGCAGATCATCCAAATACACAAAGATTTTGTCATGCAGCTCATGCGGAATGACTTTGTGCATGAGTCGGCACATGGTCTGTGGTGCATTGCACAACCCGAATGGCATGACTGTGAATTGGTAGAGTGGTCTTCCTGGAACAGTGAAAGCTGTCTTTTCTTGAGAGGTAGAATCTAGAGGTATTTGCCAGAATGCGTCTTTGAGATCCAAGCTGGTAATAAATTTGGTGGCTTGTAGTCGTGATAGGAGTCCTTCAATTAAAGGCAAAGGATATGCATCTTTGACGGTAACTTCGTTAACTCGTCTGGCATCCAAACAAAGACGCACCTTTCCTGGTTTGCGTACTAATGTAACTGGAGAACTCCACGAGCTGTGGCTCTCGCAAATGACTCCAAGGGCAAGCATCCTATCTAGTTCTTGGTACATTAAATTTTGAATTACTGGAGACACTGAGTAATGACGTTGTTTAACGGGCTTAGCCGAACCTGTATCTATTTGATGTGAAATTAAAGTGGTCTTTCCCAAACCTAATTCATTGGACGAAGGAAATAAATCAACTACTGATTGTAACTGCTGCTTTTGTTGATTGTTTAAATTGTGAAATAACTTGCTATCGGTACTAGATTTACTTATTGTGGGTTTTTCTACTATAGAAGCAATATTAGACATGCTTATGGGAACTATACTAAATATTTTCCAGAAATCTATACCCAAATATAACTTCCCTGCCAGTGACGGTACAATTAAAATCCGCATCTCGTGTACTATATCTTTACACTTCACAGGCACGTTAATAAATCCTTCTTTAGGAACTTGTTGACCGGATGCGGTTTGGACTTGGGACTTGAGTCTATGCAGCTTTATACCTAGCGATTGGATAAATTCGAGCGAACCATGGCCCAGGACACTTACACTGGCACCACTGTCCATTAGTCCTGTCATTTTTTTGTTATGGATATAAACGTCACAATATGGACGAGGATCATTGGGTTCGGGATATGTTATGACTAAAATTTGCGCCAATTTTCGTAGTTTTCGACCAAAACGTTTAGCCTGGAAATACTTCATGCTACGTAATTGTCTTTTCTTAATCCGCGCACTAGACCGTGTATTGAACTGACTATTTGATAAGTTGGATGGGTTGTCACAAGGAGGATCTTGCTTTAATGGTTCCGACGCAGTTCGGGATCCACATTGGTGGCCGCATCTGCTGTCGCAACCTTTTGTTGTGATCCACGAGGGTTTGATTTTTGATGGTTGGGAGCGTGCCGATCCCTCATAGTTGGCCCGCTCCTGGTATAGTTTACCGGAAGTTTACAATTATTACATTGATTTTTACGGAATCCTGGAGCACCGCAACCAAAACAAAAGACACCCTGAATTGAGGCTGGACATTTACCAAAAGAGTGTCCCATCTCTTTACAATTCCAGCACACTCTGTATTCTGGCTTATTTGTGGGGTCAGACGATCTGAATAATTCTCCCGACGCGTCTGTTGCAATGTTTTGAAAAGGATTATTTGTTATCTCGTGTACATTACGGACATTAGTTGTGGAGCGCTCAGGGCGACTTAAATTCCACACTGACTCGATGGAGTTACAACATCTGACCAATTCCTGAGCTGTAACAAACTGTCTACCAGCGAGATGGTCTCTCAAGCGGCGAGTCATATTTCGAAATAGCAGATGTTGCATATCTAAATCTGACATCCCTTGCTGAAGCTGCAAAGACATTGTCTCTAAAGCATCGAAAAATTCGATGAAAGGCTCATTCGTTCCTTGGGAACGAGCGTCCATCTGTCTACGTATATCAATATCAGCACGTTCATTTGAAAACCGGTTTAGAAAGGCTTGGGTAAGAGAATCCCAGCCAAGCGAATTTGAATGCATCTCATGGTATTTCCAATACCATTCAAGCGCGGGATTTTTCAAGAATACATGGAACCCTTGAGCCAACTGATTCAGGGGGACACCTTGTGTCTCTCCCATAGCTTTTAATCTATATAGAAAGGAGTCCGCTCTAAGGCTGGATCGTCCTCCATCATACACTATACCCCATTTGGTAATTGGTATCGAATTTTGCGACGTAAAATGTGTACGCGTTAGATTGGGCCGACCACGCTGGGTTATGTGCTCATTATCAAGTTGAGTTGAGGCCGAAACATCACTTGGTCTGTCCTGCTGAGGGTTTTCTAAAGAGGCCCGCAATGGGCGTAGTAAATTCATTTCTAAATCCTGTGTGAGGCGTTGCAGCTCCAGATGTAAATATTCTAATTTAGGATTTTGTTCCGGAATAGTTTGGGGTCCATCAGAAGATCTTATGTGGGTCAAATCTACCGTATCACTATACGACTGATCAACTGGCGAATCGGCCACCGGCATTAACGGTGGGTTAGAGATAGAGAGACGGAACGGATTAGTAGTGTTTAACCTCGAAGGTTGTTGCTCATGTTTTGTGGGGATACTCATGGGCAAACCAGAATCTATAGATTTATTTTTGGAGCTCATCACATTTGCATTTATGAAACCACCCTGTGGTGTAGAATGTCCTGACGGTACAAATTTGTCACTCGATTTTGGCAAAGGTGACGACATTTTGGCGTGTTTATATTTATAATTAATATTATAGCTATTTATTTGCTTAAATGTATACTTTACTTATTATTTTTATACGTCAATTATATTTATATAAGAATTCAAAAAAAAGTATTTATATAATAAATTTTATATTGAGGTTCAGATAATTTTATGATTATGGTGAGTGCGAGCATACAACAATAAATCACACAAAGGTGTCTCCGAAGATGAAGGAGAAAGTGATGGAAAGCAAAATTTGAAAGATGATAAGTTTAACGAAATTACCAAAGTCATTTACGTCCGCTCGGTCCATGATCAAACCTTATTGAGGCGACTAATTCAAAACTCCGCGAACGAAATGACCCGGTAAGGTAAATAGTTGAAGAGAATAGAAATGTAAAATTTAAAGTGAAATTTCATGTATCGAACACACTGCCTGGAATTGGCTCTAACCTAAAAAGGCGTATTTATCAAAAACCCAGCGAATGCATTCGACACAGAAATGTAGTTGAGTTCGGTTGCCCAGTTTGAGCACAGGTATTCTGCTCCAGCCTCTGAAAGGCGAATAATTCAGATACCAGCTCAAACGTTTGAACTTCGCTTCCTAAACTTAGTCGAAACACAGTCGAAATATGAAGTTACTGACCAACCTCACACAGAAAGGAAAAATGTAATAGAGGATAGATGAATATAGGTATGAAGATCGGGGCGCCAGCTGCGAAGGCAAGCAATCAGCGCAATAGTGAAAACAATACCGAGCGATATAGCAATGAGCCAGCGGAGAAGCAAGGATTTAATTGATAATATTTTATACAAAAACAAAATCCTCCGCTGCCTCCTCGCACCATCACCGATAAAGGAATTATCGTGCCACAAAAGAAACGTTTGGGCGCCATGTTAGCTAGACGGACAAAAGGATTTGAAAATTAGGAATATGGATGAGTCAGCCAACGATAGTGCTCAACAAAAATTGGGCGCCATGTTAGCTAAACTAAAAGTAACCAAAATTCACAAGAAAATTCGGGCTATTGATAATAAAATAAAGGTAATATTGCATTACTACTTCCACTTCTGGCTTCTTCCGTTTCCAGTTACTGCTTCCAGAAGTGGCTTCATGCGTAGTATGAAGATCGGATGTTAAAAAAATTTAAAGCTACATTTTTGTTATGAAAGACCCGATGGGTCACCTTCGCAGCGAAAAAGGAAAGAAAAGAAACGTCTAGCCAATAAGCTGCATGATGGCAGCTGAAATAGTAGAAGGTTGCCGGCTAGGCTCACCTGCGACGGTCGGGGTTTATTACCACATTAAATACCGTAAGAAAGGAAAGACGGAGAAAGAGACGACCTTCGTGCAGTCACCATGAGGATGCCCGCACTCCACCAATCTTGCCTCAATGATACATGTTAATTTTTAATACTGTACATAATTTAATTTTATTTATTATATAATGTGGTTATATATATATGAAAATATTAAATCAAATTAAAAATACTATGATGAAATCAAGCAAAAGGATCACAACGATTTTTTTTTCTTTTAATACGGACAAAATATTTCGTTCGTGCCCTCTTTGTTCAGAGATATTTTTAGGCGAATATTTTCATTTGTGTATTATTTACGTTAATTGTTTATAGCTTATTAGCAACCTTCAATTTTTTGTCATTTTTTTCACTTTCATGTATTTAATTCCAAACTACTTAATTTTTTTTTTGTTTTTCTGCAAATAGATCATTTTACGCAGCCCTTTCGCCTTGACTACCGCTTATCGATTACTCGTCCAATGAGAATGAATTGTAAATAATTTGTTATCAGCCGTTAAAATAAATAACCTTCAACATGCATGTTTGGCCCTAAACCCTCATCATTCATTTTTTTCAAATTCAGAAACCAAATTACTAATGCTGGATTATTTGCTGCAATATTGCTTTATGATCTTGAAGCTTTCATAAATTGTACATGAACATATATACATTTCTACAGAATTAATTTTAACTAATCGATAATATATATAACAAAACCAGAATATGTGCTCATTCTTCCGACAAAGTTTTCAATATCTCTATGTTTTTGAGTATTTACAATGTATAAAATTCAAGTCCAATTCTCTAAATTCTATTCACACCTTTTGATAGAATGCTTCAATTTCAAGGTGACATAATAAGCAAAATATACTAACACCGTAGAAAGAAATGTAACAACATGAATCAACGTAATTACTCTAGATATGTTATCTTCGACATAGATGACACACAACTTGTGTTAACAATTCATTTTTATTTACCTTTTTAAAATCATTGCTTCTCTTCCAAGAATTTCTAACGCTTTAAATGCGTTAGGCACCAACGAAACCATATACTTCTAAAACACGGATTCCAAAAATCTCCCGCCCGACATAAAGGCGGATTATTGAATGTTTTGCAGTGGTCAATTTTCCCAAAATCGAGTATTTTCCTCCATCCAGATTGCTTGACCTTCCCCCTTTGAAATAGTAATTTTAGGTAGGTGATACAAGAATCGTCCGGCAAAATTTCGTTAAAACGTTGTCGATATCATTCCTAACAACATCCGTATTTAGCCAGTATTATTCATAGTAGCATGTTTATGAAAAGCATGAGAATCGCTAAATCAACACGAAAAAAAATATTAGACGCAGACCACCTAGTATCCACCAGCACCAATCTATGAAAAGTCGTTCTAATTTCTGCTCAGGACACAGTCTTTGGAAGTAGATAACTACAGATTTCACGTAATTGTAGTACAGTCTGCAGTACAGATATTGGCAGCACAGTTTTCTAGGTTACTTCATGCAATAGCTTAGTTTGCGTTATCACTAAGGATTTCACTGAAGCACGCGCCAAACAAGCGCAAATGGTGCCAGAAAACTTCCCCGAAAGCCACTTTGTAGCACTAAGCAGTTTTATTTTTCATTGGATGAGCCACCAAATATTTTAAGCCCAAGCAAATGAACGGATTGCCAAGCGACTGGCATAATGCACTTTTTCTCTGACTTTTTTCACTACACGGGCACACTTCAATCCGGCAACGATATCCATCAACGACTTACTTATATCGTGCGCATCGCTGTGCTCTTACCGACCAACTTTTCAAAAATGTTTCACGGCCTCGTATTAGAAACGCCGAGTTCACTGGGCTCTCATTTGCAGCAACTCCAACTAGTTGGAATTGGATCTTTCGCCGGAAAAGTTCTTTCACTGAATCCCGTATTTCATGTACTTGTAAGATAAACTTTCCACAATTTAATTTTCTGTTCGACTAATTTTGTTTTAATTTAGTTCGAGAACTTTACACTTGAAGAACAGATAGTTAATTCCTTGAACTGTAGAACTTTTTTTCTGATACGACCGGCTCCAAATCTCAGATCCCTTTCCAACGTTACGATCGTCAGAAAATAAACTCCCCGAGGACACGATCGTCATCTCCGACTGTCTAGCTAGCAACCGCCTGTCCAATTCGCCATGGAAAATTCTCTCTCTCTCCAAATTTTCCAAGCCGATTCGGACGAGAGAGAAAACTTCCCCAAGCCATTCTTCTGTTTCCCTTTTATCTTTATTCGGGAATGTTTTGAGAAAACCTCAATCAGCATTGAAGTGTGTCGCCATGGCCAACATTCAGTGCTGCCAGTTAGCATGAAAATATTTTTAGCTAGTAAAATTTTTATTTCAGGGAAAATTTTATTTCAAAATTTGCATTTGTATTTCTTGAGGATTTTGTTTATAGCTAAAATCGTAACAATATATATATATATATATATATATATATATATATATATATATATATAAATATGTATACATATATATATATATATATACATATATATATATATATATATATATATATATATATATATATATATATATATATATATATATATATGTATGGACATATATATATATATATATATATATATATATATATATATATATATATATGTATGGACATATATATATATATATATATATATATATATATATATATATATATATATATATATTGTTACATGTACAAATAATTACATGTACAAATAATTCTGCGAGCTACTGTTGCAATTGTTTTCATCATCATTAAGAACGTCAACGAATGAATTTACGAGAACCCAACAAGCATGATCAACATCTGCAAGTGACGTCACTCCATTCATGAACTTGCTCGAACCTACCAGCTACCTCTCGGTAGAACATTCGCCATTGTGCGAGAAATGGGTGAATAGGTAGAGACCCTATATAAAGGCGAGCTGAATGAATGGGGAATTGATTCATTCGACCGCGATAAGAACTGCGATTGCGGTGGGAAGTGTGTTTCGTAATGGCGAAGTAATTTAAAAAGACAATTGCGATTAGAAATTTATGGACAAGTGTTAGATTTTTTTTGTAATAGTGAAAATTAAAATTAGTGAAAGTGTTAACTGATTATTGTGCATTTTATTTAATAAACTCTTTTAACTTAAATTAAAAGACATTGCGTTTTCACTTTCCCGGAACATTAAAATTATTGGCCGCGAACGAAAACACGCGACAGTGGTGTCAAGAAGTGCGAAAGAAAAATTTTGAAAGTGAAAATTTGAACATTTTTATAGTGCACAATAGTAAAATTTAAAGAAACATTAAAAATGCCACGAAGCTTAAACTTAAAAATTAATGAATTGACCATGTCGGAGCTTAAGGAAGAGTTGGAACAGCGAAACCTGGCTACGCAAGGTACAAAGGCCACACTGATTGCACGCTTGCGTGACGCGATCGAGTCGGAAGGCGTGAATCTGGATTCGGGTGAGTTCTCAGATGCGGAAAAAGGCGCAGAAGGTGGAGAAGTAGAAACACCAATATCGAAGGAGCCAGAAAATGCGCTAATGCAAATGTTAATGCTGATGTCATCGAGTCTGACTGCGAAGCTAGATGAAGAACCAGCGAAGCTAAGCGAACAATCAGCGCAGCTAAATGAACAGACATCCAGTTTAGCTGCGAAGTTAAATGAACAATCAACGAAGCTAAACGAACAATCAGCGAAGCTGGACCAACAAGCGATCGAAATCAAGGCAGACATCACACAGAAGCTGGAGAAACAGTCAACCGAAATAAAAGCGGAGCTCGGTCATCTGAACAAACAAATTAAAGGCGTCGAGGAAAAGGTTGACCAGGTCGAGGAAAAGGTTTACCAGGTCGAGGAGAGAATTAACCATGAGATCAGCCAGGTCGAGGAGAGAATAAACCATGATATCAGCCAGGTAGAGGAGAGAATCAACCATGAGATGGGAAACATGAAAAAGGAATTGGAAGCAGCAAAGGCAGTAGTAACCTCTTCACCAGCCTCGCTTATAACCGCAGCGCAAAGCACATCCAGAAATGTCCAAGCACCAATATTCGATGGGCAAACGGTCTGGAGTATTTACAAGACCCAGTTTGAAGCTGCCGCAAGGGCGAATCGCTGGAATGACCAGGAACGAGCAACTGCATTGATTCTTGCTCTAAGAGGCCCAGCTGCCGAGCTTTTGCAGACCATCCCCGATGAATTGCACTCAAACCCGAATGCTATAATGAATGCGCTCGACATGCGTTATGGAGACGATCATCTTAAGCAGATTTATCGGTCACAGCTACGGCATCGGGTGCAGAAGTCTGGTGAGACCCTACAGCAGTTAGCCCAAGACATTGAGCGACTAGCACTTTTGGCTTACCCAGCCTACGACCCAGAACATCGAGATGATGCAGCGACAGAGGCATTCATCAGCGCACTAAAGGACCTGGAATTGCAACAAGCCGTGCGTTTAGTTCAAAAGCAAACGGTTAAGGACGCATTGGCTTACAGTCTGAACTTTGAGGCAGCGAAAAATGTGACTCGTACCACTGCCCGGGCTCGTGAAGTAGCGACAGACGAGTGCAGGTGTGAACGCGTGGAAATTGAGCGAGACCCGCATGTAAATGGTGCGCCTAGATGCTGGAATTGCGGAGAGAAGGGGCACCTGCAAAGAGACTGCAAGAAGGGGAGAAAACCGAGCTATTGTCCAGGGTGTGCAGCTAGGAGGAGATCCAGACCGAGTCAGGAGCCCAGAATGGAAGCCCTTCAAACAGAGGGGTCGGGAAACATGTAAGAGCCAACTTCGTGGGGCAGAGGTTGGCTAGGAGGATCGACGTCCCCAGCACCACCATCACCGTGTCAAGACTACATCGTGGAGAAGCGGACTTATGCCTTCCGGGTCAAATTGACGGAGAACACTGCACCATAACAATCGACACTGGTGCAACCCGATCGATTATCCGACCAGACCTAGTTAGACAGCAACAACTTCACAAGGGCAGAATTTTCTCACTACGGACAGCTACGGGAGAAACTGCACCTGTTCATGGAGAGGTCAACCTCCAGATACAGTTGGGAGACCTTGTGTTCCGACATAATTTTCTGGTCGCGAACATTATGCATGACTGCATTCTCGGAATGGATTTTCTGCGACTACATGGAATCACGTTGGACTTGGGAAAACGTGTCTTGAAATGGCAGAATGTCGAAGTACTGATGGAGGATCCCAGCGTCCAAATCCCCAAGATGAATGTAGTGGTATGTACTGACACTGATGTACCGAATTCTTCCGAAAGCATTGTATGGGCCAAGCTTGATGGTGATTCTGGAGACCACCGATCTTATCTGATAGAGCCAACGAAGACATCTGCATTGCGCAGTTTGATTGTAGGACGAAGCCTTGTAAAATCTTTAAGGAACGGATATGTGCCGGTTAGAGTCCTTAACACCGCAGACTCAACCAAGAGCATCAAAGCGGGAGAAGTCATCGGCAGCTGCCAGCCTGTTTCCACCATCACCTCCTTGGAAGCTACTCACAACCATCATTGGAAAAGGAGGCAAGACACAGACAAAGCCCGGGAATCCACGTCTGCAATATTGAAGCAAGTCAAATTGCCGGTGCAGCTATTCAAACGAGCCTCTGATCTGGTCACCAAGTACAGTGACATCTTCTCAACCAGCCCGGATGACCAAGGCCGAACGAGTCTGGTAACTCACGTCATAGACACACAGGGAGCCAAGCCGATTCGACAAGCACCGAGACGTCTCCCTATAGCCAAACAAGGAGAAGTGAGCGCGCTGATCTCGGACATGGAAAAACAAGGCATTATCGAACCTTCTGTAAGTCCATGGGCCGCGCCTGTAGTTCTAGTAAAGAAAAAGGATGGTAGCACTCGCTTTTGTGTCGACTATAGGCAGCTTAACGACGTCACTAAGAAAGATAGTTACCCGCTCCCACGCATCGATGACATCATGGACACTTTAGCCGACGCAAAATGGTTTTCTACACTCGATCTCAAGAGTGGCTACTGGCAGGTAGAAATTGACAAGAAGGACCGAGAGAAGACCGCATTTTCAGTTGGGACCGGATTGTGGCAATTTGTGGTGATGCCGTTTGGGCTTTGCAATGCTCCAGCCACTTTCGAACGCTTGATGGAATACGTGCTACGTGGTCTAACCTGGAAAACCTGCTTGGTGTACCTAGATGACATCATCGTCATCGGGAGAACGTTCGAAGAGCATGTGCGGAACTTAGAAGAGGTCTTCTCCCGACTGCGACTGGCAAATTTGAAACTTAGTCCCGACAAGTGTACCCTTTTCGCAGCTGAAATAAAATACCTGGGACATGTCGTATCAGCTGAAGGGGTCAAAACAGACCCTGAGAAAATTGAAGCCGTGAAAAGCTGGCCAACACCAAACAACAAGCGCCAACTACGAAGTTTCCTGGGCCTGGCAACCTACGATCGAAAATTCGTCAAAGACTTTGCCAAAATAGCTAAGTGTCTTCATCAGCTAACCGAGAAAAATTGTCCGTATGTCTGGAATGAACAAGGCCAGACAGCCTTTGAGACCCTGAAGGAAAAGCTATGTGAATCACCCGTACTGGCGTATCCGAAACCCGGAAAAATGTTTGTGGTTGACACCGATGCAAGCAACGGCGGTATTGGAGCTGTACTCTCCCAGCAGATCAATGGCGAAGAAAGAGTCCTCTCGTATTACAGTCGAGTTCTTTCAAAAAGTGAGAGGAACTACTGTGTGACCAGGAAGGAGCTATTGGCTATAATAGAGGCCACCAAGCAGTTCCACAAGTACCTATATGGCCAGAAATTTGTTCTTCGAACGGACCATGCATCATTGAGATGGCTACTTAACTTCAAAAACCCCGAGGGACAAGTTGCGAGATGGATCGAAAGATTGCAGTCATACGACTACGAAATTGTTCATCGAAAGGGCGGAGTTCATGGAAATGCTGACGCCCTATCTCGTCGCCCATGTCCAGCTAACTGCAAGCATTGCCGACGGATTGAGGAAAAGGAACCGCCCGTTGATCTGCGACTGATAACGGCCGAATTCGATGAAGGTTGGTCATCGGAGGAGATTCGAAATGCCCAGCTAGCCGATGAAGACATCGGACCATTGCTCGTATGGAAGGAGACGACTGGGCGACCTGAGTGGAAGGACGTTTCAACGCATGGCGCAACCCTGAAAAGCTATTGGGCACAATGGAACTCCCTTCAGGTGGAGGGTGGGGTACTCAAGCGGAAATGGGAAACGGCGGATGGCAGCTCCTATAGGATGCAAACTATACTACCCAAAAGCCGAATCCACGATGTGGTAAAGGAAATGCATGAAGGATCCTCGGGAGGCCATCTTGGTGTTAACAAAACCTTAGCGAAATTGCGGGAAAGATTCTACTGGCTCCACGCTCGAGAAGACGTAGAGGACTGGTGTCGCAGATGCACCATTTGCGCTTCCGTCAAAGGCCCAAAATGACGACTGAGAGGACAAATGCAAACCTATAACGTAGGCGTGCCATTCGAAAGGATTGCTGTTGACATCGCTGGACCCTTTCCTGAATCTGAATGGGGAAATCGATACACGCTGGTTGTAGCTGATTATTTCAGCAAGTGGCCCGAGGTCTACCCCATTTCCAACCAGGAAGCAACTACGGTAGCCGAACAGCTAGTGTTAAATTGGGTCAGCAGGTACGGCGTGCCTTGTGAACTACATTCGGATCAAGGCCGAAACTTTGAGTCACTAGTTTTTAGCGAAATGTGCGAGCAGCTGGGAATACAGAAAACGAGGACAACACCGCTGCATCCCCAGTCCAATGGAATGGTCGAACGTTTCAACGGCACACTCAATAAACACCTTGCCAAGATGGTTGACAAGAACCAAAGGGACTGGGACCGACATATCCCACTATTTTTAATGGCGTATAGAGCCGCTGAACATGCGTCGACGGGCCAAGCCCCAGCCAAAATCATTTTTGGAAAGACTATTCGTTTGCCAGCCGATATAAAGTTCGGAACACCCCCTGAGAAACCCCAAACGATCTCGGAGTACGCAAGTGATCTAAGACAACGGTTGAACCAGACACATCGGACAGTGCGAAAACATCTCGAATCAGCTACTGACCGCATGAAGACCAGGTATGATCTAAAGGCTAATTCTACTGGCTTCCAGCAAGATGACTTGGTGTGGCTTTATAACCCGCAACGGCGAAAGGGTAGGTCTCCAAAGTTGCAAAATAATTGGGAGGGACCATACCGAGTTACAAAGCGAATCAACGACGTCGTATACCGAATACAGGAACATCGTAAGCCGAGAGCTAAAATGAAAATCGTGCATCTGGACCGTCTTGCCCCATATTACACCCAGGGAGAATTGACTACAAATAGCGACACATCTTTTCGGGGCGAAAAGAACTGAGGTGGGGGCAGTGTTACATGTACAAATAATTACATGTACAAATAATTCTGCGAGCTACTGTTGCAATTGTTTTCATCATCATTAAGAACGTCAACGAATGAATTTACGAGAACCCAACAAGCATGATCAACATCTGCAAGTGACGTCACTCCTGCGATCCTGCGATGTCAACAGCAATCCTTTCAAACGGTACCCCCACGTTATAGGTTTGCATTTGTCCTCTCAGTCGTCGCTTTGGGCCTTTGACGGAAGCGCAAATTGTGCATCTGCGACACCAGTCCTCTACGTCTTCTCGAGCGTAGAGCCAGTAGAACCTTTCCCGCAATTTTGCTAAAGTCTTGTTAACACCAAGGTGGTCTCCCGAGGATCCTTCATGCATTTCCTTAATCACATCGTGGATTCGGCTTTTGGGTAGTATAGTTTGCATCCTATAGGAGCTGCCATCCGCCGTTTCCCATTTTCGCTTGAGTACGCCACCCTCCGCCTGGAGGGAGTTCCATTGTGCCCAATAGCTTTTCAGGGTTGCGCCATGCATCGAAACGTCCTTCCACTCTGGTCGCCCAGTTGTCTCCTTCCATACGAGTAATGGTCCGATATCTTCATCGGCTAACTGGGCATTTCGAATCTCCTCCGATGACCAACCTTCATTGAATTCGGCCGTTATCACTCGCAGATCAACGGGCGGCTCCTTTTCCTCAATCCTCCGGCAATGCTTGCAGTAAGCTGGACATGGACGACGAGATACGGCGTCAGCATTTCCATGAACTCTGCCCTTGTGAAGTAGTTGGGGCCTCACTAGGTCTGGTCGGATCGTCGATCGGGTTGCACTAGTGTCGTTTGTTAGGGTGCATTGTTCTTCATCAACTTGACCAGGAAGGCATCTGTCTGCTTCTCCACGATGTTGCCTTGGCACGGTGCTGGGGATGTCGATACTCCTAGCCAACGTTCGCCCCACGAAGTTGGCCCTTGCAGTTTGATGGGCCTCCATTCTAGGCTCCTGACACGGTCTGGATCTCCACCACCCTGGACAATAGCTCGGTCTTCTCCCCTTCTTGCAGTCTCTTTGCAGGTGCCCTTTTTCCCCGCAATTCCAGCATCTATGCGCACCATTCACCTGCAGCTCTCGCTCAATTCCCACGCGCTCACACCTGCAATTATCTGCCAGTACCTCGCGAACCCGGGCAATGGTACTGGTCACATTTTTGGCTGCCTCAAAATTTAAACTATAAGCCAATGCATCCTTGACTGTTTGCTTTTGAGCTAACCGCACGGCTTGTTGCAATTCCTTGTCCTTTAAGGCGCTGATGAATGCTTCTGCTGCTACGTCATCTCAATGTTCTGGGTCGTACGCTGGGTAAGCCAAAAGTGCCAGTCGCTCAATGTCTTGTGCTAGCTGCTGCAAGGTTTCGCCAGACTTCTGCATCCGATGCCGTAGCTGTGCCCGGTAAATCTGCTTCAGATGATCGTCTCCGTAACGCATGTCCAGCGCATTCATTATAGCAACCGGGTTTCAATGCAACTCAACGGGGATAGTCTGCAAAAGCTCGGCAGCTGGGCCTCTTAGAGCAAGAATTAACGCAGTTGCTCGTTCCTGCTCATTCCAGTGATTTATCCTAGCGGCTGCTTCAAACTGGATTTTGTAAATACTCCAGACCGTTTGCCCATCGAATATTGGTGCTTGCACATTTCTAGATGAGCTTTGCGCTGCGGTTATAATTGGGGCTGGTGAGGCGGTTATTACTGCCTTCGCTGCTTCCAAGTCCTTTTTCACTTTTTCCATCTCATGGTTTACCTGGCTGATCTCAAGGTTTATTCTCTCCTCGACCTGGTATACCTTCTCCTCGACGCATTTAATTTGGCTGTTGAGACTACTGAGCTCCGCTTTTATTTCGGTTGACTGTTTTTCCAGCTTCTGTGCGATGTCTGCCTTGATTTCGATCGCTTGTTGGTCCATTTTTGCTGATTGTTCATTTAGCTTCACAGCTAAACTGGATGTCTGTTCATTTAGCTGCGCTGATTGTTCATTTAGCTTCGTTGTTTGTTCATTTAACTTCGCTGATTGCTCATCTCGCTTCGTGGTTAAATTGGACGACTGCTCATTGAGCTTCGCAGTTAAATTGGATGACTGTTCATTGAGCTTCGCAGTTAAATTGGATGACTGTTGTCGCTGCTCTTGCTGCATGAGCATCAACATTTGCATCAGCGCATTTTCTGGCTCGTTTGGTTTTGGTGTTTCGGCTTTACCACCTTCTGCGCCTCTTTCTGCAGCTGACAGCTCACCTGAATCCAGATTCACGCCTTCCGACTCGATCGCATCACGCAAGCGTGCAATCAGTATGGCCTTTGTACCTTGTGTAGCCAGATTTCGTTGTTCCAACTCCTCTTTGAGCTCCGATATGCTCAATTGACTAATTTTTAGATGTAAATTTCCTGGCACTTTTATTGTTTCGGCTATTTTTCCACGTTAATTTTCACAATTGTGCACTTTAAAATTGTTTAAACGTTTTCACTTCCAAAATTATAATCTCACTTCTCGACACCACTGTCGCGTGTTTTCGGTTCGCGGCCAATAATTTTAATGTTCCGGGAAAGTGAAAACGCAATGTCTTTTAATTTAAGTTAAAAGAATTTATTTAATTACAAAAATGCACAATAAACAATTTAACAATTTCACTAATTTTAATTTTCACTATGAAAAATCTAACACTTGTCCATAAATTTCTTATCGCAATTGTCTTCTAAATCACTTCACTATTACGAGAATCACTTTTCTACTACTCGAATAATATCGCTTCCCACATACTATCGCAGTTCTTATCGCGGTCGAATGAATGAATCCCCCCATTCATTCAGCTCGCCTTTATATAGGGTTGTAATGAATTTCGAAATGTCCGTGTAGGACACGGGTGCCGATGGTCTAGCACAAGTGTCAGCGAGCTAAAACAACACCGAGCTCAGCTAACTAGCTTCGCTTAACGACCGCGTACGCGTGCTTGACGACTAGCATTTGCGGGATCATATGAGGCGGGTTCTTGTCGAGCCACGAAGCTACACTACAAAATACTTATCACGCGTACTCTACTCTACAAGACGCACCGATCAATTTTTATTGTCTTTAGAAAAGTTACATTAGGTATCAATTAATCTACTATACAGAAATTCAATATTGTTTTGCCTCGTTAAAGTTAGCGGACACGGAGGCTTGAGACAAACGCAAACATTACACAAAAAGCAACCGTTACTTTCACCGAAGAAGGTCGTTGCATTACAAGGGGAATGTCAAACCTACAGATGTTAAAGTGGCTGAAGTCAACCACTCATCTCTGCGTAAAGGATGGAAACTTGACGGATGCAGTTTACTTTACACTAGTAAAACAACAAACTAAGCAGTTTCGACGGGGTGACCACCTTATCTCTTCAGGAGCAGCCACTCCTGATCACCACGGGGCTGCTCGACTGCTTATGTTTATTACAGGGCAGTCTCTTCGATGCCGACCCAGGCATGGAGAGACTGAAGGATTTCGCTCTACACTAGTGAAGAAACAATTGTTTCCGCAGTGGAGAGATGGTTGTTATAATTTTAGGCCCCTCTCCTTGAATACAAGTCCCTGTCTTCTACGAAAGTATGCTAATAAAAACCGCTAACCAATCATAAAAACAAATCGGGTGTCGGTCAGGACTAATTGATGATGCGGATTTTATCACTGCCGGTCATCAGATTAGCTCGCAGCAAAAACTGACGCAATTCCAAGCAATGTATTTGAAAACCCCTGGCACCATCAGTTTGTTCAAAATTAGAACTGTCCGACTTCAAACTGTATAAAAATGTGCAAACCTTTCTTTTGGTAACATTAAGGGACGCACTACTCTATAACATCATCGGCATGTTCAGGCGACTGAGCCACCACGAACGAAGAACTCCAGAAGATGCTATAGACCTTATTATACCGAAGACAAGACAAACAACACCAAAAGAGAGTTTATCGGTGACTCTATCTTTACTATATGGAACCCTCCAAAGTATGCTACGTTAATATCAAATGGTGAGGGCGACAATAAAAATTGAATCGGTTCATCTGCCGACAGCAAAATTAAAAATGTGAGAGCTCGAAGGAGAGTGGTGTTGTTTCCCCTTCGGGCCCCACGTTGGGCGCCATTTGTAATGATTTTTCTACCTTCAGCTCGAACGCGGAACCGACCTCTCATCGGTTCTAGACGTTAAGTCTGAGTAGTGCCAACGGATGGTACCAACAGGTCAACCAATCCGTGCACCGTAATCCATTCACGCGGTGACTGCTTGTCGGCCAGCTAGTTCGGAGAGGATTTCGGTCGCGGGTCTCCGAATGGATTACGCTCAATCACAATATTTCAGTCACCTGAACTTGCCCGTTTTTCAAACGCGTCAACAATTACTCATCCAGAACGAGAAACCTACATTACGTTAGTTCTGGATGTGATCTATCCACAGATCTCAAATCAAAAACGCTACAAAATCCCATAGGCGCGTTACCGATTCACCGACGCGGTACCGAAAAATATACTACTCGAACTTAAACCGAAGAAAACTACTCTAAAGAAATGGCGAAACAAACAAAGGTACCGCGTACCGCGCGCGACGCGAAACCGACTTCAGCGGATTTGGCGAAACCCTAACCTCGCGACGACATACCTACCATACACTCTCCGTTCCCCCTGAAATAGAACGAGTTACTGAAAAGGAAAGTCGTTAGTTAAATTAGCAATTCATTGGATTTTTTTTATTTACTTCAAGAAACGGAACATAAAGTATAATTTTCTTAATACCTATTTAAAGGGTTTTTTGCAAGAATCGAGCGATAAATTATTACTAATAATGATAATAGTTATAATAATTATTTTTGAAGACAATTACATAATAAGGTAAACCGCTAACAATTTGTTTCTTAATTTATGTTTCACCTTTTATTATTTTTGAATATAAATTTGCGAACACAAACAAATTTTTCGTTTTACAATAAACCGCCAAATTAAACAATTATTTTTAATTTTTCTAGGTGGATTTAATATTTATTGTTCTTGTTTGGTTTTAAATAATTTAAATTTTGTTTTCTCAACAATTTCGTTAATTTAATATTTCTAAGTGGTGCAAGCACGCATTAGTGACGAATCTAATCGTGCGTCAAAATCAAAAAGCGAAATGGAAACAGCAAAGATGGCTTATCTACGTATACAATAATTAATAACAAATCAGGAAACGATGCAAGTGATTTTGTATAAAAAAAACGGAGAATCGATTCATTTTTTTTTTATTGCTTTTTATCTGGAATTTTCCAATTCTTTTACCATTTTTCATTCCCCTTGTATGGCGTTTAACTTTGAATATTATATATATATAAATACGGAGCGGTGTAACAATAGGTGAGCGTGATCTTTAACAATCATTTGGTGAGTACAAAATATTTACAAGCCAGTTTATTATTATTGTTTATCAGTTACTTTAATGTTTAATGCCTTTGAAATGTCTTTTTTTTTTTTTATTGAAATAGTGTTTTAAAATTGAGGATTTGATTCACAATCCGTCGCTGCTTGAAGTTAATGGGAATGTTACTGGAAACGATTGAACTAATCATGAATAATTGGGGGTTGAGAGACAAAAAAAATTCGATTTTCCATTCTCTGCGACAAAAGCAATCCCTCCATTTCTTGCAATATTTTTAACGATATAAAGCACACTGTTCAACGTACACAAAGATTTAAAAGTAGGAATGACGTGAAAACTAAAAAAAAATTATCATATGTTCTAGATATAAATCAGGACCACATCATTCATGTCGTTCAACTAACGTCCGATTTAGCTAACGCATTTTCTTACAAAAGTTATTACGCTAAGAGTTATTTTGTATTATCATCATTTACTGTACTCATTACTATGGACAAGCGGTGGAATATAGAAATAGAAAAGTGTAAAATTACCCAAGTCGTTTGTTTGCGTTTTCTTATCTATTTTTACTAATTAATTTTTCTTTATAGCTTCAACAGTTTGTTTATTTATGCCAGATGCGAGTTTTCTATCAGAACAAATTCATCTTTAGTACGGCATGGCTGGTTTTTTTTTTTTTGTAGACTTAAGTAAACCAAACATGGAATCAAACGTAAATTGTACGATTCAAATCGAATTAATTACCACTTGCTATTATTGGTAAATGTACTAAAGAATGTTGTTTACGATATGCATTATTTTCGGAAATACGGTATTGGAGGAATAATGGGTCGTTTTATTTTCATTCAGTAACTTATTTCTGAATAAAATAAACAATAAAATAAACGACGTGCAAATACCTGAAGGTAAACAACCTGTCTTCGTAGATCGGCTAACTCCTGTCTAGGATCATCGGCTATTGAAGAAGCCAGACTACTTGTGTCCTTATCATCAGCGGGCAATTGACCACTACTGTCCAATTCACCAGATGCGAATAATTTCCCATTACTCTGCTCGAATGGGTTGAGAGTTTCAGAATCTTGTAAAATCCTTCGGAGACGTGTCAACTGTTTCCTTAAATTTTGGACATCTTGAATCATTGCATTCCTAAAAGATTTGTCTATAAACAGGAGATCGTCTGACGAGCTGACTATATCCTTGCCCGTCAGCGATGAACGGAGATGTTTGTGGGGAAGACTATCTATTGATCTAGGACTATCTGAACCGGTATTGCTGAGCGTGCTCTGTTGCACGCGGGACCTGTTGAGCAGGCGAGTTGCACGTGCGGGTGATTGTGAACTAATACTGTCTTTGCTTGAGCGATGAATTCGCAGGACACTATTCCACTCGCGGATTAAGTCCCCACTTTTGGCGTCAAGTTCTGTGAACAATTGCATGTCGTCAACTCCGTTCCATGCCGATCCACTTTGGCTTTTTCTTGAGTGAGATAACCTATCGACTGAATCCAAGCTGCTCGTCAAATCCACGCCTACTGGTTCCGATACAGTTCACACTGCCTTCCGCTGCAGACCAGACAAAATATTGCTAACCTTTCTAATCCTTTATTAACTAAACTAACCTCTTTCCTAATTTGCCTGTTGATCTCCTTTCCGACCTTGACAGAGCTTCATGCTCCAGCCTGAGGCAATGCTCCGGTGAATGTCACTGCCTCACGAATAACGTTTTCCAAAAACTCTTTAAGCACACCACGCGTTTCTTCATAGATTAAACCGGAAATACGTTGCACTCCACCACGTCGCGCCAAACGACGTATAGCTGGTTTTGTAATACCTTGGATATTATCACGAAGAACTTTACGATGACGTTTAGCGCCTACATGTGGCTGCCAAAATCATCCCGTTGTCACATCGGACAAAACAACTGTGTGTGGAATGGCACGTCATATGCGGCAATGTACCTCTCCAGTTGTCGCCAGTGGCATAGTTTTCTCGAGGGCCACGGTGGAGGGGCATTTCCAGATGGCTATGCCTCGAAATGTGCCGGGGTTGGATTAATTCTATATTTCGAATATTTATATCCACGGATCTAAATATTTGGACAGAAAAAAAAAATATTTTCTGCATAACGATATCCGCACAACAGATGAAGTCCGCTGGCACTTCGAGGACATATCCATCTGGCAGGTTACAAGGGTTCGGGATCGGAATCACTTCGATTCCTGGGCGTAGGCGTCACATTACAGGGTCTCTACCTATTCACCCATTTCTCGTACATAGCGAATGTTCTACCGAGAGGTACCTGGTAGTTTCGAGCAAATTAATGAATGGAGTGACGTCACTTGCAGATGTTGATCATGCTTGTTGGGTTCTCGTGGGTTCGAGTAAATTCATTTGTTGACGTTCTTAATGATTATAAAAACAATTGCGACAGTAGCTCACAGAATTATTTGTACATGTAATTATTTGTACATGTAACAATATATATATATATATATATATATATATATATATATATATATATATATATATATATATATATATATATATATATATATACATATATATATATATATGTACAGATGTATGTACATATACGTATGTATGTAATATGTATGTGTATAGATGTGTATATATATATATATATGTATATAAATGTATATATATATATATGCATATATATATATATATATATATATATATATATATATATATATATATATATATATATATATATATATATATATATATATATAGATGTTTGTACATATATGTATGTATATAATATATAAGTGTATAGATGTATATACATATATATATATATATATATATATATATATATATATATATATATATATATATATATATATGTGGGTGTGTGTGGTTGCATGTAAATAAGATATAAAAAATTTGTGTCTGGAGGTCGCAACTTTGCTTCGATTTTCGCCAAATTTTCTGAAATATTTCTGTTCTGGCCATAGTATAGCTCCGGTTTGTACCAAAACTGGTACAAGAATTTATTCAATTGTGTGATAAATATCACAATAAAAAATTCAAAGTGGAACAATTCGAAACAAAATGGCGGCCGCTGAAAGGTCGAAAAAAGTTGAACGATAAAAAAGCACTTCAGCGTCCGATCAGAATATAAAAATGGCGATTAGGCACAGTTCGAAATTCGAAAATTTCTCAAAGCTACAATCCATATTGGATTTTATGAAATCTAAAATCAAGGTAGGCGTTGATGAGATCATGTATTAAGTATACCAGAATTATATTCGATTCCTATGAACGCTGCAGATTTTAGCCGTAGTGGTTTTTGCATTCCAGTAAAAAATTATATTTTAATTTACGAGTACATGCTACAATGTATTCAAGAAACTGAGTTTTGAATGGTTTGAAATGAAAAAATTTGCCACTAAAAAGGGTGAAATAAAAAACTTTTAGAAAAAAAAGAAAACCGACTTCGAACTGCCCTAAAAAGGATGAAATAAATTTTATGGAAGCGGTGCCAAATCAATTTCCCCATTTCAACATAAATACTTCCAACATCTGCACCACTACAAAAGAATGGGGGAAAACATGATATGGCACCGCTTCCATAAAATTTATTTCATCCTTTTTAGGGCACTTCGAAGTCGGTTTCCTTTTTTTTTCTAAAAGTTTTTTTAATGATTGAGTTTGGTTTAGTAGTTTGGGGTTTAAGTAATTTTAGGTTGAGTTTGGTTATTGAGTTTAGTTTAGGTTTATTAGTTAGGTTGTGGTTAGGGTTAATTTTTAAGTAGTGTGCATTATAGAGAATTTTTATTTTTTATTTTAGCTAGTAAGTTTTAAAATTTTAAAATTTTATATATTTATTTACTTGTCGGTCTGTCTGTCTGCTATTTAACTTATTTTTATAGACTCGATTGTTTGTCCGTCTGTAATTTATTAAATTATTTCTTTTATTCAAATTGTCAGTGTTGTCCGTCTGTTCATCGATTTTAATATACTTACATTATTTAGATGGTCTGTAGATTTTTATTGTTTTTGATAGTCATCATGTTTCCGCACACACGATATGAACACGATAATTTCACTCGCTGTTCATTACGCTCCTCCCAAGATTTGCCAAATCCTCAGTCGCAGCTCTCGTTCCAAGATGGTGGTCAGATAGTTGAGACTCATCGAACGGTTATCCCAATTACCAAATGGGGTTTTAAGTTCGATGGAGGCTCAAATGGTTTTGATGCACGCCAATTTTTGTTTCGTGCTAGCATTATGGCTAGAGATTATGATCTCACAGAGCGTGAACTCGTCCGAGACTTTCATGTTCTCCTGCAGGAATATGCCGAAAATTGGTACTGGCAGATACGTGACCTGCATAGAGACTTGAGTTGGACGCAGCTTAAAGTGGAGTTCATGGAACGATCTCGGCTTGATGACGCTCATATTTGGGAACATATGTTCGCCCGTAGCCAGGACTCCAATGAACCATTCATCGAATTTTATGAATCCCTTGAGGCTATGGCTCTTCAACTCAGGACTCCGATTAGGGACACGGATCTGCGAGACCTAGTTTTCAAAAATATGAGTTTCAGGATACAGGATCACTTAGCTGGATATGAGTTCTCGACCACCCGTGAGCTTGTCTGAAGGTGTCGTCGAATTGAGGACACTTGGCGTGAGCTGGAGATCAAGTATGGTCGACCTCCAGTTCAGCCTTATGAGCTTAATTCGATGAGACCGCCTGATCAGTTACCGGTTGGTTTGGAATCTTGTCTGCCAATGACCCTCCATCCTAGTGGAATGAGAGATTATTTTCATTATAATACTGACGTGCGTCATCATGAGTCCCCAGCATCATTTAACAGTGCTAATACCTCAAGCAGATTACCAGAATACGTCGGAAGTAATGGAAAGGCAGGCGATGATCGTGAATCACCGGCTAGTTTTAGAGCACGACCTTTTCGGGATCGCTTTCGGAGATCCTGGAGATATTTCTTCGCTAGGCGTCTCTTGAAACGTGCCTGCGTGGAGTCAATTGTTGCAACTCCTGGTGACAATAGGCCCCATGCAGAGATTTCCGTCAAGGGTCGCAAATTGACGGGCTTGCTTGATAGCGGAGCCAGTGTTACTTTCCTTGGAGCCGGAGCCTTGGACCTGCTGTCGGACTTGGGTTTGCAGTTGCATACCATGCATGCTCATGTTCAGACTGCTGTTATTGGAGAAAGTCAGAATTCATGGAGTTCTCCAGTAACCTCTGTCAGAAAACCCGGCAAGGTGCGCACCGATTCGGAGAAGGTTTCAGGTATAGTCTCCTATCCTGAACCCCAGACGACCAAAGACGTGAGACGATTCACGGGCATGGCAGGATGGTACAGGCGTTTTATTCCAAGTTTCGCCTCGGTTACGGCCCCTCTAACGGATTTGCTAAAGGGCAAAGGTGCCTTCAAGTGATCAGCTTCCGCCAATAGTGCCTTCAATAAAGTGAATTCTGCTCCAGTGCTGGCTAACCCCGACTTTACGAAGCACTTCTATATCCAGTGTGACACAAGTGCAGTGGGTATTGGAAGTGTTTTGTTCCAGAAGGACGATGAAGGTGGAGAGCATCCAATCGTATATATGTCGATGAAGCTCAACGCTGCGCAACGTAAATATGGCATTACTGAACTGGAATGCTTAGCTGCGGTGCAGAGTGTAAAGAAATTCAGGGCATATATCGAAGGGTTGCATTTCACCATCATAACCGAACATGCCAGTCTTAAATGGCTGATGCAGCGGTCGGACCTTTCTGGTCGGTTGTCTCGGTGGAGTCTGAAATTACAAGGGTTCAATTTCACAAATTGAACACCGGAAAGGTGCTCTTAACGTTGCACTGGATGCGTTATCAAGAGCTTGTCGCAGGACAAGCGGGTGGCCTCGCTCATTGCTTGCCTCCCGGAGCACAAACATATTGATGGTTTGATCCCTCAGTCTACGTTTCAGGAGCCCAAGTACGAACATCTCAAGGAGCAAATCCTGAAGCAACCTGATAAGTTTCAGAATGTGCACCTTGCTGATGGCCGAGTGTACATCAGTACTGGTTCTCCTGTAATGCTGACTTCAGATATTCCCCGAACAAAATTATGAGTTCCTGAGGTTCGCCAACAGGCTCTTATAGTACGAGCTCATAATGATCCCCGGGGCTCTCATTGTGGAATTCGTAAGACAACGGAAATCTTACAAAGATATTACTATTGGCCTCGTTTGCGTCAAGATGTTATTCAGCATATCCAGAGATGTTCAACATGCAAACAGGTCAAGCTTTCGAATTCCACTTTGAGACCTCCTATGGGCGCATCACGAGACTCGGCGGGACCTATGCAGCGCCTGTTTGTGGACTTCAAAATCCGGGAATACTCAATTGTTTGTGGTCCTGGACCATTACAGCAGGTTCATATGGCTCAAGCCCATGGCTAAAGCCACTGCGGAATCAGTCGTGCGATACTTGGAGCGCGAAATCTATTTGACCTTCGGAATTTGGACTTGGGTTTGCAGTTGCATACCATGCATGCTCATGTTCAGACTGCATCAGGGCACAAGGATCCAGTTCTGGGATACGTCACCACATTGGTGCGATTTAACAACACCACCAAATTGATGAGATTCTTGGTTGTTCCTTCCTTGACACACGCAGTGTATCTGGGAATTGACTTCTGGGATCTCTTCAAAATAGCACCAATCCAGGGCAACGCTATCGAAGCAGCCTCGGAGCTTCAGAGCCCTGAATTCCATCTTTTGTCTCCAAAAGATCAGCAACGACTGGACTTCGTCAAAAAACAGTTTCCGTCGTATAATGAGAAAGTCTCATGTCTCATCACATTGACACTGGTTCTGCTCGACCCAATAAGTAGCGGCATTATGCTGTCCCGCCTGTTATACAGAAACTGTTGTATGATGAACTTGATCGTATGTTGTCTTTGGGGGTAATAGAGGAAAGTCAGAGTTCGTGGAGTTCTCCTGTGACCCTTGTCAGAAAACCCGGCAAGGTGCGTTTATGTCTTGATGCTAGACGCCTCAATGAGGTGACTGTTAAGGACGCCTATCCATTGCCACTATTTGAAGGTCTTTTGGCATGGTTGTAGAGTACCAGGTTCATTACCAGCTTGGACCTGAAGGATGCCTTTTGGCAAATACCATTGGATGAGGCAAGTAAGGAGAAATCGGCCTTTACTGTCCCTGGCAGGCCCTTGTACCATTTCAAGGTCATGCCGTTCGGTCTATGTAATGCTTCCTGAATGATGTGTTGGTTAATGCATAAGGTGATACCGTATGAGCTGCAGGACAAGGCATTTGTTTATCTAGATGATCTGCTTGTTACAAGTTCAACATTTGATGAGCACTTGAAGCTTCTGAGTATTGTTACGAAACTTTTCAGGGACGCCAACTTGACCATCAATGCCGAAAAGAGCAAGTTCGTCAAGAAGGAGATCAAATATCTTGGCTTTGTAGTGAGTGATGGTATCTTGCGCACCGATCCGGAGAAGGTTTCAGGTATAGTCTCCTATCCTGAACCCCGAACGGCCAAAGATGTGAGACGATTCATGGGCATGGCAGGATGGTACAGGCGTTTTATTCCAAGCTTCGCCTCGGTTACGGCCCCTCAAACGGATTTGCTGAAGGGCAAAGGTGCCTTCAAGTGGTCTGGTTCCGCCAATAGTGCCTTCAATAAAGTGAAGCAATTGCTGATTTCTGCTCTTGTGCTGGCTAACCCCGACTTTACGAAGCACTTCTATATCCAGTGTGACGCAAGTACAGTGGGTATTGGAAGTGTTTTGTTCCAGAAGGATGATGAAGGTGGAGAGCATCCAATCGCTTATATGTCGATGAAGCTCAACGCTGCGCAACGTAACTATAGCACTACTGAACTGGAATGCTTAGCTGCGGTGCAGAGTGTAAAGGGATTCAGGGCATATATCGAAGGGTTGCCCTTCACCATCATAACCGACCATGCCAGTCTTAAATGGCTGATGCAGCAGTCGGACCTTTCTGGTCGGTTGGCTCGCTAGAGTCTGAAATGACAAGGGTTCAATTTCCAAATTGAACACCGGAAAGGTGCTCTTAACGTTGTACCGGATGCGTTATCAAGATCTTGCTCGCAGGACGAGCGCGTGGCCTCGCTCATTGCTTGCCTCCCGGAGCACAAACATATTGATGGTTTGATCCCTCAGTCTGCGTTTCAGGAGCCCAAGTACGAACATCTCAAGGAGCAAATCCTGAAGCAACCTGATAAGTTTCAGAATGTGCACTTTGCTGATGGCCGAGTGTACATCAGTACTGGTTCTCCTGTAATGCTGACTTCAGATATTCCCCGAACAAAATTATGGGTTCCTGAGGTTCACCAAGAGGCTCTTATAGTACGAGCTCATTATGATCCCCGGGGCTCTCATTGTGGAATTCGTAAGACAACGGAAATCTTAAAAAGATATTATTCAGCACATCTGGAGCTGTTCAACATGCAAACAGGTCGAGCCTTCGAATCCCACATTGAGACCTCCTATGGGCGCATCACGAGACTCGGCGAGACCTATGCAGCGCCTGTTTGTGGACTTCATGGGTCCATACCCTCGTTCAAAATCCGGGAATACTCAATTGTTTGTGGTCCTGGACCATTACAGCAGGTGCATATGGCTCAAGCCCATGGCTAGAGCCACTGCAGAGTCAGTCGTGCGATACTTGGAGCGCGAAATCTATTTGACCTTTGGAGTTCCCGAATGGATTCACTCGGACAATGGTGTGCAGTTCGTCTCCAAGGTATTCGCTAAGCTTTTGAGCGACTATGGGGTGCAGCACTGTTTCACTCCATATCATTCACCGCAAGCGAATGCCTCGAAGAGGTCAAACCAGTTGACATTGAGCACCATCAGAGCCTACATAGGGTCCGATCATAGCAGGTGGGACGAGAATCTTCCGGAATCGTGTTTTGCCTCCCGCAAGGTGATTCATGAACCCACAGGATTTTCGCCCTACTTCCTCATGTTCGCCTACCACCCTATCCAGCATGGCACTGAGTACGCCCTCCTTAGAAGCTGGAACGCTTTTGAGGATGGAGAAGTACAGCTAAGTGCAAACAGTGATCGTCTGCGAGCCGTACAGGACCGTGCCCGAGCTGAGCTGAAAGAAGCCTATCAGAAGGGAGCTCAAAGTTACAACCTTCGGGCTCGCCCCCGTGAGCTACTCCAGGGTCAGAAAGTTTTCATGCGACATTTCGCATTGATCAATGCAGCCGTTCGTTTTGCGGCTAAATTCACTCCACGATTTGTTCCTGCAATGGTTCGCCACCGCACTGAGCAAGTTACTTATGAACTTGAGGATGAACCCGGAAAGCTGCTTGGGACCTTTCAAGCTAAGGACACCCGATCCGATTCATAACTACCCCTGCTGACCTCCTTTTTTTGCCCGGCTGAATGAGACACTCAGGGTCTGGGTCGTCCCCACGATTCTTGTGAATTCCTCCCATTCGCAATTCAAATTGCCGCCGTAACGTCTCCATCTTCCTTTGGGTATTTATACCTTTTTCCCTGGTCTTTATTTCATTTTATTAAAATTTTTCCAATTTCCCTATAATTTTTACCTCCCCATCACATATACTAATAATTTCAATTTTCCCACTAATGACATTCCATTCATTAATTCCTACTAACAAAACTTCATTCCATACCTTTTCCCTAACAAAACTCAATTCGTTTCCTTCATACTAACTAATTCTATTCACTATTCCCCACTAACAAATTTTAATGTTTATACTAGCGAAAATCAATTCACGTTCCCCTACTAACAAAATTCAATCTCATACCCAAATGCATCGTTGAAGTTGCTTATGAGATGAATGGGAGATCGACAATCCATGGCACCATTAGCTGCGTCGCGAGTTCTCGACCGGGGGTCTGCTGAAACCCTGGGTTCAAGTTCCTCCGGGCGCAGGGAAGCACTCTTTTTGGGGTATCGGCAAAATCAATAGTTTTCGTAATGTATATGTGACACTTTGTATTCAATCAAGCGATTCTTGGATGATGTAAATTGCCATATATGCAAATCAATGGATACTTTTGGGATTTTCGATACGTGAAAAAAGAAGTGTGGGTAGCGGCATCGAAGTGTAATGAACTTCGATGACGTTACCCAAAGGCAACAGCGGTAATTGAAAATGAAAAAGAGATTACGGAATCGGATTGGATGGGAGTGAAAAATGCAGGATGAAGTTGTTGGGATGGTGGCAGTGAGTATTTGGCTGGTGAAGAGAAGGGAGTTTTCGATTCGGGATAAAAGTGATTTTTGAGGGTTTTAAAATTGGAAAAAAGGGAGTTTTTGGGGGGTAGAATGTGAATGGGAATTGAATAGATTTTTTGAAGTTTTAGTGACGAAGGAGAAGAGTGGAACGATTGCAAAAGTGAGGTGAATATTGGATTTTGGGAAGAGAAGGGATTTGACTTTGTGCGGTGCAAAAAGAACAAAAAAAATTTTATTAATTTGAAGTGCGGGAAAACGAAAATTGTGCGAGAAAAATAAAAGATTTCGCCGATTTGAATTGCGGGAAGACGAAGATTGTTGTCAGAAGTTTCGGGTTGAAATTCAGTGAGAAAAAATAAACAAAAAAAAATCAGAAGTGAAACGAATGAATTTAGGAAAACATTACTAACTAGAAATTAAAAGTTAAAGGAAAATTTGCCGATAGTAGACGGAGTGGAGGAATCAATTAGTGTGGATAAAAGTGGCCGTTACGTTTTTTTGCTGGTTAAGTGATTTTAAATTAGAATTTAATTTTCAGCAACCCCACGCTTCTTGTGTTGTATTGCACCGTGCGCTCGGAGTTCTACGGGGAAAGAAGTGAGAACAATTTTGGTTTTTTCTTTTTTTTCTAAATACATTGTCCAGTAGTTCAATTTTTATATTCTCTATAAGCTTGAATTATTCTAGTTTTTTATATTGTTTCAAATTTCGAAAGGGGTTCTTAGTAGTTTTGTTTTAACTGATTTTCTTTTGTTTACTTTGGATTTAGATTATATTTTGTAAGTAAAAAACGGCCATGTCAGATCAAACTCATCATCTTTCATTTCTCAAGGTGACCTTCCCTTTTCCATCCTTTTCCTTTTGTGCTAGTTATTTTATGTAAGGTGGCTCAGCACGTGCAGAGGGTGTCCCGGAAGACCCACGACACGACTGAGCGCTAGCCGGCCTCAGTATGCTACCCTGGGCTACACAACCCTCTGCTAATTCTTAATGTCTGCAACTGCGGTGACTTCCGTGGTTGCAACAAATGGCACCCAAATCTTTTTTGTTTTTAGTTATAGTTTAAATTTTTCAATTTGAGATTTGTTGGGCCGAGTACCTGGAGTGCCTAACTTGAATAGTGGTTTCTGGATTCCAGGGAAATTATTTTTTTTTGCTTTGTTAGAAATTGTTGATGATTTGTTTGAATGATGATAATTGCTTGAGTAATAGTTTGAAAAGTTTAAGTTTAGATTTTGATAGTCAGTTATGGTTCGCCGCAGTTGCAGTGGCGCCTTCGTGCTGAATTTTGTGTTTACCAGTCTTCACTGGCTATAATAGCAGTATGCTGTGACAGTGTGGATGTTAGTTGGGGTTCACCGAATTTTGAGTCGCTCGTTATATCTCCCTGCACGGGATAGTTGGACTTTGATCCAACACTTTGAATTAGCCAACGCTTTCAGCCTTTCCATCATCTATCTGGTGGTAGCTTTGGGATTTGTGCGGCTCTTGTCCGAGCCATTATGAAGTCCGTAGTGTTTCATAATGGTCTCGTAGTCAGCCCTTTGTGGTGACCATTAGAGTGGAGTCCGCCAACGAATTCCATGGCTATGCCAGGCACTGTGGCGGTATGTCTGTTTTGTGTCTTGTTAAACTTTTAACCTTCATCCAATTCAATTACCTTTTCTTTTTCCTTTCCATTAATGGGGAGAATCATTTTGAGAAATGATAGCGAAATAACTTTTGACAATTGAATTTAATCATAACACATTCGCACTCATTTCACTTGCTCGTTAATATACATTTTCTTTTATCTCATCATCTCATTGAAAATTTTGGATTTTTATTATTGATTGTTAAATAATTACCGTTAGGTCACTTGTTCAATTTTAAAGTCATTGGATTTAGGTAGTTTAGTTGTATATTACTAGGGCTTAATTAGCGTTTATGATTTAGATTAGTTTTAGATAAGTGGGTTTATGGTTTTTGTTAGTTTAGAATAATTTCTTTTAATTTTAATGATTGAGTTTGTTTTAGTAGTTTGTGTTTGAGTAATTTTAGGTTGAGTTTGGTTATTGAGTTTAGTTAAGGTTTATTAGTTAGGTTGTGGTTAGGGTTAATTTTTAAGTAGTGTGCAATATAGAGAAATTTTATTTTTTATTTTAGCTAGTAAGTTTTAAAATTTTAAAATTTTATATATTTATTTATTTGTCAGTCTGTTTGTCTGCTATTTAACTTATTTTTATAGACTCGATTGTTTGTCCGTCTGTAATTTATTAAATTATTTCTTTTATTCAAATTGTCAGTGTTGTTCGTCTGTTCATTGATTTTAATATACTTACATTATTTAGATGGTCTGTAGATTTTTATTGTTTTTGATAGTCATCATGTTTCTGCACACACGATATGAACAGGATAATTTCACTCGCTGTTCATTTCGCTCCTCCCAAGATTTGCCAAATCCTCAGTCGCAGCTCTAGTTCCAAGATGGTGGTCAGACAGTTGAGACTCATCGAACGGTTATCTCAATTACCATATGGGGTTTTAAGTTCGATGGAGGCTCCAATGGTTTGGATGCTCGCCAATTTTTGTTTCGTGCTAGCATTATGGCTAGAGATTATGATCTCACAGAGCGTGAACTCGTCCGAGACTTTCATGTTCTCCTGCAGGAATATGCCGAAAATTGGTACTGGCAGATACGTGACCTGCATAGAGACTTGAGTTGGACGCAGCTTAAAGCGTAGTTCATGGAACGATCTTGGCTTGATGACGCTTATATTTGGGAAAATATGTTCGCCCGCAGCCAGGACTCCAATGCACCATTCATCGAATTTTATGAATCCCTTGAGGCTATGGCTCTTCGACTCAGGACTCCGATTAGGGACACGGATCTGCGAGACCTAGTTTTCAAAAATATGAGTTTCAGGTTGCAGGATCACTTAGCTGGACATGAGTTCCCCACCACCCGTGAGCTTGTCTGGAGGTATCGTCAAATTGAGGACACTTGGCGTGAGGTGGAGATCAAGTATGGTCGACATCCAGTTCAGCCTTATGAGCTTAATTCGATGAGACCGCCTGATCAGTTACCGGTTGGTTTGGAATCTTGTCTGCCAATGACCCTCCATCCTAGTGGGATGAGAGACTTTTTTCATTATGATACCGACGTGCGTCATCATGAGTCCCCAGCATCATTTATTAGTGCTAATACCTCAAGCAGATTACCAGACTACGTCGAAAGTAATGGAAAGGCAGGCGATGATCGTGAATCACCGGCTAGTTTTAGAGGGATCGCTTTCGGAGATCCTGGAGATATTTCTTCGCCAGACGTCTCTAGAAGCGTGCCTGCGTGGAGTCAATTGTTGCAACTCCTGGTGACAATAGGCCCTATGCAGAGATTTCCGTCAAGGGTCGCAAATTGACGGGCTTGCTTGATAGCGGAGCCAGTGTTAGTATCCTTGGAGCCGGAGCCTTGGACCTGCTGTCGGACTTGGGTTTGCAGTTGCATACCATGCATGCTCATGTTCAGACTGCATCAGGGCACAAGGATCCAGTTCTGGGATACGTCACCACATTGGTGCGATTTAACAACACCACCAAATTGATGAGATTCTTGGTTGTTCCTTCCTTGAAACACGCAGTGTACCTGGGAATTGACTTCTGGGATCTCTTCAAAATAGCACCAATCCAGGTTAACGCTATCGAAGAAGCAGCCTCGGAGCCTCAGAGCCCTGAATTCCATCTTTTGTCTCCAAAAGATCAACAACGACTGGACTTCGTCAAAAAACAGTTTCCGTCGTATAATGAGAAAGGCTTGGGTAGGACCAGTCTCGTGTCTCATCGCATTGACACTGGTTCTGCTCGAACCATTAAGTAGCGGCATTATGCTGTCTCGCCTGTTACGCAGAAACTGTTGTATGACGAACTTGATCGTATGTTGTCTTTGGGGGTAATAGAGGAAAGTCAGAGTTCGTGGAGTTCTCCTGTGACCCTTGTCAGAAAACCCGGCAAGGTGCATTTATGTCTTGATGCTAGACGCCTCAACGAGGTGACTGTTAAGGACGCCTATCCATTGCCACTATTTGAAGGTCTTTTGGCATGGTTGTAGAGTACCAGGTTCATTACCAGCTTGGACCTGAAGGATGCCTTTTGGCAAATACCGTTGGATGAGGCAAGTAAGGAGAAATTGGCCTTTACTGTCCCTGGCAGGCCCTTGTACCATTTTAAGGTCATGCCGTTCGGTCTATGTAATGCTCCCCGAACGATGTGTCGGTTGATGCATAAGGTGATACCGTATGAGCTGCAGGACAAGGCATTTGTTTATTTAGATGACCTGCTTGTAACAAGTTCAACATTTGATGAGCACTTGAAGCTCCTGAGTATTGTTACGAAACTTCTCAGGGACGCCAACTTGACCATCAATGTAGAAAAGACCACGCTCGTCAAGAAGGAGATCAAATATCTTGGCCTTGTAGTGAGTGATGGTATCTAGGGCACCGATCCGGAGAACGTTGCAGGTGTAGTCTCCTATCCTGAACCCCGAACGGCCAAAGACGTGAGACGATTCATGGGCATGGCAGGATGGTACAGGCGTTTCATTCCAAGCTTCGCCTCGGTTACGGCCCCTCTAATGGATTTGCTAAAGGGAAAACGTGCCTTCAAGTGGTCTGCTTCCGCCAATAGTGCCTTCAATAAAGTGAAGCAATTGCTGATTTCTGCTCCAGTGCTGGCTAACCCCGACTTTACGAAGCACTTCTATATCCAGTGTGACGCAAGTACAGTGGGTATTGGAAGTGTTTTGTTCCAGAAGGACGATGAAGGTGGAGAGCATCCAATCGCATATATGTCGATGAAGCTCAACGCTGCGCAACGTAACTATAGCATTACTGAACTGGAATGCTTAGCTGCGGTGCAGAGTGTAAAGGGATTCAGGGCATATATCGAAGGGTTGCCCTCTACCATCATAGCCGACCATGCCAGTCTTAAATGGCTGATGCAGCAGTCGGACCTTTCTGGTCGGTTGGCTCGCTAGAGTCTGAAATGACAAGGGTTCAATTTCCAAATTGAACACCGGAAAGGTGCTCTTAACGTTGTACCGGATGCGTTATCAAGATCATGCTCGCAGGACGAGCGGGTGGCCTCGCTCATTGCTTGCCTCCCGGAGCACGAACATATTGATGTTTTGATCCCTCAGTCTGCGTTTCAGGAGCCCAAGTACGAGCATCTCAAGGAGCGAATCTTGAATCAACCTGATAAGTTTCAGAATGTGCACCTTGCTGATGGCCGAGTGTACATCAGTACTGGTTCTCCTGTAATGCTGACTTCAGATATTCCCCGAACAAAATTATGGGTTCCTGAGGTTCACCAACAGGCTCTTATAGTACGAGCTCATAATGATCTCCGGGGCTCTTATTGTGGAATTCGTAAGACAACGGAAGTCTTACAAAGATATCACTATTGGCCTCAGTTTCGTCAAGATGTTATTCAGCACATCCAGAGCTTTTCAACATGCAAACAGGTTAAGCCTTCGAACTCCACTTTGAGACCTCCTATGGGCGCATCACGAGACTCGGCGAGACCTATGCAGCGCCTGTTTGCAGAATTCATGGGTCCATATCCTCGTTCAAAATCCGGGAATACTCAATTGTTTGTGGTCCTGGACCATTACAGCAGGTTCATATGGCTCAAGCCCATGGCTAAAGCCACTGCGGAATCAGTCGTGCGATACTTGGAGCGCAAAATCTATTTGACCTTCGGAGTTCCCGAATGGATTCACTCGGACAATGGTGTGCAGTTCGTCTCCAAGGTATTCGCTAAGCTTATGAGCGACTATGGGGTGCAGCACTGTTTCACTCCATATCATCCACCGCCAGCGAATGCCTCGGAGAGGTCAAACCAGTCGACATTGAACACCATCAGAGCCTACATAGGGTCCGATCATAGCAGGTGGGACGAGAATCTTCCGGAATCGTGTTTTGCCTTCCGCAAGGTGATTCATGAATCCACATGATTTTCGCCCTACTTCCTCATGTTTGCGTACCACCCTATCCAGCATGGCACTGAGTACGCCCTCCTTAGAAGCTGGGACGCTTTTGAGGATGGAGAAGTACAGCTAAGTGCGAACAGTGATCGTCTGCGAGCCGTACAATACCATGCTCGAGCTAAGCTGAAAGAAGCCTATCAGAAGGGAGCTCAAAGTTACAACCTTCGGGCTCGCCCCCGTGAGCTACTCCAGGGTCAGAAAGTTTTCGTGCGAAATTTCGCATTGATCAATGCAGCCGATCATTTTGCGGCTAAATTCGCTCCACGATTTGTTCCTGCAGTGATTCGCCGCCGTACTGGGCAAGTTACTTATGAACTTGAGGATGAACCCGGTAAGCTGCTTGGGACCTTTCACGCTAAGGAAACCCGATCCGATTCATAACTACCCCTGCTGACCTCCTTTGTTTGCCCGGCTGAATGAGACACTCAGGGTCTGGGTCGTCCCCACGATTGTTGCGAATTCCGGCGTACCAACTTCCTCCCATTCGCGATTCAAATTGCCGCCGTAACATCTCTATCTTCCTTTGGGTATTTATACCTTTTTCCCTGGTCTTTATTTCATTTTATTAAAATTTTTCCAATTTCCCTATAAATTTCACCTCCCCATCACATATACTAATAATTTCAATTTTCCCACTAACGACATTCCATTCATTAATTCCTACTAACAATACTTTATTCAATACCTTTTTCCTAACAAAACCTAATTCCTTTCCTTCATACTAACTAATTCTATTCACTATTTCCCACTAACAAATTTTAATTTTTATACCAACATAAATCAATTCACGTTCCCCTACTAACAAAATTCAATCTCATACCCAAATGCATCGTTGAAGTTGCTTATGAGATGAATGGGAGATCGACAATCCATGGCACCATTAGCTGCGTCGCGAGTTCTCGACCGGGGGTCTGCTGAAACCCGGGGTTCAAGTTCCTCCGGGCGCAGGGAAGCACTCTTTTTGGGGTATCGGCAAAATCAATAGTTTTCGTTATGTATATGTGACACTTTGCATTCAATCAAGCGATTCTTGGATGATGTAAATTGCCATACATGCAAATCAATGGATACTATTGTGATTTCGATACGGAAAAAAAGATGTGTGGGTAGCGGCATCGAAGTGTAATGAACTTCGATTACGTTACCCAAATGCAACAGCGGTAATTAAAAATGAAAAAGAGATTATGGAATCGGATTGGATGGAAGTGAAAAATGCGGGATGAAGTTGTTGGGATGGTGGCAGTGAGTATTTGGCTGGTGAAGAGAAGGGAGTTTTCGATTCGGGGTAAAGGTGATTTTTGGGGTTTTAAAATTGGGAAAAAAGGGAGTTTTTGGGGGTAGAATGTGAATTGAATAGATTTTTTGAAGTTTTAGTGACGAAGGAGAAGAGTGGAACGATTGCAAAAGTGAGGTGAATATTGGATTTTGGGAAGAGAAGGGATTTGACTTTGTGCGGTGTGAAAAGGACAAAAAAAATTTTATTAATTTGAAGTGCGGGAAAACGAAAATTGTGCGAGAAAAAATAAAAGATTTCGCTGATTTGGATTGCGGGAAGACGAAAATTGTTGTCAGAAGTTTCGGGTTGAAATTCAGTGAAAAAAAAATAAACAAAAAAAAATCAGAAGTGAAACGAATGAATTTAGGGAAACATTACTAACTGGAAATTAAAAGTGAAAGAAAAATTTGCCGATAGTAGACGGAGTGGAGGAATCAATTGGTGCGGATAAAAGTGGCTGTACGTTTTTTTGCTGGTTAAGTGATTTTAAATTAGAATTTAATTTTCAGCAACCCCACGCTTCTTGTGTTGTATTGCACCGTGCGCTCGGAGTTCTACGGGGAAAGAAGTGAGAACAATTTTGGTTTTTTCTTTTTTTTCTAAATACATTGTCCAGTAGTTCAATTTTTATATTCTCTATAAGCTTGAATTATTCTAGTTTTTTATATTGTTTCAAATTTCGAAAGGGGTTCTTAGTAGTTTTGTTTTAACTGATTTTCTTTTGTTTACTTTGGATTTAGATTATAATTTGTAAATAAAAAACGGCCATGTCAGATCAAACTCATCATCTTTCATTTCTCAAGGTGACCTTCCCTTTTCCATCCTTTTCCCTTTGTGCTAGTTATTTTATGTAAGGTGGCTCAGCACGTGCAGAGGGTGTCCCGGAAGACCCACGACACGACTGAGCGCTAGCCGGCCTCAGTATGCTACCCCGGGCTACACACCCCTCTGCTAATTCTTAATGTCTGCAACTGCGGTGACTTCCGTGGTTGCAACAAATGGCACGCAAATCTTTTTTGTTTTTAGTTATAGTTTAAATTTTTCAATTTTAGATGTGTTGGGCCGAGTACCTGGAGTGCCTAACTTGAAAAGTGGTTTGTGCATTCCAGGGAAATTATTTTTTTTTGCTTTGTTAGAAATTGTTGATGATTTGTTTGAATGATGATAATTGCTTGAGTAATAGTTTGAAAAGTTTAAGTTTAGATTTTGATGGTTAGTTATGGAATCTTGGTCACGGGGTTCACCGCAGTTGCAGTGGCGCCTTCGTGCTGAATTTTGTGTTTACCAGTCTTCACTGGCTATAATAGCAGTATGCTGTGACAGTGTGGATGTTAGTTGGAGTTCACCGAATTTCGAGTCGCTCGCTATATCTCCCTGCACGGGATAGTCGGGCTTAGATCCAACACTTTGAATTAGCCAACGCTTTTGGCCTTTCCATCATCTATCTGGTGGTAGCTTTGGGATTTGTGCGGCTCTTGTCTGAGCCATTATGAAGTCCGTAGTGTTTCATAACGGTCTCGTAGTCAGCCCTTTGTGGTGACCATTAGAGTGGAGTCCGCCAACGAATTCCATGGCTATGCCAGGCACTGTGGCGGTATGTCTGTTTTGTGTCTTGTTAAACTTTTAACCTTCATCCAATTCAATTACCTTTTCTTTTTCCTTTCCATTAATGGGGAGAATCATTTTGAGAAATGATAGCGAAAAAACTTTTGACAATTGAATTTAATCATAACACATTCGCACTCATTTCACTTGCTCGTTAATATACATTTTCTTTTATCTCATCATCTCATTGAAAATTTTGGATTTTTATTATTGATTGTTAAATAATTACCGTTAGGTTACTTGTTCAGTTTTAAAGTCATTGGATTTAGGTAGTTTAGTTGTGTATTACTAGGGCTTAATTAGCGTTTATGATTTAGATTAGCTTTAGATAAGTGGGTTTATGGTTTTTGTTAGCTTAGAATAATTTCTTTTAATTTTAATGATTGAGTTTGGTTTAGTAGTTTTGGGTTTGAGCAATTTTAGGTTGAGTTTGGTTATTGAGTTTAGCTTAGATTTATTAGTTAGGTTGTGGTTAGGGTTAATTTTCAAGTAGTGTGCATTATAGAGAATTTTTATTTTTTATTTTAGCTAGTAAGTTTTAAAATTTTATATATTTATTTACTTGTCGGTCTGTTTGTCTGCTATTTAACTTATTTTTATAGACTCGATTGTTTGTCCGTCTGTAATTTATTAAATTATTTCTTTTATTCAAAATGTCAGTGTTGTTCGTCTGTTCATTGATTTTAATATACTTACATTATTTAGATGGTCTGTAGATTTTTATTGTTTTTGATAGTCATCATGTTTCCGCACACACGATATGAACACGATAATTTCACTCGCTGTTCATTACGCTCCTCCCAAGATTTGCCAAATCCTCATTCGCAGCTCTCGTTCCAAGATGGTGGTCAGACAGTTGAGACTCATCGAACGGTTATCCCAATTACCAAATGGGGTTTTAAGTTCGATGGAGGCTCCAATGGTTTGGATGCTCGCCAATTTTTGTTTCGTGCTAGCATTATGGCTAGAGGTTATGATCTCACAGAGTGTGAACTCGTCCGAGACTTTCATGTTCTCCTGCAGGAATATGCCGAAAATTGGTACTGGCAGATACGTGACCTGCATAGAGACTTGAGTTGGACGCAGCTTAAAGTGGAGTTCGTGGAATGATCTCGGCTTGATGATGCTCATATTTGGGAAAATATGTTCGCCCGAAGCCAGGACTCCAATGAACCATTCATCGAAATTTATGAATCCCTTGAGGCTACGGCTCTTCAACTCAGGACTCCGATTAGGGACACGGATCTGCGAGACCTAGTTTTCAAAAATATGAGTTTCAGGTTGCAGGATCACTTAGCTGTACATGAGTTCTCGACCACCCGTGAGCTTGTCTGAAGGTATCATCCAATTGAGGACACTTGGCGTGAGGTGGAGATCAAGTATGGTCGACCTCCAGTTCAGCCTTATGAGCTTAATTCGATGAGACCGCCTGATCAGTTACCGGTTGGTTTGGAATCTTGTCTGCCAATGACCCTCCATCCTAGTGGAACGAGATTTTTTTCATTATGATACCGACGTGCGTCATCATGAACCCCCAGCATCATTTAACAGTGCTAATACCTCAAGCAGATTACCAGACTACGTCGAAAGTAATGGAAAGGCAGGCGATGATCGTGAATCACCCGCTAGTTTTAGAGCACGACCTTTTCGGGATCGCTTTCGGAGATCCTGGAGATATTTCTTCGCCCGGCGTCTCTTGAAACGTGCCTGCGTGGAGTCAATTGTTGCAACTCCTGGTGACAATAGGCCCTATGCAGAGATTTCCGTCAAGGGTCGCAAATTGACGGGCTTGCTTGATACCGGAGCCAGTGTTACTATCCTTGGAGCCGGAGCCTTGGACCTGCTGTCGGACTTGGGTTTGCATATGCATACCATGCATGCTCATGTTCAGACTGCTGTTATTGGAAAAGTCAGAGCTCGTAGAGTTCTCCAGTAACCTCTGTCAGAAAACCCGGCAAGGTGTGTTTATGTCTTGATGCTAGACGCCTCAGCGAGGTGACGAGGTGACGCCTATTCATTGCCAAGTCTTTTGGCACGGTTGCAGAGTACCAGGTTCATTACCAGCTTGGACCTTAAGGATGCCTTTTGGCAAATACCATTGGATGAGGCAAGTAAGGAGAAATCGGGCTCTACTGTCCCTGGCAGGCTCTTGTCCCATTTCAAGGTCATGCCGTTCGATCTATGTAATGCTCCCTGAATGATGTGTCAGTTGATGCATAAGGTCATACGGTATGAGATGCAGGACAAGGCATTTGTTTATCTAGATGACCTGCTTGTTACAAGTTCAACATTTGATGAGCACTTGAAGCTCCTGAGTATTGTTACGAAACTTCTCAGGGACGCCAACTTGACCATCAATGTCGGAAAGAGCAAGTTCGTCAAGAAGGAGATCAAATATCTTGGCTTCGTAGTGAGTGATGGTATCTTGCGCACCGATCCGGAGAAGCTTTCAGGTATAGTCACCTATCCTGAACCCCGAACGGCCAAAGACGTGAGACGATTCATGGGCAGGGCAGGATGGTACAGGCGTTTTATTCCAAGCTTCGCCTCGGTTACGGCCCCTCTAACGGATTTGCTGAAGGGCAAACGTGCCTTCAAGTGGTCAGCTTCCGCCAATAGTGCCTTCAATAAAGTGAAGCAATTGCTGATTTCTGCTCCAGTGCTGGCTAACCCCGACTTTACGAAGCACTTCTATATCCAGTGTGACGCAAGTACAGTGGGTATTGGAAGTGTTTTGTTCCAGAACGACGATGAAGGTGGAGAGCATCCAATCGCATATATGTCGATGAAGCTCAACGCTGCACAACGTAACTATAGCATTACTGAACTAGAATGCTTAGCTGCAGTGCAGAGTGTAAAGAGATTCAGAGCATATTTCGAAGGGTTGCCCTTCACCATCATAACCGACCACGCCAGTCTTAAATGGCTGATGCAGCAGTCGGACCTTTCTGGTCGGTTGGCGCGCTAGAGTCTGAAATTACAAGGGTTCAATTTCCAAATTGAACACCGGAAAGGTGCTCTTGACGTTGTACTGGATGCGTTAGATCTTGCTCGCAGGACGAGCGGGTGGCCTCGCTCATTGCTTGCCTCCCGGAGCACAAACATATTGATGGTTTGATCCCTCAGTCTGCGTTTCAGGAGCCCAAGTACGAACATCTCAGGGAGCAAATCCTGAAGCACCCTGATAAGTTTCAGAATTTGCACCTTGCTGATGGCCGAGTGTACATCAGTACTGGTTCCCCTGTAATGCTGACTTCAGATATTCCCCGAACAAAATTATGGGTTCCTGAGGTTCACCAACAGGCTCTTATAGTACGAGCTCATAATGATCCCCGGGGCTCTCATTGTGGAGTTCGTAAGACAACGGAAGTCTTACAAAGATATTACTATTGGCCTCGTTTGCGTCAAGATGTTATTCAGCACATCTAGAACTGTTTAACATGCAAACAGGTCAAGCCTTCGAATTCCACTTTGAGACCTCCTATGCGCGCATCATGAGACTCGGTGAGACCTATGCAGCGCCTGTTTGTGGACTTCATGGGTCCATACCCGCGTTCAAAATCCGGGAATACTCAATTGTTTGTGGTCCTGGACCATTACAGCAGGTTCATATGGCTCAAGCCCATGGCTAAAGCCACTGCGGAATCAGTCGTGCGATACTTGGAGCGCAAAATCTATTTGACCTTCGGAGTTCCCGGATGGATTCACTCGGACAATGGTGTGCAGTTCGTCTCCAAGGTATTCGCTAAGCTTATGAGCGACTATGGGGTGCAGCACTGCTTCACTCCATATCATCCACCGCAAGCGAATGCCTCGGAGAGGTCAAACCAGTCGACATTGAACACCATCAGAGCCTACATAGGGTCCGATCATAGCAGGTGGGACGAGAATCTTCCGGAATCGTGTTATGCCTTCCCCAAGGTGATTCATGAATCCACATGATTTTCGCCCTACTTCCTCATGTTCGCGTACCACCCTATCCAGCATGGCACTGAGTACGCCCTCCTAAGAAGCTGGGACGCTTTTGAGAATGGAGAAGTACAGCTAAGTGCGAGCAGTGATCGTCTGCGAGCCGTACAAGACCGTGCCTGAGCTAAGCTGAAAGAAGCCTATCAGAAGGGAGCTCAAAGTTACAACCTTTGGGCTCGCCCCCGTGAGCTACTCCAGGGTCAGAAAGTTTTCGTGCGACATTTCGCATTGATCAATGCAGCCGATCGTTTTGCGGCTAAATTCGCTCCACGATTTGTTCCTGCAGTGGTTCGCCGCCATACTGGGCAAGTTACTTATGAACTTGAGGATGAATCCGGTAAGCTGCTTGGGACTTTTCACGCTAAGGACACCCGATCCGATTCATAATTACCCCTGCTGACCTCCTTTGTTTGCCCGACTGAATGAGACACTCAGGGTCTGGGTCGTCCCCACGATTGTTGTGAATTCCGGCGTACCAGCTTCCTCCCATTCGCAATTCAAATTGCCGCCGTAACATCTCTATCTTCCTTTGGGTATTTATACCTTTTTCCCTGGTCTTTATTTAATTTTATTAAAATTTTTCCAATTTCCCTATAAATTTCACCTCCCCATCACATATACTAATAATTTCAATTTTCCCACTAACAACATTCCATTCATTAATTCCTACTAACAAAACTTCATTCCATACCTTTTTCCTAACAGAACCTAATTCCTTTCCTTCATACTAACTAATTCTATTCACTATTTCCCACTAACAAATTTTAATATTTATACTAACATAAATCAATTCACGTTCCCCTACTAACACTATTCAATCTCATACCCAAATGCATCGTTGAAGTTGCTTATGAGATGAATGGGAGATCGACAATCCATGGCACCATTAGCTGCGTCGCGAGTTCTCGACCGGGGGTCTGCTGAAACCCTGGGTTCAAGTTGCTCCGGGCGCAGGGAAGCACTCTTTTTGGGGTATCGGCAAAATCAATAGTTTTCGTAATGTATATGTGACACTTTGCATTCAATCAAGCGATTCTTGGATGATGTAAATTGCCATATATGCAAATCAATGGATACTATTGAGATTTTCGATACGGGAAAAAGATGTGTGGGTAGCGGCATCGAAGTGTAATGAACTTCGATTACGTTACCCAAATGCAACAGCGGTAATTAAAAATGAAAAGGAGATTACGGAATCGGATTGGATGGGAGTGAAAAATGCGGGATGAAGTTGTTGGGATGGTGGCAGTGAGTATTTGGCTGGTGAAGAGAAGGGAGTTTTTGATTCGGGATAAAAGTGATTTTTGGGGGTTTTA
The DNA here is from genome assembly GCA_963969285.1 of Odontomyia ornata. NCBI lineage: Eukaryota > Metazoa > Arthropoda > Insecta > Diptera > Stratiomyidae > Odontomyia > Odontomyia ornata. The sequence continues at coordinate 48,550,641 of OZ017743.1, forward strand.
AAATTGGGAAAAAAGGGAGTTTTTGGGGGTAGAATGTGAATTGAATAGATTTTTTGAAGTTTTAGTGACGAAGGAGAAGAGTGGAACGATTGCAAAAGTGAGGTGAATATTGGATTTTGGGAAGAGAAGGGATTTGACTTTGTGCGGTGCGAAAAGAACAAAAAAAATTTTATTAATTTGAAGTGCGGGAAAACGAAAATTGTGCGAGAAAAAATAAAAGATTTCGCTGATTTGGATTGCGGGAAGACGAAAATTGTTGTCAGAAGTTGCGGGTTGAAATCCAGTGAAAAAATATAAACAAAAAAAATCAGAAGTGAAACGAATGAGTTTAGGGAAACATTACTAACTAGAAATTAAAAGTGAAAGGAAAATTTGCCGATAGTAGACGGAGTGGAGGAATCAATTAGTGCGGATAAAAGTGGCCGTTACGTTTTTTTGCTGGTTTATTGATTTTAAATTAGAATTTAATTTTCAGCAACCCCACGCTTCTTGTGTTGTATTGCACCAGGCACTCGGAGTTCTACGGGGAAAGAAGTGAGTACAATTTTGGTTTTTTCTTTTTTTTCTAAATACATTGTCCAGTAGTTCGATTTTTATATTCTCTATAAGCTTGAATTATTCTAGTTTTTTATATTATTTCAAATATCAAAAGGGGTTTTTAGTAGGTTTGTTTTAACTGATTGTCTTTTGTTTACTTTGGATTTAGATTATAATTTGTAAATAAAAAACGGCCATGTCAGATCAAACTCATCATCATCTTACATTTCTCAAGGTGACCTTCCCTTTTCCATCCTTTTCCCTTTGTGCTAGTTATTTTATGTAAGGTGGCTCAGCACGTGCAGAGGGTGTCCCGGAAGACCCACGACACGACTGAGCGCTAGCCGGCCTCAGTATGCTACCTCGGGCTACACACCCCTCTGCTAATTCTTAATGTCTGCAACTGCGGTGACTTCCGTGGTTGCAACAAATGGCACCCAAATCTTTTTTGTTTTTAGTTATAGTTTAAATTTTTCAATTTTAGATTTGTTGGGCCGAGTACCTGGAGTGCCTAACTTGAATAGTGGTTTCTGGATTCCAGGGAAATTATTTTTTTTTGCTTTGTTAGAAATTGTTGATGATTTGTTTGAATGATGATAATTGCTTGAGTAATAGTTTGAAAAGTTTAAGTTTAGATTTTGATGGTTAGTTATGGAATCTTGGTCACGAAGTTCGCTGCAGTTGCAGTGGCACCTTCGTGCTGAATTTTGTGTTTACCAGTCTTCACTGGCTATAATAGCAGTATGCTGTGACAGTGTGGATGTTAGTTGGGGTTCACCGAATTTTGAGTCGCTCGTTATATCTCCCTGCACGGGGAAGTTGGACTTTGATCCAACACTTTGAATTAGCCAACGCTTTCGGCCTTTCCATCATCTATCTGGCGGTAGCTTTGGGATTTGTACGGCTCTTGTCCGAGCCATTATGAAGTCCGTAGTGTTTCATAATGGTCACGTAGTCAGCCCTTTGTGGTGACCATCAGAGTGGAGTCCGCCAACGAATTCCATGGCTATGCCAGGCACTGTGGCGGTATGTCTGTTTTGTGTCTTGTTAAACTTTTAACCTTCATCCAATTCAATTACCTTTTCTTTTCCCTTTCCATTAATGGGGAGAATCATTTTGAGAAATGATAGTGAAATCACTTTTGACAATTGAATTTAACCATAACACATTTGCACTCATTTCACTTGCTCGTTAATATACATTTTCTTTTATCTCATCATCTCATTGAAAATTTTGGATTTTTATTATTGATTGTTAAATAATTACCGTTAGGTTACTTGTTCAATTTTAAAGTCATTGGATTTAGGTAGTTTAGTTGTATATTACTAGGGCTTAATTAGCGTTTATGATTTCGATTAGTTTTAGATAAGTGGGTTTATGGTTTTTGTTAGTTTAGAATAATTGCTTTTAATTTTAATGATTGAGTTTGTTTTAGTAGTTTTGGGTTTGAGTAATTTTAGGTTGAGTTTGGTTATTGAGTTTAGTGTAGGTTTATTAGTTAGGTTGTGGTTAGGGTTAATTTTCAAGTAGTGGGCATTATAGAGAACTTTTATTTTTTATTTTAGTTAGTAAGTCTTAAAATTTTAAAATTTTATATATTTATTTACTTGTCGGTCTGTCTGTCTGCTATTTAACTTATTTTTATAGACTCGATTGTTTGTCCGTCTGTAATTTATTAAATTATTTCTTTTATTCAAATTGTCAGTGTTGTCCGTCTGTTCATTGATTTTAATATACTTAAATTATTTAGATGGTCTGTAGATTTTTATTGTTTTTGATAGTCATCATGTTCCCGCACACACGATATGAACAGGATAATTTCACTCGCTGTTCATTACGCTCCTCCCAAGATTTGCCAAATCCTCAGTCGCAGCTCTCGTTCCAAGATGGTGGTCAGATAGTTGAGACTCATCGAACGGTTATCCCAATTACCAAATGGGGTTTTAAGTTCGATGGAGGCTCCAATGGTTTGGATGCACGCCAATTTTTGTTTCGTGCTAGCATTATGGCTAGAGGTTATGATCTCACAGAGCGTGAACTCGTCCGAGACTTTCATGTTCTCCTGCAGGAATATGCCGAAAATTGGTGCTGGCAGATACGTGACCTGCATAGAGACTTGAGTTGGACGCAGCTTAAAGTGGAGTTCGTGGAACGATCTCGGTTTGATGACGTTCATATTTGGGAAAATATGTTCGCCCGCAGCTAGGACTCCAATGAACCATTCATCGAATTTTATGAATCCCTTGAGGCTACGGCTCTTCAACTCAGGACTCCGATTAGGGAAACGGATCTGCGAGACCTAGTTTTCAAAAATATGAGTTTCAGGTTGCAGGATCACTTAGCTGGACATGAGTTCTCCACCACCCGTGAGCTTGTCTGGAGGTATCGTCAAATTGAGGACACTTGGCGTGAGGTGGAGATCAAGTATGGTCGACCTCCAGTTCAGCCTTATGAGCTTAATTCGATGAGACCGCCTGATCAGTTACCGGTTGGTTTGGAATCTTGTCTGCCAATGACCCTCCATCCTAGTGGGATGAGAGATTTTTTTCATTATGATACCGACGTGCGTCATCATGAGTCCCCAGCATCATTTAACAGTGCTAATACCTCAAGCAGATTACCAGACTACGTCGAAAGTAATGGAAAGGCAGGCGATGATCGTGAATCACCCGCTAGTTTTAGAGCACGACCTTTTCGGGATCGCTTTCGGAGATCCTGGAGATATTTCTTCACCAGACGTCTCTTGAAACGTGCCTGCGTGGAGTCGATTGTTGCAACTCCTGGTGACAATAGGCCCTATGCAGAGATTTCCGTCAAGGGTCGGAAATTGACGGGCTTGCTTGATAGTGGAGAAAGTGTTAGTATCCTTGGAGCCGGAGCCTTGGACCTGATGTCGGACTTGGGTTTGCAGTTGCATACCATGCATGCTCATGTTCAGACTGCATCAGGGCACAAGGATCCAGTTCTGGTATATGTCACCACATTGGTGCGATTTAACAACACCACCAGGTGTACCAGGTTCATTACCAGCTTGGACCTGAAGGATGCCTTTTGGCAAATACCATTGGATAAGGCAAGTAAGGAGAAATCGGCCTTTACTGTCCCTGGCAGGCCCTTGTACCATTTCAAGGTCATGCCGTTCGGTCTATGTAATGCTCCCCGAACGATGTGTCCGTTGATGCATAAGGTAATACCGTATGAGCTGCAGGACAAGGCATTTGTTTATCTAGATGACCTGCTTGTTACAAGTTCAACATTTGATGAGCACTTGAAGCTCCTGAGTATTGTTACGAAACTTCTCAGGGACGCCGACTTGACCATAAATGTAGAAAAGACCACGTTCGTCAAGAAGGAGATCAAATATCTTGGCCTTGTAGTGAGTGATGGTATCTTGGGCACCGATCCGGAGAACGTTTCAGGTATAGTCTCCTATCCTGAACCCCGAACGGCCAAAGACGTGAGACGATTCATGGGCATGGCAGGATGGTACAGGCGTTTTATTCCAAGCTTCGCCTCGGTTACGGCCCCTCTAACGGATTTGCTAAAGGGCAAACGTGCCTTCAAGTGGTCAGCTTCCGCCAATAGTGCCTTCAATAAAGTGATGCAATTGCTGATTTCTGCTCCAGTGCTGGCTAACCCCGACTTTACGAAGCACTTCTATATCAAGTGTGACGCAAGTACAGTGGGTATTGGAAGTGTTTTGTTCCAGAAGGACGATGAAGGTGGAGAGCATCCAATCGCATATATGTCGATGAAGCTCAACGCTGCGCAACGTAACTATAGCATTACTGAACTAGAATGCTTAGCTGCGGTGCAGAGTGTAAAGAGATTCAGGGCATATATCGAAGGGTTGCCCTTCACCATCATAACCGACCATGCCAGTCTTAAATGGCTGATGCAGCAGTCGGACCTTTCTGGTCGGTTGGCTCGCTAGAGTCTGAAATTACAAGGGTTCAATTTCCAAATTGAACACCGGAAAGGTGCTCTTAACGTTATACCGGATGCGTTAGATCTTGCTCGCAGGACGAGCGGGTGGCCTCGCTCATTGCTTGCCTCCCGGAGCACAAACATATTGATGGTTTGATACCGCAGTCTGCGTTTCAGGAGCCCAAGTACGAACATCTCAAGGAGCAAATCCTGAAGCAACCTGATAAGTTTCAGAATTTGCACCTTGCTGATGGCCGAGTGTACATCAGTACTGGTTCTCCTGTAATGCTGACTTCAGATATTCCCCGAACAAAATTATGGGTTCCTGAGGTTCACCAACAGGCTCTTATAGTACGAGCTCATAATGATCCCCGGGGCTCTCATTGTGGAATTCGTAAGACAACGGAAGTCTTACAAAGATATTACTATTGGCCTCGTTTTCGTCAAGATGTTATTCAGCACATCCAGAGCTGTTCAACTTGCTAACAGTTTAAGCCTTCGAATTCCACTTTGAGACCTCCTATGGGCGCATCACGAGACTCAGCGAGACCTATGCAGCGCCTGTTTGTGGACATTATACGTCCATATCCTCGTTCAAAGTCCGGGAATACTCAATTGTTTGTGTTCCTGGACCATTACAGCAGGTTCATATGGCTCAAGCCCATGGCTAAAGCCACTGCGGAATCAGTCGTGCGATACTTGGAACGCGAAATCTATTTGACCTTCGAAGTTCCCGAATGGATTCACTCGGACAATGGTGTGCAGTTTGTCTCCAAGGTATTCGCTAAGCTTATGAGCGACTATGAGGTGCAGCACTGCTTCACTCCATATCATCCACCGCAAGCAAATGCCTCGGAGAGGTCAAACAAGTAGACATTGAACACTATCAGGGCCTACATAGGGTCCGATCATAGCAGGTGGGACGAGAATCTTCCGGAATCGTGTTTTTCCTTCCGCAAGGTGATTCATGAATCCACATGATTTTCGCCCTACTTCCTCATGTTCGCGTACCACCCCATCCAGCATGGCACTGAGTACGCCCTCCTTAGAAGCTGGGACGCTTTTGAGAATGGAGAAGTACAGCTAAGTGCGAACAGTGATCGTCTGCGAGCCGTACAAGACCGTGCCTGAGCTAAGCTGAAAGAAGCCTATCAGAAGGGAGCTCAAAGTTACAACCTTCGGGCTCGCCCCCGTGAGCTACTCCAGGGTCAGAAAGTTTTCGTGCGACATTTCGCATTGATCAATGCAGCCGATCGTTTTGCGGCTAAATTCGCTCCACGATTTGTTCCTGCAGTGGTTCGCCGCCATACTGCGCGAGTTACTTATGAACTTGAGGATGAATCCGGTAAGCCGCTTGGGACTTTTCACGCTAAGGACACCCGATCCGATTCATAACTACCCCTGCTGACCTCCTTTGTTTGCCCGGCTGAATGAGACACTCAGGGTCTGGGTCGTTCCCACGATTGTTGCGAATTCCGGCGTACCAGCTTCCTCCCATCTGCAATTCAAATTGCTCCCGTAACATCTCTATCTTCCTTTGGGTATTTATACCTTTTTCCCTGGTCCTTATTTAATTTTATTAAAATTTTTCCAATTTCCCTATAATTTTTACCTCCCCATCACATATACTAATAATTTCAATTTGTCCACTAACGACATTCCATTCAAGCGATTCTTGGATGATGTAAATTGCCATATATGCAAATCAAGGGAGTTTTCGATTCGGGATAAAAGTGATTTTTGGGGGTTTTAAAATTGGGAAAAAAGGGAGTTTTTGGGGGTAGAATGTGAAAGTGAATTGAATAGATTTTTTGAAGCTTTAGTGACAAAGGATAAGAGTGGAAGGATTGCAAAAGTGAGGTGAATATTGGATTTTGGGAAGAGAAGGGATTTGACTTTGTGCGGTGTGAAAAGAACAAAAAAATTTTTATGAATTTGAAGTGCGGGAAAACGAAAATTGTGCGAGAAAAAATAAAAGATTTCGCTGATTTGGATTGTGGGAAGACGAAAATTGTTGTCAGAAGTTTCGGGTTGAAATTCAGTGAAAAAAAAATAAACAAAAAAAATCAGAAGTGAAACGCATGAATTTAGGGAAACATTACTAACTAGAAATTAAAAGTGAAAGAAAAATTTGCCGATAGTAGACGGAGTGGAGGAATCAATTAGTGCGGATAAAAGTGGCCGTTACGTTGTTTTGCTAGTTTAGTGATTTAAATTAGAATTTAATTTTCAGCAACCCCACGCTTCTTGTGTTGTATTGCACCAGGCACTCGGAGTTCTACGGGGAAAGAAGTGAGTACAATTTTAGTTTTTTCTTTTTTTTCTAAATACATTGTCCAGTAGTTCGATTTTTATATTCTCTATAAGCTTGAATTATTCTAGTTTTTTATATTATTTCAAATATCAATAGGGGTTCTTAGTAGTTTTGTTTTAACTGATTTTCTTTTGTTTACTTTGGATTTAGATTATAGTTTGTAAGTGAAAAACGGCCATGTCAGATCAAACTCATCATCTTTCGTTTCTCAAGGTGACCTTCCCTTTTCCATCCTTTTCCCTTTGTGCTAGTTATTTTATGTAAGGTGGCTCAGCACGTGCAGAGGGTGTCCCGGAAGACCCACGACACGACTGAGCGCTAGCCGGCCTCAGTATGCTACCCCGGGCTACAAACCCCTCTGCTAATTCTTAATGTCTGCAACTGCGGTGACTTCCGTGGTTGCAACAAATGGCACCCAAATCTTTGTTGTTTTTAGTTATAGTTTAAATTTTTCAATTTTAGATGTGTTGGGCCAAGTACCTGGAGTGCCTAACTTGAAAAGTGGTTTGTGCATTCCAGGGAAATTATTTTTTTTTGCTTTGTTAGAAATTGTTGATGATTTGTGTGAATGATGATAATTGCTTGAGTAATAGTTTGAAAAGTTTAAGTTTAGATTTTGATGGTTAGTTATGGAATCTTGGTCACGGGGTTCACCGCAGTTGCAGTGGCGCCTTCGTGCTGGATTTTGTGTTTACCAGTCTTCACTGGCTATAATAGCAGTATGCTGTGACAGTGTGGATGTTAGTTGGGGTTCACCGAATTTCGAGTCGCTCGCTATATCTCCCTGCACGGGATAGTTGGACTTAGATCCAACACTTTGAATTAGCCAACGCTTTTGGCCTTTCCATCATCTATCTGGTGGTAGCTTTGGGATTTGTGCGGCTCTTGTCGGAGCCATTATGAAGTCCGTAGTGTTTCATAACGGTCTCGTAGTCAGCCCTTTGTGGTGACTATCAGAGTGGAGTCCGCCAACGAATTCCATGGCTATGCCAGGCACTGTGGCGGTATGTCTGTTTTGTGTCTTGTTAAACTTTTAACCTTCATCCAATTCAATTACCTTTTCTTTTCCCTTTCCATTAATGGGGAGAATCATTTTGAGAAATGATAGCGAAATAACTTTTGACAATTGAATTTAATCATAACAAATTCGCACTCATTTCACTTGCTCGTTAATATACATTTTCTTTTATCTCATCATATCATTGAAAATTTTGGATTTTTATTATTGATTGTTAAATAATTACCGTTAGGTTACTTGTTCAATTTTAAAGTCATTGGATTTAGGTAGTTTAGTTGTGTATTACTAGGGCTTAATTAGCGTTTATGATTTAGATTAGGTTTAGATAAGTGGGTTTATGGTTTTTGTTAGCTTAGAATAATTTCTTTTAATTTTAATGATTGAGTTTGGTTTAGTAGTTTTGGGTTTGAGTAATTTTAGGTTGAGTTTGGTTATTGAGTTTAGCTTAGATTTATTAGTTAGGTTGTGGTTAGAGTTAATTTTCAAGTAGTGTGCATTATAGAGAATTTTTATTTTTTATTTTAGCTAGTAAGTTTTAAAATTTTATATATTTATTTACTTGTCGGTCTGTTTGTCTGCTATTTAACTTATTTTTATAGACTCGATTGTTTGTCCGTCTGTAATTTATTAAATTATTTCTTTTATTCAAATTGTCAGTGTTGTCCGTCTGTTCATTGATTTTAATATACTTACATTATTTAGATGGTCTGTAGATTTTTATTGTTTTTGATAGTCATCATGTTTCACTCGCTGTTCATTACGCTCCTCCCAAGATTTGCCAAATCCTCAGTCGCAGCTCTCGTTCCAAGATGGTGGTCAGACAGTTGAGACTCATCGAACGGTTATCCCAATTACCAAATGGGGTTTTAAGTTCGATGGAGGCTCCAATGGTTTGGATGCTCGCCAATTTTTGTTTCGTGCTAGCATTATGGCTAGAGGTTATGATCTCACAGAGCGTGAACTCGTCCGAGACTTTCATGTTCTCCTGCAGGAATATGCCGAAAATTGGTACTGGCAGATACGTGACCTGCATAGAGACTTGAGTTGGACGCAGCTTAAAGTGGAGTTCGTGGAACGATCTCGGCTTGATGATGCTCATATTTGGGAAAATATGTTCGCCCGCAGCCAGGACTCCAATGAACCATTCATCGAAATTTATGAATCCCTTGAGGCTATGGCTCTTCAACTCAGGACTCCGATTAGGGAAACGGATCTGCGAGACCTAGTTTTCAAAAATATGAGATTCAGGTTGCAGGATCACTTAGCTGTACATGAGTTCTCGACCACCCGTGAGCTTGTCTGAAGGTGTCACCCAATTGAGGACACTTGGCGTGAGCTGGAGATCAAGTATGGTCGACCTCTAGTTCAGCCTTATGAGCTTAATTCGATGAGACCGCCTGATCAGTTACCGGTTGGTTTTGAATCTTGTCTGCCAATGACCCTCCATCCTAGTGGAACGAGAGTTTTTTTTCATTATGATACCGACGTGCGTCATCATGAATCCCCAGCATCATTTAACAGTGCTAACACCTCAAGCAGATTACCAGACTACGTCGAAAGTAATGGAAAAGCAGGCGATGATTGTGAATCACCCGCTAGTTTTAGAGCACGACCTTTTCGGGATCACTTTCGGAGATCCTGGAGATATTTCTTCACCAGGCGTCTCTTGAAACGTGCCTGCGTGGAGTCAATTGTTGCAACTCCTGGTGACAATAGGCCCTATGCAGAGATTTCCGTCAAGGGTCGGAAATTGACGGGCTTGCTTGATAGTGGAGCCAGTGTTAGTATCCTTGGAGCCGGAGCCTTGGACCTGCTGTTGGACTTGGGTTTGCATATGCATACCATGCATGCTCATGTTCAGACTGCATCAGGGTACAAAGATCCAGTTTTGGGATACGTCACCACATTGGTGCGATTTAACAACACCACCAAATTGATGAGATTCTTGGTTGTTCCTTCCTTGACACACGCAGTGTATCTGGGAATTGACGGTTGCAGAGCACCAGGTTCATTACCAGCTTGGACCTGAAGGATGCCTTTTGGCAAATACCATTGGATGAGGTAAGTAAGGAGAAATCGGCCTTTACTGTCCCTGGCAGGCCCTTGTACCATTTCAAGGTCATGCCGTTCGGTCTATGTAATGCTCCCCGAACGATATGTCGGTTGGTGCATAAGGTAATACCGTATGAGCTGCAGGACAAGGCATTTGTTTATCTAGATGACCTGCTTGTAACAAGTTCAACATTTGATGAGCATTTGAAGCTCCTGAGTATTGTTACGAAACTTCTCAGGGACGCCAACTTGACCATCAATGTAGAAAAGAGCACGTTCGTCAAGAAGGAGATCAAATATCTTGGCTTTGTAGTGAGTGAGGGTATCTTGAACATTGATCCGGAGAAGGTTTCAGGTATAGTCTCCTATCCTGACCCCCGAGCGGCCAAAATCGTGAGACGATTCATGGGCATGGCAGGATGGTACAGGCGTTTTATTCCAAGCTTCGCCTCGGTTACGGCCCCTCTACGGATTTGCTAAAGGGCAAACGTGCCTTCAAGTGGTCTGGTTCCACCAATAGTGCCTTCAATAAAGTGTAGCAATTTCTGATTTCTGCTCCAGTGCTGGCTAACCCCGACTTTACGAAGCACTTCTATATCCAGTGCTATGCAAGTACAGTGGGTATTGGAAGTGTTTTGTTCCAGAAGGACGATGAAGGTGGAGAGCATCCAATCGCATATATGTCGATGAAGCTCAACGCTGCGCAACGTAACTATAGCATTACTGAACTGGAATGCTTAGCTGCGGTGCAGAGTGTAAAGAGATTCAGGGCATATATCGAAGGATTGCCCTTCACCATCATAACCGACCATGCCAGTCTTAAATGGCTGATGCAGCAGTCGGACCTTTCTGGTCGGTTGTCTCGCTAGAGTCTGAAATGACAAGGGTTCAATTTCCAAATTGAACACCGAAAAGGTGCTCTTAACGTTATACCGGATGCGGTATCAAGATCTTGCTCGCAGGACGAGCGGGTGGCCTCGCTCATTGTTTGCCTCCCGGAGCACGAACATATTGATGTTTTGATCCCTCAGTCTGCGTTTCAGGAGCCCAAGTACGAACATCTCAAGGAGCAAATCCTGAAGCACCCTGATAAGTTTCAGAATTTGCACCTTGCTGATGGCCGAGTGTACATCAGTACTGGTTCCCCTGTAATGCTGACTTCAGATATTCCCCGAACAAAATTATGGGTTCCTGAGGTTTGCCAATAGGCTCTTATAGTACGAGCTCATAATGATCCCCAGGGCGCTCATTGTGGAGTTCGTAAGACAACGGAAATCTTACAAAGATATTACTATTGGCCTCGTTTGCGTCAAGATGTTATTCAGCATATCTAGAGCTGTTCAACATGCAAACAGGTCGAGCCTTCGAATTCCACTTTGAGACCTCCTATGGGCGCGTCACGAGACTCGGCGAGACCTATGCAGCGCCTGTTTGTGGACTTCATGGGTCCATACCCTCGTTCAAAATCCGGGAATACTCAATTGTTTGTGGTCCTGGACCATTACAGCAGGTTCATATGGCTCAAGCCCATGGCTAAAGCCACTGCGGAATCAGTCGTGCGATACTTGGAGTGCGAAATCTATTTGACCTTCGAAGTTCCCGAATGGCTTTACTCGGACAATGGGGTGCAGTTCGTCTCCAAGGTATTCGCTAAGCTTATGAGCGACTATGGGGTGCAGCACTGCTTCACTCCATATCATTCACCGCAAGCGAATGCCTCGGAGAGGTCAAACCAGTTGACATTGAGCACCATCAGAGCCTACATAGGGTCCGATCATAGCAGGTGGGACGAGAATCTTCCGGAATCGTGTTTTGCCTCCCGCAAGGTGATTCATGAATCCACAGGATTTTCGCCCTACTTCCTCATGTTCGCGTACCACCCTATCCAGCATGGCACTGAGTACGCCCTCCTTAGAAGCTGGAACGCTTTTGGGGATGGAGAAGTACAGCTAAGTGCGAACAGTGATCGTCTGCGAGCCGTACAAGACCGTGCCCGAGCTAAGCTGAAAGAAGCCTATCAGAAGGGAGCTCAAAGTTACAACCTTCGGGCTCGCCCCCGTGAGCTACTCCAGGGTCAGAAAGTTTTCGTGCGACATTTCGCATTGATCAATGCAGCCGATCGTTTTGCGGCTAAATTCGCTCCACGATTTGTTCCTGCAGTGGTTCGCCGCCATACTGGGCAAGTTACTTATGAACTTGAGGATGAATCCGGTAAGCTGCTTGGGACTTTTCACGCTAAGGACACCCGATCCGATTCATAATTACCCCTGCTGACCTCCTTTGTTTGCCCGGCTGAATGAGACACTCAGGGTCTGGGTCGTCCCCACGATTGTTGCGAATTCCGGCGTACCAGCTTCCTCCCATTCGCAATTCAAATTGCCCCCGTAACATCTCTATCTTCCTTTGGGTATTTATACCTTTTTCCCTGGTCTTTATTTAATTTTATTAAAATTTTTCCAATTTCCCTATAATTTTTACCTCCCCATCACATATACTAATAATTTCAATTTTCCCACTAACGACATTCCATTCATTAATTCCTACTAACAATACTTTATTCAATACCTTTTTCCTAACAAAACCTAATTCCTTTCCTTCATACTAACTAATTCTATTCACTATTTCCCACTAACAAATTTTAATATTTATACTAACATAAATCAATTCACGTTCCCCTACTAACACTATTCAATCTCATACCCAAATGCATCGTTGAAGTTGCTTATGAGATAAATGGGAGATCGACAATCCATGGCACCATTAGCTGCGTCGCGAGTTCTCGACCGGGGGTCTGCTGAAACCCTGGGTTCAAGTTCCTCCGGGCGCAGGGAAGCACTCTTTTTGGGGTATCGGCAAAATCAATAGTTTTCGTAATGTATATGTGACACTTTGCATTCAATCAAGCGATTCTTGGATGATGTAAATTGCCATATATGCAAATCAAGGGAGTTTTCGATTCGGGATAAAAGTGATTTTTGGGGGTTTTAAAATTGGGAAAAAAGGGAGTTTTTGGGGGTAGAATGTGAAAGTGAATTGAATAGATTTTTTGAAGCTTTAGTGACAAAAGAGAAGAGTGGAAGGATTGCAAAAGTGAGGTGAATATTGGATTTTGGGAAGAGAAGGGATTTGACTTTGTGCGGTGTGAAAAGAACAAAAAAATTTTTATGAATTTGAAGTGCGGGAAAACGAAAATTGTGCGAGAAAAAATAAAAGATTTCGCTGATTTGGATTGCGGGAAGACGAAAATTGTTGTCAGAAGTTGCGGGTTGAAATTCAGTGAAAAAAAATAAACAAAAAAAATCAGAAGTGAAACGCATGAATTTAGGGAAACATTACTAACTAGAAATTAAAAGTGAAAGAAAAATTTGCCGATAGTAGACGGAGTGGAGGAATCAATTAGTGCGGATAAAAGTGGCCGTTACGTTTTTTCGCTGGTTTAGTGATTTTAAATTAGAATTTAATTTTCAGCAACCCCACGCTTCTTATGTTGTATTGCACCGGGCGCTCGGAGTTCTATGGGGAAAGAAGTGAGTACAATTTTGGTTTTTTCTTTTTTTTCTAAATACATTGTCCAGTAGTTCGATTTTTATATTCTCTATAAGCTTGAATTATTCTAGTTTTTTATATTATTTCAAATATCAAAAGGGGTTCTTAGTAGTTTTGTTTTAACTGATTTTCTTTTGTTTACTTTGGATTTAGATTATAATTTGTAAGTAAAAAACGGCCATGTCAGATCAAACTCATCATCTTTCATTTCTCAAGGTGACCTTCCCTTTTCCATCCTTTTCCCTTTGTGCTAGTTATTTTATGTAAGGTGGCTCAGCACGTGCAGAGGGTGTCCCGGAAGACCCACGACACGACTGAGTGCTAGCCGGCCTCAGTATGCTACCCCGGGCTACACACCCCTCTGCTAATTCTTAATGTCTGCAACTGCGGTGACTTCCGTGGTTGCAACAAATGGCACCCAAATCTTTGTTGTTTTTAGTTATAGTTTAAATTTTTCAATTTTAGATGTGTTGGGCCAAGTACCTGGAGTGCCTAACTTGAAAAGTGGTTTGTGCATTCCAGGGAAATTATTTTTTTTTGCTTTGTTAGAAATTGTTGATGATTTGTGTGAATGATGATAATTGCTTGAGTAATAGTTTGAAAAGTTTAAGTTTAGATTTTGATGGTTAGTTATGGAATCTTGGTCACGGGGTTCACCGCAGTTGCAGTGGCGCCTTCGTGCTGAATTTTGTGTTTACCAGTCTTCACTGGCTATAATAGCAGTATGCTGTGACAGTGTGGATGTTAGTTGGGGTTCACCGAATTCCGAGTCGCTCGCTATATCTCCCTGCACGGGATAGTTGGACTTGATCCAACACTTTGAATTAGCCAACGCTTTCGGCCTTTCCATCATCTATCTGGTGGTAGCTTTGGGATTTGTGCGGCTCTTGTCGGAGCCATTATGAAGTCCGTAGTGTTTCATAATGGTCTCGTAGTCAGCCCTTTGTGGTGACCATGAGAGTGGAGTCCGCCTTCGAATTCCATAGCTATGCAAGGCACTGTGGCGGTATGTCTGTTTTGTGTCTTGTTAAACTTTTAACCTTCATCCAATTCAATTACCTTTTCTTTTCCCTTTCCATTAATGGGGAGAATCATTTTGAGAAATGATAGCAAAATCACTTTTGACAATTGAATTTAATCATAACACATTCGCACTCATTTCACTTGCTCGTTAATATACATTTTCTTTTATCTCATCATATCATTGAAAATTTTGGATTTTTATTATTGATTGTTAAATAGTTACCGTTAGGTTACTTGTTCAATTTTAAAGTCATTGGATTTAGGTAGTTTAGTTGTGTATTACTAGGGCTTAATTAGCGTTTATGATTTAGATTAGGTTTAGATAAGTGGGTTTATGGTTTTTGTTAGCTTAGAATAATTTCTTTTAATTTTAATGATTGAGTTTGGTTTAGTAGTTTTGGGTTTGAGTAATTTTAGGTTGAGTTTGGTTATTGAGTTTAGCTTAGATTTATTAGTTAGGTTGTGGTTAGAGTTAATTTTCAAGTAGTGTGCATTATAGAGAATTTTTATTTGTTATTTTAGCTAGTAAGTTTTAAAATTTTATATATTTATTTACTTGTCGGTCTGTTTGTCTGCTATTTAACTTATTTTTATAGACTCGATTGTTTGTCCGTCTGTAATTTATTAAATTATTTCTTTTATTCAAATTGTCAGTGTTGTCCGTCTGTTCATTGATTTTAATATACTTACATTATTTAGATGGTCTGTAGATTTTTATTGTTTTTGATAGTCATCATGTTTCCGCACACACGATATGAACACGATAATTTCACTCGCTGTTCATTACGCTCCTCCCAAGATTTGCCAAATCCTCAGTCGCAGCTCTCGTTCCAAGATGGTGGTCAGACAGTTGAGACTCATCGAACGGTTATCCCAATTACCAAATGGGGTTTTAAGTTCGATGGAGGCTCCAATGGTTTGGATGCTCGCCAATTTTTGTTTCGTGCTAGCATTATGGCTAGAGGTTATGATCTCACAGAGCGTGAACTCGTCCGAGACTTTCATGTTCTCCTGCAGGAATATGCCGAAAATTGGTACTGGCAGATACGTGACCTGCATAGAGACTTGAGTTGGACGCAGCTTAAAGTGGAGTTCGTGGAACGATCTCGGCTTGATGATGCTCATATTTGGGAAAATATGTTCGCCCGCAGCCAAGACTCCAATGAACCATTCATCGAAATTTATGAATCCCTTGAGGCTATGGCTCTTCAACTCAGGACTCCGATTAGGGAAACGGATCTGCGAGACCTAGTTTTCAAAAATATGAGATTCAGGTTGCAGGATCACTTAGCTGAGTTCTCGACCACCCGTGAGCTTGTCTGAAGGTATCATCCAATTGAGGACACTTGGCGTGAGCTCGAGATCAAGTATGGTCGACCTCTAGTTCAGCCTTATGAGCTTAATTCGATGAGACCGCCTGATCAGTTACCGGTTGGTTTTGAATCTTGTCTGCCAATGACCCTCCATCCTAGTGGAACGAGAGATTTTTTTCATTATGATACCGACGTGCGTCATCATGAATCCTCAGCATCATTTAACAGTGCTAATACCTCAAGCAGATTACCAGACTACGTCGAAAGTAATGGAAAAGCAGGCGATGATTGTGAATCACCCGCTAGTTTTAGAGCACGACCTTTTCGGGATTGCTTTCGGAGATCCTGGAGATATTTCTTCACCAGGCGTCTCTTGAAACGTGCCTGCGTGGAGTCAATTGTTGCAACTCCTGGTGACAATAGGCCCTATGCAGAGATTTCCGTCAAGGGTCGGAAATTGACGGGCTTGCTTGATAGCGGAGCCAGTGTTAGTATCCTTGGAGCCGGAGCCTTGGACCTGCTGTTGGACTTGGGTTTGCATATGCATACCATGCATGCTCATGTTCAGACTGCATCAGGGCACAAAGATCCAGTTCTGGGATGCGTCACCACATTGGTGCGATTTAACAACACCACCAAATTGATGAGATTCTTGGTTGTTCCTTCCTTGACACACACAGTGTATCTGGGAATTGACGGTTGCAGAGCACCAGGTTCATTACCAGCTTGGACCTGAAGGATGCCTTTTGGCAAATACCATTGGATGAGGCAAGTAAGGAGAAATCGGCCTTTACTGTCCCTGGCAGGCCCTTGTACCATTTCAAGGTCATGCCGTTCGGTCTATGTAATGCTCCCCGAACGATGTGTCGGTTGGTGCATAAGGTAATACCGTATGAGCTGCAGGACAAGGCATTTGTTTATCTAGATGACCTGCTTGTAACAAGTTCAACATTTGATGAGCATTTGAAGCTCCTGAGTATTGTTACGAAACTTCTCAGGGACGCCAACTTGACCATCAATGTAGAAAAGAGCACGTTCGTCAAGAAGGAGATCAAATATCTTGGCTTTGTAGTGAGTGATGGTATCTTGCGCACCGATCCGGAGAAGGTTTCAGGTATAGTCTCCTATCCTGACCCCCGAGCGGCCAAAATCGTGAGACGATTCATGGGCATGGCAGGATGGTACAGGCGTTTTATTCCAAGCTTCGCCTCGGTTACGGCCCCTCTAACGGATTTGCTAAAGGGCAAACGTGCCTTCAAGTGGTCTGGTTCCACCAATAGTGCCTTCAATAAAGTGTAGCAATTTCTGATTTCTGCTCCAGTGCTGGCTAACCCCGACTTTACGAAGCACTTCTATATCCAGTGCTATGCAAGTACAGTGGGTATTGGAAGTGTTTTGTTCCAGAAGGACGATGAAGGTGGAGAGCATCCAATCGCATATATGTCGATGAAGCTCAACGCTGCGCAACGTAACTATAGCATTACTGAACTGGAATGCTTAGCTGCGGTGCAGAGTGTAAAGAGATTCAGGGCATATATCGAAGGATTGCCCTTCACCATCATAACCGACCATGCCAGTCTTAAATGGCTGATGCAGCAGTCGGACCTTTCTGGTCGGTTGTCTCGCTAGAGTCTGAAATGACAAGAGTTCAATTTCCAAATTGAACACCGGAAAGGTGCTCTTAACGTTATACCGGATGCGTTATCAAGATCTTGCTTGCAGGACGAGCGGGTGGCCTCGCTCATTGCTTGCCTCCCGGAGCACAAACATATTGATGGTTCGATCCCTCAGTCTGCGTTTCAGGTGCCCAAGTACGAACATCTCAAGGAGCAAATCCTGAAGCAACCTGATAAGTTTCAGAATTTGAACCTTGCTGATGGCCGAGTGTACATCAGTACTGGTTCTCCTGTAATGCTGACTTCAGATATTCCCCGAAAAAAATTATAGGTTCCTGAGGTTCACCAACAGGCTCTTATAGTACGAGCTCATAATGATCCCCGGGGCTCTCATTGTGGAAATCTTACAAAGATATTACTATTGGCCTCGTTTGCGTCAAGATGTTATTCAGCACATCCAGAGTTGTTCAACATGCAAACAGGTCAAGCCTTCGAATTCCACTTTGAGACCTCCTATGGGCGCATCACGAGACTCGGCGAGACCTATGCAGTGCCTGTTTGTGGACTTCAAAATCCGGGAATACTCAATTGTTTGTGGTCCTGGACCATTACAGCAGGTTCATATGGCTCAAGCCCATGGCTAAAGCCACTGCGGAATCAGTCGTGCGATACTTGGAGCACGAAATCTATGTGACCTTCGGAGTTCCCGAATGGATTCACTCGGAAAATGGTGTGCAGTTTGTCTCCAAAGTGTTCGCTAAGCTTATGAGCGACTATGGGGTGCAGCACTGCTTCACTCCATATCATCCACCGCAAGCGAATGCCTCGGAGAGGTCAAACCAGTCGACATTGAACACCATCAGAGCCTACATAGGGTCCGATCATAGCAGGTGCGACGAGAATCTTCCGGAATCGTGTTTTGCCTTCCGCAAAGTGATTCATGAATCCATAGGATTTTCGCCCTTCTTCCTCATGTTCGCGTACCACCCTATCCAGCATGGCACTGAGTACGCCCTCCTTAGAAGCTGGAACGCTTTTGAGGATGGAGAAGTACAGCTAAGTGCGAACAGTGATCGTCTGCGAGCCGTAC
Organism: Odontomyia ornata; assembly: GCA_963969285.1. Classification (NCBI taxonomy): domain Eukaryota; kingdom Metazoa; phylum Arthropoda; class Insecta; order Diptera; family Stratiomyidae; genus Odontomyia; species Odontomyia ornata. The sequence goes on from OZ017743.1 coordinate 48,569,077, forward strand.
AAGACCGTGCCCGAGCTAAGCTGAAAGAAGCCTATCAGAAGGGAGCTCAAAGTTACAACCTTCGGGCTCGTCCCCGTGAGCTACTCCAGGGTCAGAAAGTTTTCGTGTGAAATTTTGCCATGAGCAATGCAGCCGATCGTTTTGCGGCTAAATTTGCTCCACGATTTGTTCCTGCAGTGGTTCGCCGCCGTACTCGGCAAGTTACTTATGAACTTGAGGATGAATCCGGTAAGCTGCTTGGGACCTTTCACGCTAAGGACATCCGATCCGATTCATAACTACCCCTGCTGACCTTCTTTGTTTGCCCAGCTGAATGAGACACTCAGGGTCTGGGTCGTCCCCACGATTGTTCTGAGTTCCAGCGTGCCAACTTCCTCCCATTCGCAATTCAAATTGCCGCCGTAACATCTCTATCTTCCTTTGGGTATTTATACCTTTTTTCCTGGTTTTTATTTAATTTTATTAAAATTTTTCCAATTTCCCTATAATTTTTACCTCCCCATCATCACAATCCTACCCTTTTCCTTATTTGCAGCTAAAATAATATAATATATACTAATAATTTCAAGTTTCCCATTAACATTATTCCATTCATTAATTCCTACTAACAAAACTTCATTCAATACCTTTTCCCTAACAAAACCTGATTCCTTTCCTTCATATTAACTAATTCTATTCACTTTTTCCCACTAACAAATTTTAATTTTTACACTAGCAAAAATGAATTCACGTTCTCCTACTAACAAAATTCAATGTCATACCCAAATATATCGTTGAAGTTGCTTATGAGATGAATAGGAGATCAACTATCAACTGGCACCATTAGCTGCGTCGCGAGTTCTTGACCGGGGGTCTGCTGGAACCCTGGGTTCAAGTTCCTCCGGGCGCAGGGAAGCACTCTTTTTGGGGTATCGGCAAAATCAATAGTTTTCGTAATGTATATGTGACACTTTGCATTCAATTAAGCGATTCTTGGATGATGTAAATTGCCATATATGCAAATCAATGGATACTATTGTGATTTTCGATACGGGAAAAAAGATGTGTGGGTAGTAGCATCGAAGTGTAATGAACTTCGATTACGTTACCCAAAGGCAACAGCGGTAATTGAAAATGAAAAAGAGATTACTGAATCGGATTGGATGGGAGTGAAAAATGCGTGATGAAGTTGTTGGGATGGTGGCAGTGAGTATTTGGCTGGTGAAGAGAAGGGAGTTTTTGATACGGGAAAAAAGTGATTTTTGGGGGTTTTAAAATTGGGAAACAAGGGAGTTTTTGGGGGTAGAATGTGAATGGGAATTGAATAGGTTTTTTGAAGCTTTAGTGACGAAGGAGAAGAGTGGAAGGATTGCAAAAGTGAGGTGAATATTGGATTTTGGGAAGAGAAGGGATTTGACTTTGAGCGGTGTGAAAAAAAGAAAAAATTTTTTATTAATTTGAGGTGCGGGAAAACGAAAATTGTGCGAGAAAAAAAGATTTTGCTAATTTGGATTGCGGGAAGACGAAAATTGTTGTCAGGAGTTTCGGGTTGATATTCAGTGAAAAAAATAAGCAAAAAAAAATCAGAAGTGAAATGAATGAATTTAGGAAAACATTACTAACTGGAAATTATAAGTGAAAGGAAAATTTGCCGATAGTAGACGGAGTGGAGGTGTTCCTGCGTAAAATGAAATTAAACCATTAATTTGAGTTCTACAAAACAAATGATGTATTTCTCCAGTTCTCTTTTACATTTTATAGTTTAATTTAGCTAAGGTGTACATAATTATCTTGTTGCGCGTGTGGGAAATTATTGCCATCTCAAGCAAGTTCAATATTCTTTGATTGAACTTTCGATTCAATTGTCGTTGCTAAAATTGATTGAGATGGCAGTAATTTTACATAGGTGAGTGACTTGTGGCGGATGGAAGTATTACTTTACAGAAATAATTGTTATTGTATTTGCTGCTTATGCAGCTACAAATGGACTTTTGGAAAATGAATTGAATGATACAATTTGAATAACAGGTGATTGATCTACTTAACGTTAATTACTTAACATAACCGCCCACCAAGAGCCATCAGGATCTTAAAGTTGATGATCGTTGTACCAGGTGGTGAATGAGGACGGTTGTGATGTGCAGTGTGTTACTTTGGATCTTTTTTGCATGCACCAGTACGTGAGGATGATGATGAGAGCCATGCCGATTGATCCGGTCAACGTGATGGAGATGATCGACATCGTCGCATGCGTTTTAATACGTTTCCAGTGCATTTCGTCAATTCTTGAGTCCAACTCTTCTTGTTCCGTAAGTAAAGATGAAAACGATTCGGAGTGCATAATGTCCTGGGAGATGTTGAGCAGCTTGATTTCTGTATGTCGCAATGTTGAGTTTAGTATGGGCAAATTTGGTGAAAGGTATGTAGAAAACGAGCGACCAGTGTGGCTTTGATCAGCTATGAGGATGAATTCTTCAGCTTGAAGTTGGCAGTCTTGGGTGAGCTTGATTATTCCCGTTCCATTGATTTGTAAATCTCGTCTAATACCTTGGCAAACTGTCTGTGCATGGACAGGCTGAGGTGTGATGAATAACCAGGTGTTGACTGATACCATTTGCTGCAAAATTAGTGACGATATCTGGAAGGACGTTTGTGGACATATAGACTGGTCATGAAGGTTGTATAGTTCCTTAATTGGCTCTCATGTCAATTAGGGTTGCACTGGGGAGAAGATATGTCCCAGTCGTCAATTCAGATGCTTTTTCTAGATCGATGGTTGTTATTTTGAAATAGGCTTGATCGTGATAATTGATTCCTAAGATCAAATTGGGAATGCTAAATGCGGTGAATATCGTAGATTTCTGTTGAACAGGAATTGCAGTGGCCTTAATCAGCTCAAATTTTCGTTTGTCTATGATTGGTAAGTATCCGCGTATTTTGATACTGCTTTGACAAGAATCGATTGTCAATCTGTTAGTGGTCGAGTGTACAATTGTGAGATGGGCTGGTAATAAAGCTTGCGTTTTTTGTATTGAGGATTGAAGGTCTGCGAATTTGATGCATTCTAATATTCCTTCCTTTGTATTGATAGCCATTAAAATATTGCTATATTTCCGATCTACTTCGTTTATGAAGTTGATGGCGCGCTGATACGTTCCTAAAAACTGAATGTGTACTTGGTTTGAGTCAACTGAAGAGTACCATTTCTTCGACTCATTTATCTGTTCAAGTCCGGTTCTTAATTGGTTTGAAAATCGTTCAAGCTGCTGATTGATTCTGCTTGCGGTTGTATTCAGTTTCTTTGTTAGTTGCAGTGATATTTTTCCTTGATGGTTGAGGAGGTTTCTAAGTGCCTCTTGATTGTCGTATAAATTTTGAACGTCGGTGATGATCTCGTCATTCACTCCAAAGACTGCTGTGAGCATTTGCCCAAAAATTCCTCGTTTCGTGCGGGTATGTTTAAAACGCAACAAGTTGATCTTATGCCTGGTGTCTTCGATACTGTCTGATATATGGTGAGCTAAGTCCCAGCATTGTACCTTCTCGGTTCTTTGTCTGCCCACAGAACACATAGAATGTAAACTGGTATTCATACTTTCCAAGTTTGTCTCATCTGTTGTTAGATCCGAGAGTGGAATGTCAATATTAATTTGCAACGTGCCTCGAAGTAGATTAGCCCGGCCAACTTGTTCTATGTACATGCCACCATCCAGATTTGTTACGTTAGCGTCTGATACTGCGGGAGATGAAAAACACCAAGAACACAAAGTGCTGTGAGTAGGATTGTTGGCATGCTTGACGGTTGTTTCTTTGCAGTTTTCCTCCTGGTTTCCGCGTCAGTAGCTTGTTCTGATGGCCGTTTTGTTGCTATCTTTGATGAAGTTTGATCGTTTACGGTTGATAAATTTGGTTCCAATTGTGGCGGTTGGTTTTCAATCTCGTTGAATGGTAATTTACAAATTTTCACAATCGGACGCTTCTTGATGGTTCCATTCAATTTAACCGATACAGTGCGAACTAGCCCATCGGTTCCAGGGTGTGTTGCAACTATTCTTCCTAATGGCCATTGCATTGACGGGATATTGTCGGTTTTCACTAAGACAAGTTCTCCTACCTTTGGGTTATCTTGTCTGTCGAACCATTTGGATCTCTGCTGGAGACGTTGCAGATATCCTTCTGTCCATCTTCGCCAGAAGGAGTTCTTCATTTGCTGAACTAGGTGCCATCTTTTCAATAGGGTACAACTGGCTTCAGAAGGGTCATCTTTTATTTCGAATAGGTTCTCTCCAGTTAAAAAATGACCTGGTGTCAATGCTGCCAAATCATTCGGGTCATCGCTTACTTGCGTTAGTGGACGGGAATTCATACAGGCTTCAATTTGGGCTAAAAGCGTGTTCATCTCTTCGACATTCAAAATTTGATGCCCAATTGTCTTGTAGAAATGCGCCTTCATTGTTTTTACGCCGGCTTCCCAAAGTCCACCGAAATGTGGACTACTAGGAGGGATGAACTTCCATTGTATACCTTGGTTGGCAATTTCAGAGCAGCATGCTTGAAGAGATGCCTTGTAAACTGCCTGTAGTTGTTTATTAGCTCCTAGGAAGTTAGAGCCACAGTCACTAAATATTGTTCGACATTTTCCACGTCTAGCGATGAATCGCTTGATAGCTGCAATACATGCATTTGTTGTCAAATCAGACACTAGTTCTAGGTGAACGGCCTTGGTTGCCATGCATACGAAAATTGCTATATATGCCTTAGTGGTTTTGGCTCCTCTTCCTCCATTCCATTTGATGGTAATAGGGCCTGCGTAGTCTATTCCCGTCTGTAGAAATGGTTTTTCTAGTTGTACTCTGGGGGCTGGTAAATTTCCCATAAGCTGATTCCTGGGTCTAGCCGTCATTTTGAAACATACCATGCACTCTCGCAAAGCCTTCTTTACCAGGGTTTGTCCTGACAGTATCCAGTATTTGAGTCGTAAAGTGGCCAAAGTTAGTTGGCTACCCCCATGTAACGTTTGTTGATGAGCCTGTCTTATTAAAAGCGTTGCTAGATGACCTTTTGGGATAATTGCTGGATGTTTAGCTATCTCTCCTATTAGTGCATTGTGAATTCGTCCACCCACCCTGAGGATTCCTTCACTATCGACCCATGGCGATAAGGATTTGATGCGGCTGTTTGTTTGAACCCTATCATTTTTAGATATATGGAGGAGCTCTTCTCTGAACGGGTACCTTTGCGATATCTTTACGCATGTATTGGTAGCTTCTCTGAGTTCAAGTTCCGACAAGTTTCCTAAACGCTTCATCTTGGGGTGTCTGGTGTTATAGGCGAACCGATGACATAACGCAACAACCCTCTGGAGTTTATGAAAAGATGAATACGTCGTCAAAATTGTCGGTGGCTCTTCTGTAATGCTGGTTAATGATGCTAATGTTTCCTCTTCTTCCAAATAACTTGTTGATTGTATTGCTGGGGGCATACGTATAATGGGTGCGCTGAGCCATGTTGGACCATTCCACCATAAGGTTGATGTAATTAGCTCGTTTGGATACATTCCTCTTGATGCGATATCGGCTGGGTTGTCATGAGTGCTGACATGATTCCAGCGTTCAATGGAGCTATGTTGTTGAATGATGCTCACACGATTAGCGACATAAACCTTCCACTTACCAGCAGGGCTCCTAATCCATGATAGTACGACCGTAGAATCCGTCCAAAAAAATTGGGGAGCGTTGTTCCAATTGTGTGCTTTGACAACTTCCGCCATGAGTTTTGTTAATAAAACTGCTCCATTAAGTTCTAATCTTGGTATCAACTGGACCTTAACTGGAGCTACCTTTGATTTGGCGGCTAGCAGAGTGACTTTTGTTGATGTTGCATTGACAACTCGGATATATACCACAGCAGCGTAAGCGGTGGATGATGAGTCACAAAATCCATGAAGTTCGAATTTGCAAGACGGTCTAAAATTGATCCACCGTTTTATCTTCAAAGCACCTAACGCAGGAAGTTGCTGTCGTAGCTGTACCCAGTCCTTTATTGTGGTGGAATCCAACGGATCATCCCAATCCTTTTCTTCTAACCACAATTTCTGGATTGTTGTTTTTCCTATGATGATACAGGGTTGTATCCACCCAAGCGGGTCGAATAGTTTCACCACTTCTGCTAATATAATTCGCTTTGTAAAGACTTTCTCATCCTTTGGAGTTGTAATAATGAACGAGAATTCATCTGTCGCTGGATGCCATTGAATACCCAATGTCTTGATGTTCTCTGTTGCCGCAATATTCAAGGGAAGTTGGGCTTCTCTTTCTGATGGTGGAATGCACTCTAACAGTTTCGGGTGGTTAGACGACCATTTTCTTAAGTGAAATCCTCCCTTTTTAAGAAGGTTTCGAAGCTCTGCTTGAAGCTTGAGAAGGTGATCCAGTGTATCAGACCCGGTCAGCACAACGTCGACGTAAAAGTCTGTCACTAACGTCTGGGCTGCATTTCGAAATGATTTAATCTCATCTGCGGCTAGTTGGTGTAGCGTACGTATTGCAAGATATGGTGCGCATGCTGTCCCATACGTCACTGTATTTAGCTGAAAGTGTTGGATGGGGTCACTTTGATTGAATCGCCATAAAATTCTTTGGAAATGTTGGTCTTTTCCATGGACAAAGATCTGTCGGTACATCTTCTCGATATCAGCTGCAATGACAAATTTGTGTTGCCTCCATCGCATTAAAAGATGTAATAAGTTTCCTTGTATTGCATGACCTGTATGAAGAAGATCATTTAAAGATTTTCCTTTTGAGCCTTTTTGGGAGGCGTTAAACACGACTCTTAATTTGGTGGTGCTGCTACTTTCTTTTACCACTGCGTGATGTGGGAGATAGTATGCTGTTGTCATTTTAACGCGATCTGCTGGTACCCTTGTCATATGACCCAAATCAATGTATTCTTTCATGAAGCTCCGATACTGATCGTAAAGCTCAGGTTTCTGCATCAATCGTTGCTCCAACTGCCTGAATCGTATATATGCAATCCGTTGAGTTTCACCGATGTCTGCAAATGGATCCGTTTTACCCTTGAAAGGGAGACTAACGGAGTATCTGCCTGTTGGCTGTCGGTACACTGTTTGGACGTAATGATCCTCATTCTCGGTTTCTTCATCGGTCAGGTGCTTTATTGCTGGAAGTTCTTCTGTCTCCCAGAACTGACGCAATGTCTCCTCTAGACCTTGGTAGGATATGAATGCTTGAACTGCTGTAGAGGTGTTGCATGGAACTGTTCCAAAGAGCACCCATCCAAGTTTCGTCCTCTGGGCACATGGTTGGCCGGGTAGCAGTCCTGGTAACAATAACCTTCCATAAAGATCTGCTCCAATAAGAATGTCTACGGTTGATGGTTCATTAAATCTTGGATCAGCCAAGTCGTGAATCGTTAATCCTTCTGGAATAGTCAGAGGAATTTCTGTACATGGTAAAGGTGTGGTTATTGTTGCGAGGATGAGTGGTGTGAATACAAGTTCCTCTGTTAGTCCGTTATCGAGTTCAATAACAGCACAGAGTTTTGTTTCTCCTCTGGAGGTGACGTTTTCAACCGCTCCAATCCCGTTTATCTTGAGTTTGGAGCTTTTGCGTCTCGCCTGTAACAATTGCACTGCAGACTCACTTATAAAGGATCGCTGTGCTCCGGAATCCAACAATGCTCGAAACGTTAAACAACTTCCGTCAGGACGGCATACTCTTATTAGGGCCGTTGCGAGCAACACGTAGTTTTGCTTGGTGAATACGCCGTGACCTTGAATAGTTTGTGAAGTTGCCCCTTTAGGTTGTAACGGAGGTTCTGCCGGCTGCAGATGCAACAGGGTGTTGTGTTTCTTGCTGCAGATTTTACAACTGTGTGTTGAGGTGCATTTGTTGGCTCTATGTTGTCCAAAACAGTTGAAACAGAGATTGGCCCTTTTAATCACTTCGCGTCGTATTGGAATTGTAGCTTGTTTAAATGTGTTACACTCAAAAAGCTTATGTTTGGCCTTGCACATTGGACATGAGGCTTTTAAGTTGACTTGAATGGTATTTGCCTTTACTGCTTTTGTTTTCATTTTTAATGGTGACAAGGCTTCTAGCATTGAAAATCGTTGTTTAAGAAAGTCTAAAAACGTTTGTAAAGTGGGAATCTCAGTTGTATTCGAGATATCTCGCTGCCATTCTCTTCTGGACTCTTCATCAAGTTTTTGATTGAGCATAAATACTGTTGTTAGCGAGAATGAATCTGCATTGAGTGCTTTGATGCCTGCCAGTAACTGATTCATCGTATCTAACATTCGCCTAAGTCCGGATGCATCGTTCCGCGTGCAGTGTTCAATGTTGAAGAATCGCTGCATCATTTCGTTGGCAATGACACGATGATTGTCATACCTTTCCTGTAGTAAAGTCCATGCTGGTTCATAATTAACTTCCGTGATACTCAGGTGGTTAATAAGCTGCTCGGCTTCACCACGGAGAGCACTCCTGAGGTACTGAAATTTTTGTATTTTTGTCAATTGACCATTCCTGTGTACCATGCTTTGATAAAGGTCACGAAATGCGAACCAGTCTGCATAACTGCCATTGAAAGATGGAATTCTCACTCTTTCTAACTTAACAGCATCTGCTGGTGCTGAAGGTATACTTGCTGCTGAAGTTATCCCTTCAGGTAAGTAGCCGTTAATTTTTGACTGGAATAATGTTAAGTAGTCCATGACAAGATCCTCTAAGCTCTCAAATTCCATATTGTATTGTTTAAGTTGCTCTTCTTTTCCTCTCAAGCGGTTGCATTCCTCATCATGGTTCTCTTCACACTTTGCCCATGAAGTTTTCAACTTTTCCAGCCTTGTTTGGAAGTATGCGAGGCTGTGTCTCGACTCACTGTCTTTTTTGAAATTTGAGATAAGCCTTTGTACTTGTTTGAAGGCTGTTTCTTGGCCGCTCATTTTGCTTCTGAATTTAAGTACCTCAACTTTTACTTATCCTGAATGCTGCTTTAAGCCTCAACTTTGTGCGAGTAACCGTTCAGGATATAATTTGGTGCACCAATGCTGACGCAACTCCGTTGGTTTGTTTTTAATCGCAAGATTTGCAAATCAAATTGTGTGAAATTAGGTATATTTTTGCAATGCCAAGTCTGCGAAATCCCAAATTTTGCAAGTCCAAATGCACCAATGCACGTCCAACAATCCAAGTTTGCGAAAACGATTGGCTCCCAAAGACAAATCTGGGAAATGCAAATTCCAATTGTCCAATTCTAAACACCTGTTGCCAAACACAAGTTCGATCCCTGAGAACATGCACCGATGCGGGTTGTTGCACGTCCAACAATCCAAGTCTGCGAACTTGTTATTGAATGATTGGCTCCCAAAGACAAATCTCGGAAATGCAAATTCCAATTGTCCAATTCCAAACACCTGTCGCCAAACACAAGTTCAATCCCTGAGAGCATGCACCAATGCGGGTTGTTGCACGTCCAAATCTGATGACTTGTCCCCAACTGCGACTACAAGTCCAGGCGCCACCTAACTGCACAAATTTCGCAAGTCCAAATCTGCGAACTTGTTAATGGATGATTGGCTCCCAAAAACAAATCTCGGAAATGCAAATTCCAATTGTCCAATTCCAAACACCTGTCGCCAAACACAAGTTCAATCCCTGAGAGCATGCACCAATGCGGGTTGTTGCACGTCAAAATCTGATGACTTGTCCCCAACTGCGACTACAAGTCCAGGCGCCACCTAACTGCACAAATTTCGCAAGTCCAAATCTGCGAACTTGTTAATGGATGATTGGCTCCCAAAGACAAATCTGGGAAATGCAAATTCCAATTGTCCAATTCCAAACACCTGTCGCCCAACACAAGTTCAATCCCTGAGAGCATGTACCAATGCGGGTTGTTGCACGTCCAAATCTGATGACTTGTCCCCAACTGCGACTACAAGTCCAGGCGCCACCTACAAGTTTCGTATGTCCAAATGTACGAAATCTGTGCAAATTGCGACAAACACACGCCCAAATAATGTGAAGATGCACCAATGCTAGTTCATGCACGTCCACATCAAGGTAAAAAATCCAACAATATTGGTTGTTACACGTTCCAACTGCAAGTCCGATCGTCACCAAATGTTGAGATGCTGTCGCTTCAAACTGATGAATTTCTTCTAATCCGGCCTCTATATCCGGCTCGACGGACCAAATGTTCCTGCGTAAAATGAAATTAAACAATTAATTTGAGTTCTACAAAACAAATGATGTATTTCTCCAGTTCTCTTTTACATTTTATAGTTTAATTTAGCTAAGGTGTACATAATTATCTTGTTGCGCGTGTGGGAAATTATTGCCATCTCAAGCAAGTTCAATATTCTTTGATTGAACTTTCGATTCAATTGTCGTTGCTAAAATTGATTGAGATGGCAGTAATTTTACATAGGTGAGTGACTTGTGGCGGATGGAAGTATTACTTTACAGAAATAATTGTTATTGTATTTGCTGCTTATGCAGCTACAAATGGACTTTTGGAAAATGAATTGAATGATACAATTTGAATAACAGGTGATTGATCTACTTAACGTTAATTACTTAACAGGAGGAAGCAATTAGTGCGGATAAGAGTGGCCGTTACGTTTTTTTTGCTGGTTTAGTGATTTTAAATTAGAATTTAATTTTCAGCAACCCCACACTTCTTGTGTTGTATTGCACCAGGCACTCGGAGTTCTACGGGGAAAGAAGTGAGTAGAATTTTGGTTTTTTCTTTTTTTTCTAAATACATTGTCCAGTAGTTCGATTTTTATATTCTCTATAAGCTTGAATTATTCTAGTTTCTTATATTATTTCAGCTTTCGAAAGAGGTTTTTAATAGTTTTGTTTTAACTGATTTTCTTTTGTTTACTTTGGATTAAGATTATACTTTGTAAATAAAGACAGCCATGTCAGATCAAACTCATCATCTTTCATTTCTCAAGGTGACCTTCCCTTTTCCATCCTTTTCCCTTTGTGCTAGTTATTTTATGTAAGGTAGCTCAGCACGTGCAAAGGGTGTTCCGGAAGACCCACGACATGACTGAGCGCTAGCCGGCCTCAGTATGTCATCCCGGGCTACACACCCCTCTGCTAATTCTTAATGTCTGCAACTGCGGTGACTTCCGTGGTTGCAACAATATATTTCAGGATGCAAATTGTTTAATAACCCTCCTGACGTTCATTATAAATCAACAGTTTTTATATTTGTAACCAGATCTTCAAAGAAGTTTTGATTGTGGACTAATTTTCAATATATTACGTGAAAATTTAGAATAATGTTCCGTGAAAATTTAGAATTTAGAATATATTATCTTTACTCAGTTGGTTAACTAGATTCTTGGCAGGCGGAACCATGTTACACTGTATGAATGTGAAGAAGCGCGGTAAAACGTGAAAAAAGTTTCATAGTGCCTCCCCACATCTATTTGCATTCATCCCCACAATTTTAAATAAGTCATATGGAGTACTACTCTCAATTATGATTATTTTTACTTCTAAGCATGTTGCGGTGCCAGTTTTAAATTTTTCGTAATATTTGCATTTCATAATCCTTAGTGCTTCTTTTGCTTTGCATTTAATAATCATTTAATATGTGCACAAAGGCTTATCGACTTATCAAGGAATTCGGTAAATTTTAGAAACTGCTCTAAAACCTCATTGTAACATAATAAGGTACTCTTAACTGCATCTGAATTAAATACCTGATTCACATCAAGTCCATTTTATAGTAATGCCAATTTCAATCTTGTTACTCTATTTTATTCTTTATTTTAGTCGTTTGTCGTGATTATTCTAAAATATTGATATGACTTTATACAAAGAAAGTTGATTTTATCATTCTTTTCAACTTTATTACCAGTTGTTGATGGCTAACAATTATATATTTTTTTAATTAGATTCCATTTTATGAGCTATTCCTCTCCTGAAATTCATCTACTTTTTCTTTAATTCCAACAAAGATATCAGCAGGATGATTTAAACGGTTCGTTACTTCTAACAATCATAAGTATTTCTTATAGAACCATTACTCAAAATAAAGACTCTGATTTAAAGTGGAACACATCTATTTTATTAAATGTGTGCTTGCATTTTGAAATTAATTCACTAAAGCTTGCTATCCATTTAAGATATGGAATTCTTCAAATCAAAATCATAAGTAGAATAATTATGTAATCATAACCTGAAAATCACAAATCTAAATTGAATTACACTTAGTGTGAAATTCATTTACTTGCGTTTCGTAAAACATATATTAATTAGTTATGTCTTTCATAACGGGTTAGTTATATCTAACTCACAAGCAAACTATCCTCATTTGAAAATCATGAGTAATTTCTTTTATTAAAAGCAACTCCATTCATTCATTCAACATTCCTATCGCAAACATTATATTCTGTAATGATTTTCTACCTTTTAAGTTCAAACGCGGAACCGACCTCTCATCGGTTCTAGACGTTAAGTCTGAGTAGTGCCAACGGATGGTACCAACAGGCCAACCAATCCGTGCACCGTAACCCATTCACGCGGTGGCTGCTTGTCGGCCAGCTAGTTCAGAGAGGACTTCGGTCGCGGGTCTCCGAATGGGTTACGCTCAATTACAATATTTTCAGCCGCCTGAACATGCCCGTTTTCAAAACGCGTTATCAAAACAAACCATACGGAGAAGAAACCTACTTTACGTTACTCCGTATTTCTTCTTATAGCCAGTCAAGAATTCAAAATCTAATTTTTCTCTCGCGTACCCGAAGTTTCGACGCGGTACCGAAAAATATGCTACTCGAAATTAACCCGACGAAAACTACTCTAAATAAAATGACAAAACAACAAAGGTACCGCGTACCGCGTGCGACGCGAAACCGACCTCCGCGGATTTGTCGAAACCCTACCCTCGCGACGACATACCTACCCTGCACTCTTTCTTCCCACTGAAAAAGAAGAACCGCTGAAAAGGAAAGTCGTGGTTCTATTTAGCAATTCATGTTATTGTTTCGTATAGTGTAATTTTACAAAATTATAAATGTATATTATTTGATAAAATATGTAGGTCTAACCTACGCTGTCCTAATTGTTTATTTCATATGCATTTGTTGCAAGAACAATTTCAGTTGTTGGTTGCTTTTTTTATACCTGAGCGCCTGGATATGTGCACATAAAATACGATGTACATTTATTGTTATGCTTTGTTTGATTTCTTTCAGAAAAATATATTTTTTTATGTTTATTTATATCATGAAAAATATTTTCTTCATCAATTATTTTTGGCAATTAATGGATTTATCAAATATTCTAGTTCATATGAATTTAATTCTCTGATAATTCTATCTACTTCTTGCTGTTTGCCTAGCTGCATTTGTATTGTATTTTTCATGTTATTAGAATTCGATTTTACATTATTTCATTTTCCTTTTTTTTTTTTTTGTTTAAAAAAAATATTATTTAACCTTTTTTTAGTACTTCAATGGTGAATCACTGAGCTCATTGTATTCTAAAGGTATTTCTTGATGTCTAATTCTAAATATATATCGATATATAGTATATAATGAATATTTACTGTTTTTGAGTATATCTTAAATTTTTTTGATTTTTTTCTGAATTGTTTTAATAACAGGCATAATATACTAGAATCTTTTAAATCATTTCCTTTGTTTGATGATGGGTTGAAATTTTCTTGTATATTTTAGTTACTTATACATTGAAACCATGCAAATGTTAATTTCTTTTCCTTTCATTGTAATAGAATGTACATACATAAAGTTTACGTTGTTTTTAACATTGAATTGAATATTCCTAATTTTTTGTTTTATTTTTTTCCTTCATAAAAATACTAGTATGGTATCTCTTCTTTCAACTACCAATCGAAAATTCTGAGCTGACATTTAATTCTTTATGATCGACTGTTAATATTTAAGTAGAGAAAAAAAAAATACTACGAATTTAATTTATGTTGCTGTTTATTACTTTAAGATAAATCTGAGTTTATGCTGTGCGAAATATTCCAGCTGAATTCCTTTTAATATGTTTGGTTTATAATATTGAATATCTGACGAATTGGAAAACCTGCTGTAATTAATTTGAAAAAGGGCTGACACCTGACCAAATAAATTTTATATAATCTGGTCAAAGTCACAAAAACTTAGTTAATCTACAGCATACTTATTAAATATCAAAATTGGAAGTACGTCAACAAAAGCGATTACTCTCATAGTTCCTTCAGATAATTGGAAGGGTATAAGAAAGTAAGACTCAACACAATTATAGAAGAAAAACAATGTCAAAGTTTTTTCGGGCTTGTTAACAAATTTACCGAATGATTGTACAAGGGGTAGATTCCTCTCAGGTAATATTAGTCTATATTTGCCGAATTTTGTCATTTTAAACTCTATAAGAATACTAAACAAAGAAGCTCTGTATTGAGCTGCTATTTTAGTTGATAATAAAACCCATACTCTTTTAGTTTCCCTGATCTATAAAATAAATGATTAAATGCGCATGCGTTAAAGGGATTAACCATATGATTTTCATCGCATGCATTCAACTGACGCTAAATTTACCAAAGTAACTAATAAGGAATATTTACAAGGATAATAGTTAAATATTAAAATTATTAAAGGAAAAAGGATTTTTTTGTTTCCAAATGTGGGCATGCTCCTAATTTAAAACAGAGAAAGTAATAAAATTGGTAAATATTGCACGTTCGTCACAATTAAAAATAACGAAAAAGAGGAATCTAAATGTTCGAGTAGTTTGAGTCGCTTGTTGATTGTTTGCAATAGTTAAGGTAGCCCGGAATAGAGTTTTGTGGATCCGGTCACTTAGTAAAATTTGGTGTTTAGAAGGTGTTAATTTTCATTCTATTCTTATTGATCAAAAGTCGTTTAGGAACAGATTTCCCAATTTCAGATCGCGGCGAATTATTTGATTGTCATCAAGATTTTTTTTTAAATAACCAAATACAAAAATGACATTCGTAACCACTTAGAATCTTCTTATGATTGCGAAATCCTATCATAGGTCCTTTGTTTTTACAAAGCATCAGAACAACGAATGCGCTGTTGCTGTCATTGAAACAACTATGAGACTTGCTACGAATAATTTGGATAGCTTAAACTTATTTTTTTTTTGTGTTATCTTATTTTTTATAACCCGTGGAGTCCTGGACTTGATTCGTTGGTTTTTATGTTAGATAAATAGCAAGAAATACGTACATACTTGTCAGGTTACAACACTTTAGTCTTATTACCGAATATGATACCGTTGTTTCATTGGAAAATTTCTTTTTTGTTTTCCACTCGGCTCACCAATTTTTGAGGAGCTCACTGGGATGTGGGGTGCTGGTGAGCAATTTTTGTTTTTAATGACTGCACAGGTTGATGGGTATTCATCGATGTTTTCTGGACAACTTCCTTGTTTTCTTTGAACAGCGGTACCTTGCTTTCCATCCAACAGAACGTTCTCTACATTCTTGAACCCTATATGTATCCATCTTTCAATCAGACACATATGAGTGCAAGCTTATGCGGAGCAACAGTAAAAAAGATCCTCGGAGCGATCAAACGCAACGCCACCTGTCAAAGATTCCAACTGTTAAAAACAAACGGTATCGTCATTTTGTGTTCGCACTTACGTTTCGCCACGAAGCGCCCTCAGCGCTTTCCGGCGCAGGGTTTTACTTATCGACATTTATTAACACCCTCGCGATGTCCAGAATGTCCATTTCCTTTCGGTTTTAGGTCGTCCAATTGGCCTTTCAATCTCGAAATTATCGAGAACCGCTCTAACTTCTTATGCACAGGACCCGATGGTGGCAAACACAAAACCGAACGAGAAAGAATTTCTCATTCAAATTTTATCGTCGCCGTGATATTCTTATGAAACTCGCGGCGATAGCGCAGATCGAGAAAACTTTGCCAACTTTCCGGGATTTGCAATTTTCTCCAACCGATCTAACTATTCACAAGAACACCTCGGAATTTTATATTTTTTTTGTTTTTTTTTAAAACAGTCAATCGTACAAAAAATATACTTTTTCGTTGACCACTAAAAATCGCAGTTATTTCCCGCCGTTCCTTTTTCTCGTGGCGCCGAACTGTCAATCCGACAACCACCGACAAAACAGATGTGTGTGGAATGGCACGCCACATGGCGGCAATGTGCATCTCCATTTGTCGCCAGTGGCATAGTTTTTCGATGGCCACGGTGAAGGGGGCATTGCCAAATGGATATGTCTCGAAATGCGTCGGGGTTTTGATTAATATTCTGTTGCAAATATTTAAATCCACAGATCTAAATATTTGGAGAGAAAAAAAAATATTTTCTGCGCAACGGCATCCGCACGAAAGATGAAGTCCGCTTGCATTTCGAGGTCATACCCATCTGGCCGAGTGCAAGGGTTCGGGATCGGAATCACCTCGATTCCCGGGCGTAGGCGTCACATTACACATTCCCCCCCCCCAAAATCGAAATAATTACGATCCAGCCTCCTATGTAAAAGGTCTTGGTTAGGGCCGTGGCAGGTCGAAGGTCGATTTCGAGGAATAGGCTACAACCATGTTCGTGAAGACTCGATAGTGGCTATACAGTAGGGAGTCAGGTGTTATTCGGAGGTCTTCGTCTAGGCAGAGATTTAGGTAAGCCAAGGTTTTTCGTGTGAAATAGTTGTACTTCATCGTCTAAGGTCTTTTGCGTGGTAAATTCCCAGGGTTTTACCAGCCATGTCCGCGATGAGGTATCGGGTGGGGCTTATTACTTGTAGGACTCGACACTTATCGAATTTCTTGTCTAGTTTGGCATTGTAATGTCGGGTGGCATCGCTCTGTCGGAAGTTTCGACGATATATCTCGTCGCCTACCTTAAAGCCAGAAGGATGAGATCGCAAGTTGTACCGCTCCTCTCCCATCCGTCGACTTTCTTCAATCTTCTCCCGCAGTTGCTCTCGCAGAAGTTGGAGCTTTTCGTGCGGTTCCAGAACCACGATTGGGTCCTCTAGCGATTTCAGTTGCCGCAATAGCCGGTAAGCGCTCCCATGACAGATCATGTACTGGCCGAACAATGCGAAATAAGGCGAAATGCCGGTAGTGGCATGGTACGACGAGCGCAGAGCACTAGTGATGACGGACAATTTGCGATCCCAGTCCTTCTGATTCGGGTGGACATAGGCGCGAATGGCCGCTATGAGCGTACGGTTCAGTCGTTCGGATGCGTTGGCTTGTGGTGAATAGACGGCGGTTCGTTGGTGGATGATGCCGTATTTGGACATTAGGTCTCGGAACTTGCTGGAGGTGAACTGGACCCCGTTGTCGGAGACAAGTTTCTCCGGAACTCCGAACATGTGAAAGACTCGGTTCTCCAAGAAGCTGAGTATAGGTCCAGTGTGCATGTTACGTAGTGGTTCTATGATAGGGAATTTAGAGAGCTGATCCAGGACCACGACAGCTCCCGCGTGACCAGAAGCAGATCGAGGGTAAGGACCGATGAGATCAATGTACAAGCGCTGGAACACGCGTTCGGGAACCTCAACCTTACCCATGGGAGGCCGAAGAATGGTGTTGGGCGCTTTAGTGCACTTGCATAGCTCACAGGAGGCTACGCACGCTTTTATCTGTTGTGCCATCTTAGGCCAAAAGAAGCAGGTTTTCAACCGCCTAAGTGTACGACCGTAACCGCCGTGCGCACTTGATGGGTGGTCATGGGCCCGTCTGATAAGATCAGTGGTTAATTCTTCGGGCACCCACAACTTCCACTGTTCTTCTTCTTGTATGGGGTCTCCGGATGCGTCTCCCATCCGCTTATAAATAAATCCATCCGTCAACCGCAGTTCAGGAAGCTGGGGCAGTTGATTCTGGATAGTGTGAATCAGTTGGGTGTAGCTGGCTGACTTGAAGGCAGGATGGTCCAGATCGATCAATTGGGGGCTGTCGTCCTCCTGGACCAACTCAGCTCCTTCAGGGGCGAACATTCTGGATAAGGTGTCGGGGACTACATGCTGGCTTCCTTTTCGGTGGCGAATTGTGAAGTCAAATGCCTGTAATTTCAGTGCCCACCTGGCCAATCGGCCGTTGAGATCAGTTTGGCTCATTAGCCATTTCAGAGACGCGTGGTCCGTAACGATTTCAAAGGTGTGTCCCTCCACATAGGCTCGGAAGCGTTTCACTGCCAACACCGCAGCTAGACATTCCTGCTTTGAAACCGTGTAATTTCGCTGGGCTGGGTTCAACTTGTGAGACATGAAGGCTATAGGTTTCTCCTCGCCGTCTTGTGCAACCTGGACTAAGACTGCTCCCACCCCATGTTGACTCGCGTCACAATGGATTGAGAACGGTTTGTCAAAATCCGGGCTGTGCAGTACGGGGGCTGTAGTCAGACTCTTCTTTAGCTCTTCAAAGGCTCGCAAGCTGGGCTCCTCCCAGACGAATTTACGTCCCTTACGCAGCATGTCGGTCAAAGGAGTGGTTATGGTGGCATAGTCACGTACAAAACGCTGGTACCATCCGCATAAGCCTAAGAATCGTCGTAATTGTTTGGTGGTCTTGGGTAATGTAATCGCTTGAGTCTTTTCCGGATCGGTCTTGATATGGCCATGCCCAATGATGTGACCTAAATACTTCACCTCAGTCATCACGAACTGACTCTTCCGTATGTTGATGGTTAATCTTGCCCTCCGGATGTGTAGAGCCACCTCCTGAAGCAGGTCGATGTGTTCGTCAAAGGTCTCGGTTATAAGCAACAGATCGTCCAAGTAAACGAAAACTTGGTGCCGCAAATGAGGTGGTATCACCTTATCCATAAGGCGCGTCATTGTTTGGGGGGCATTGCACAATCCGAATGGCATGGTCACGAATTGATATAGGGGCCGACCTGGGATTGTGAAGGCTGTTTTCTCCTTTGAACCGGGGTCTAAAGGAATTTGCCAGAAGGCGTCCTTGAGATCTAAGCTCGTGATGAAGTGGGCTTTAGGCAACCGACTCAAAATGCCTTCAATCAACGGTAGAGGGTATGCGTCCTTGACTGTGACGGCGTTCAAGCGTCTGGCATCTAAGCATAACCGGACCTTGTTCGGCTTGACAACTAAGGTGACTGGGGAAGCCCACGCGCTCTGTGATTCTTCGATTACGCCTAATGCTAGCATTCGATCCACTTCGGCATATAACGATTTTTCCTTCGCCGGAGATATGGCAAAATGTCTCTGTTTTATGGGTTTAGCATCCCCCACATCTATAGTGTGGAACACCAGGGCAGTCCTCCCGAGACCTTCTTTCTCATGCGATGGAAAAGCCGATATAGCCGAGTCAAGACGCAGTTGCTGATTTACATCCAGTGTATGTCGTAGTAAGTGAGAGGGTTGAGATTGGTCAGGAACGGGGGTGACGGACTCCAGGGTCGTACCGGAAAATAGTGCCGGGGCCAAGTTAAATTTACGAACGAAATCCACTCCTAGATAAAGATTCCGGGTTAACTGAGGTATGATGAAAAATTCCATAGGTTTAGTTACTCCTTTAAAGGTGACATCCGTCATAATTTTTCCCACTACAGAGTGACGAGTTCCGTCCGCCGTGCTTAACCAGGAGGTGAAATGACGGATTTGGTCCGCGTGCATTGCCAGTACCTCCCCTGCAAACTCGGCAGATATGCAATTCACACTGGCTCCCGTATCGACTAAGCCTGATACTCGCTTTTGCAGGAGGTGTACTGACGCATATGGCCGAACATCATCCCTCAATAATTCGTCTAATTGTATGTCCTTCAGCACCTTCCTCGATTGCCTGACTTTTCTCCAGAAGCTCCGCATCCGACGCGTGGCTCGCTTTCTTCGCGGTGGGACAGTTGTAGCCAACTCCTCATGGAAGATGCGATGTCGAGTAGCCAAATAATTCTGCAGCCTGACATGAAAAGGTTTGACATGCCAAGGAACTTTCGTCTCGCTATCATTTCCCGGCGCGTTGGCCTCGGCGAAGGATGGCGTCGGTTGTGGAACTTCGGGAGAACTGTGTTTGGCGGTGCGAGTCAGCAGAATGGGAGTCATGTCGGGAGTTGGGTCATAGCAAGTGATGGGGTCTGGATTGGTTCGTCCGGGGTTTAGGAGTGCCGACGGGTGGTCGCGGCACTCGGTGGCAAGTTTTTTCGCCCTTTGCGATTTGCACAGTCAGGTGCGTATGTGTCGGCCTTCCCGCAGCGGTAGCAGAAAAGCGTCGGCTCCGCTGGACATGCATAGAACCGATGTCCCGGTTGTCGGCAGTTCCAACAGACCGTCGGGCTTGTAATTGCTTCAAGGGAGGGCCGATCAATCAAGGCTGGGTCCTCAAGCTCCAGTGGTGCTCCGCTCCTCGGTACTGGTACTGGATCAGCAAGCAGGTGGTCCGCTGCCATCAACTCCGCGGTGTGATGATTCCGGGGATTTGGTCCCATTATGCGAGGTTGTGGACGGAAGGTACCTCGCCACTCATCCAAGTGTTCTTGTCTACGGGCATGGTGGCGCAATCCCTGTATGGTGTTGATGGGAAAATGCAGAAGGCTGTTCTGAAGATCCCAGCGCATATTCTCTCTGATAATTTCTACCAGTTCGTCCTCGGGCATGGTTGTTCGCAGACGAGTGCTCAACCTCACTATGCTTGTGTAGTACTGGTCGAACGGTTCGTGAGCGCCTTGTTTCCGTTTCTTTATTTGCTCCTTTAGCTCTCTCTCAGTGAAGCCATCCTCAAATCGATTGCGGAAGGCTGCACTGAAAGAGTGCCAAGTGGGACGTGGCGTTGATTCTTTAAAGCTCCAGTACCAGTCGGCAGCGTCGCCGCTGAACAAAAGATGTGCATGCCGGAGGAAGGTCGAGGAATCACCTCCCAGGGTGCTGGATACCAACGCCTGAATCCGGAAAAGGAACCGGTCCACCGATATCATATCGTTGAACCCTGTAAAGTTCAGGCGCCAACTCTCCATGATACGAGGCGTCGGGTCTCGAAAAGGTGTTAATGCGTTCCCGGGGGGGATCACATCCTCGATTGACCTGTTGTACTGAACGGCCTCGGGGGCTACGGTACCAACGGAGGTCCGGTGCTGTGTCGTGGTCTATATTCGGGAGCTCTGGGATCCATTCCCGAGTTCCTTGGAGGTGGGACCCATTGCTCGGATTGTCGGGAGTGGGGCATCGCCACACTGGGATTGGGCTCCCAGCCAAGCGGAGTTCTCACGCGACTGGGTGGTTGGCTCATAGGGAGATTCTGGAGCTTTCCCTCCAGGTTGCCAATCCTCTCCGACATATCCCTCATCAACGCCACGAGGGTGTCAATGGAGTGGGCGGAAGGCATGGGTGTCACCTCGGACACGACACTTGCGGCCGGAACTTCACCGCCTACGGCTCCTTGCAGGTCTAAAAGTGGTTGGGACGGTTCGGCTTCTGGAACTCCTTTCGCCACTGCTCCACGCGTTGGTAGGGGCGTTCCGAGGGGGACGTCTAGGGCGGTCCGCTCGATGGGTCGCCGGCATAAGGGACACAGCTCGGACGTGAGGAGGAGCTGTTGGACACAGGCACGGTGGAATAGATGTCCACAATCCAATCGCACGCTGTGTACCCCCTCCACTACGTCCTCGAAACAGATCCCGCAGTTCGCGGGTTGGACCGTTTTGGACCGGGTCCACCGCTTATCGGGAGTCCGCTTCGTTGCCATTTTTGGTTCTGTTTAATCTGGGTGATGTTAAAAGTGCTGAAAAAAAAAAATTAAAATATATGATATAAGATAACTCCTAAGATAACTCCTACAACCTGACTATATCCCTAATATATGTGTATATCTCAAAAACTTATAGGTACTTTAGTGGCCGATAGTGGCGAGCTATATATAGAAGGTAGAGAAAAAAAATTTATTTGATATACACTTTCCTTTTCAGTGGTCGACTCCTCCAACGGGAAAGAAGAGTGCGTGGTAATCTGCCGAAGAAAGGGTGCTTTTGGTCGATTTACGAGATTTACCCCATAACCCACATACATTACAAACCGTTCCTAATCTACGTTAAAGGACTCGACGAGACAAGTGGTAGAGCTACCGTAACGATTTTGTACGCGGTCAAAATTTCCCGACGCGTGGAAGCATTCCGGGCTTCGCAACTCCAGCGTACGCCACCGAACGTTGAACCGATACCACTCGTCTATCACGCATACGAAATAATTAGAATCCTGCCGCGACATTAAGGCAAGGTAGCCTTCTATTTTCTTGAGAGTCCATGCTGATAGGTAAACCCATCAGCCTGGCAGTTCCATCAAGAAAATAGAAGGTCCTTACAGGGTTTAGCCTAGGACAACACATCGGAAGGATTCTGTCGCGAAAACAAAATCAAACAAAGGAGAGCGGAAGCTACAACTCACGTGAAGCAACTGCTAGTGTGTATCACACAACTCCACTGCTCCTGATAGTGGGACTCGAGTACCAGAGTACCTTACATCCTCCGTAAAGGACCAACTCGTCAGAAGACGCGAATTTCTTTCCCCCTTAGGATGTTTAGGCCCCACGTTGGGCGCCATTTGTAATGATTTTCTACCTTTTAAGTTCAAACGCGGAACCGACCTCTCATCGGTTCTAGACGTTAAGTCTGAGTAGTGCCAACGGATGATACCAACGGGTCAACCAATCCGTGCACCGTAACCCATTCACGCGGTGGCTGCTTGTCGGCCAGCTAGTTCGGAGAGGATTTCGGTCGCGGGTCTCCGAATGGGTTACGCTCAATTACAATATTTTCAGCCGCCTGAACATGCCCGTTTTCAAAACGCGTTATCAAAACAAACCATACGGAGAAGAAACCTACTTTACGTTACTCCGTATTTCTTCTTATAGCCAGTCAAGAATTCAAAATCTAATTTTTCTCTCGCGTTCCCGAAGTTTCGACGCGGTACCGAAAAATATGCTACTCGAAATTAACCCGACGAAAACTACTCTAAATAAAATGACAAAACAACAAAGGTACCGCGTACCGCGCGCGACGCGAAACCGACCTCCGCGGATTTGTCGAAACCCTACCCTCGCGACGACATACCTACCCTGCACTCTCTCTTCCCACTGAAAAAGAAGAACCGCTGAAAAGGAAAGTCGTGGTTCTATTTAGCAATTCATGTTATTGTTTCGTATAGTGTAATTTTACAAAATTATAAATGTATATTATTTGATAAAATATGTAGGTCTAACCTACGCTGTCCTAATTGTTTATTTCATATGCATTTGTTGCAAGAACAATTTCAGTTGTTGGTTGCTTTTTTTATACCTGAGCGCCTGGATATGTGCACATAAAATACGATGTACATTTATTGTTATGCTTTGTTTGATTTCTTTCAGAAAAATATATTTTTTTATGTTTATTTATATCATGAAAAATATTTTCTTCATCAATTATTTTTGGCAATTAATGGATTTGTCAAATATTCTAGTTCATATGAATTTAATTCTCTGATAATTCTATCTACTTCTTGCTGTTTGCCTAGCTGCATTTGTATTGTATTTTTCATGTTATTAGAATTCGATTTTACATTATTTCATTTTCCTTTTTTTTTTTTTGTTTAAAAAAAATATTATTTAACCTTTTTTTAGTACTTCAATGGTGAATCACTGAGCTCATTGTATTCTAAAGGTATTTCTTGATGTCTAATTCTAAATATATATCGATATATAGTATATAATGAATATTTACTGTTTTTGAGTATATCTTAAATTTTTTTGATTTTTTTCTGAATTGTTTTAATAACAGGCATAATATACTAGAATCTTTTAAATCATTTCCTTTGTTTGATGATGGGTTGAAATTTTCTTGTATATTTTAGTTACTTATACATTGAAACCATGCAAATGTTAATTTCTTTTCCTTTCATTGTAATAGAATGTACATACATAAAGTTTACGTTGTTTTTAACATTGAATTGAATATTCCTAATTTTTTGTTTTATTTTTTTCCTTCATAAAAATACTAGTATGGTATCTCTTCTTTCAACTACCAATCGAAAATTCTGAGCTGACATTTAATTCTTTATGATCGACTGTTAATATTTAAGTAGAGAAAAAAAAAATACTACGAATTTAATTTATGTTGCTGTTTATTACTTTAAGATAAATCTGAGTTTATGCTGTGCGAAATATTCCAGCTGAATTCCTTTTAATATGTTTGGTTTATAATATTGAATATCTGACGAATTGGAAAACCTGCTGTAATTAATTTGAAAAAGGGCTGACACCTGACCAAATAAATTTTATATAATCAGGTCAAAGTCACAAAAACTTAGTTAATCTACAGCATACTTATTAAATATCAAAATTGGAAGTACGTCAACAAAAGCGATTACTCTCATAGTTCCTTCAGATAATTGGAAGGGTATAAGAAAGTAAGACTCAACACAATTATAGAAGAAAAACAATGTCAAAGTTTTTTCGGGCTTGTTAACAAATTTACCGAATGATTGTACAAGGGGTAGATTCCTCTCAGGTAATATTAGTCTATATTTGCCGAATTTTGTCATTTTAAACTCTATAAGAATACTAAACAAAGAAGCTCTGTATTGAGCTGCTATTTTAGTTGATAATAAAACCCATACTCTTTTAGTTTCCCTGATCTATAAAATAAATGATTAAATGCGCATGCGTTAAAGGGATTAACCATATGATTTTCATCGCATGCATTCAACTGACGCTAAATTTACCAAAGTAACTAATAAGGAATATTTACAAGGATAATAGTTAAATATTAAAATTATTAAAGGAAAAAGGATTTTTTTGTTTCCAAATGTGGACATGCTCCTAATTTAAAACAGAGAAAGTAATAAAATTGGTAAATATTGCACGTTCGTCACAATTAAAAATAACGAAAAAGAGGAATCTAAATGTTCGAGTAGTTTGAGTCGCTTGTTGATTGTTTGCAATAGTTAAGGTAGCCCGGAATAGAGTTTTGTGGATCCGGTCACTTAGTAAAATTTGGTGTTTAGAAGGTGTTAATTTTCATTCTATTCTTATTGATCAAAAGTCGTTTAGGAACAGATTTCCCAATTTCAGATCGCGGTGAATTACTTGATTGTCATCAAGATTTTTTTTTAAATAACCAAATACAAAAATGACATTCGTAACCACTTAGAATCTTCTTATGATTGCGAAATCCTATCATAGGTCCTTTGTTTTTACAAAGCATCAGAACAACGAATGCGCTGTTGCTGTCATTGAAACAACTATGAGACTTGCTACGAATAATTTGGATAGCTTAAACTTATTTTTTTTTGTGTTATCTTATTTTTTATAACCCGTGGAGTCCGGGACTTGATTCGTTGGTTTTTATGTTAGATAAATAGCAAGAAATACGTACATACTTGTCAGGTTACAACACTTTAGTCTTATTACCGAATATGATACCGTTGTTTCATTGGAAAATTTCTTTTTTGTTTTCCACTCGGCTCACCAATTTTTGAGGAGCTCACTGGGATTTTATTGCTGAGTGGACAGCAGTCGATGCACTGAATTCAATGCGAGCAAAGACGCAACAGTCGGCCAATAAGAGGATGGTGTC
Source organism: Odontomyia ornata (assembly GCA_963969285.1). Lineage (NCBI taxonomy): Eukaryota > Metazoa > Arthropoda > Insecta > Diptera > Stratiomyidae > Odontomyia > Odontomyia ornata. The sequence continues at coordinate 48,594,615 of OZ017743.1, forward strand.
TGTATTTTGGAATGCGAATGGAATAATATTCATCGACTTTCTCCAAAATGGAACCAACATCAACAGCGACTATGATTGTGCACTTTGTGATTGATTGAAGGCTGAAATCACAAAAAACGCAAAAGAGTGTTGTTTCAGTTTGTCACAAATCAATGAAGACGATGGCAAAATTGAATGAATTGGGCTTCGAATTACTTACTCACTCACCGTATTCTCCAGATTTAGCCCACAACTACTTTTCCCTGTTTTCAAATATCAAGAGAATGCTTGTTAGAAAGAAATTCAGGACCAATGATGAAGTAATTGCTGAAACTGAGGCTTATTTTGATGAGAAAGAGAAATCGTCCTATAAAAGTGGTGTTACGGGGAGCCGCAGTCCAAATATTACTCGTTCCGTGCTCCGTCGTTCCTCTTTGTGTACTGTGAATGACAACATACATATCCGAAAAGCTGTAATCAAAGCATCTTTGGGTGCGGAATCGTATCATGGATTAGCAGAAGTCAGTGTGTATCCATACTCGTATTAAGTGTCAAACAAATACACACAAGACTTCGCAATCGAACGTACCGCTTCAGTGGAACGAATTGGTTACACGCATTCGCAATGAGGCAAATTGAGCGAAAGCTTTAGCTTTGGGGTTGAGAGATGACATTAAACAAAAACATCACAGTTCAACATTGATCTTTGAAATGGTAAATTGTCTGCATTATTTTAGTTGGTAAGCAATTAAGTCAGCATAGTTATACTATAAAAGATAATGATAGAAGCAAGAAAATCGAGAAGTATCTCTCCATTCACTGGCTGAAGGCGAGCGCCCGAGCTCACTCTATCCTAGGACACTTAGCCCGGGATAAGCGAATTAAGAATACGTTCAACTGCAAACTCAAGGCATCCACCCGAGTATAAGCGCCCCAAGGCAGTTATGCCCGGGGCCTGCAGTTGAACTAATAATTGATTGATATATTAATCTGATTGCATACTCAAGGCATTAGCCCGAGTTTTAGCGTCCCAGAGCTTTGTATCCGGGGCTAGCAGTTGGATTATTAATCAATTCCATTATTATTCTAATAATGTACTTATGTAGACATAAGTCTGCAATATCTTGTCCTGTTATAAATTAACTAGCGAGGAAGAGTTCATTGTAATTGTATAAACAAAGAAAGAAGGAAATAAAAACTTAAATCATTAAACAAATAAACACCTATTCACTGATCTAATTGACAAATATGAAGTGGCAGGTAAGTGGTTATACAGGAATATCTCTCTCTCCCCGGGAGCCTTGATGTGTATATAGGATACACATCACATCAAGCTCCCAGCACATTTGCAGTGTGTAACAGTGGTATCGAAAAGTTGGAAAATCGCTATACTCCTTTTATCGCGTAAACTAGCTAGTTTTTATGATTTACGATTTTCTAGAAAAGCTAGAAAATTTCGTACAAATGTTAAGAAAAAACATAATTTCTCACAACGATCGCCTCCCTCATCATACTTTTACCAAGAAGTGCATATATACTGCAAACAAAAAAAGCAAAGTTGAGTTTGCAAGTAATCGAATTAATAAACACTCTTATTATAGACAACCTAGAGTTCACATCCCTTTTTAAAGCACACTGGTTTTCTTTGGGGTGATTTTTCGCCATTTTCACATTGCATAAAACGTAGTTTTCCATGTGCTTAGAGAAGGACATATGCTGGGCACCAACGAGTTCCAAGAAAAGGGGGAAAACGATTTCAGAATCAACACCACAGTGGCTGACCTAACCTTTAAATTTACACCACCTGTGCCAATGGTTGAAAATATTAATGTGCCCAGCTATGTGGAGACAAATTTGCCCAATGAAAAGTCAGTCCCACCTGTTCAGGGCAAATCGAGCAGATACGACCTAGAATCAAAAGAAAATATCTAATCGGTTATGATGGAATGAAAAATCAATGGCAAACCCGTCAGGCTACGGCTGATGAAATTCTTTATACTCAACAAAGAATCCAAATGCAATATTACGAATGCCAAACGAAACGGACCAAAATTAAAAATATTCTTCAATACACCTAAGAAAGCCAACAACGCGACGGAAAATGAAGTCCTCAAAGAAGAAAACATAAATGTCTTCATTTCAGGCAGCTTCACCTGCAGGTATGAAGTGATTCGGGATGTCGAATCAGACTTGGATCTAAAAAAGCTAGTTGAAATAGCTAGGCCTTGCAACAAGAAGGGTGGTCCAACCATAATGCACGATGTTAATTGTGAGTCACACCTTAACGTCAAGTATTTCGCCCAATTTAATTTAACATTTCTTTGCTTCAGTGCTTGACAAACTCAACTATGGAGAGGTACACAATTGTGCAGCGCGTTAAGGTTGTTGAAACCTTTTACAAAAATGGGCGTTCATATCAAAATGCACTTCGTGCATTTCGTGATTTTTCTGGTCAGCATAATCAATCAAATGTGTTCACAAACGGGAGAATCGTGTGTGAATTTCAGTAAACCTGGTCTGCAAGAAATGTGAAATCATCTGTGCATGTTTGACCAGTTCATTCTGCAGAAAACATTGCTGTTGTTCGCGATAGTGTGGCAGAAGAGCTGTAAACCTCGACTCATCGTCGTCCCCAATAATTGAACATCTCACGAACATCACTGATGCGAATTTTGAATAAAGATTTGAATTTAAACGCTTAAAAAGTTCAATTGACTCAAGTGCTGAAGCCTATTGACCATTTCAAGCGTCGGCAATACGCCAAATGGTTGGTTGAACAGACAGAA